>JAHVAK010000353.1:12400000-13000000 GCA_019845155.1 Luehdorfia chinensis | reverse complement strand
TCATCTATTCCGAAAGTATATTTACATTTTAAGTTAAGTATTAATTGGTAAACCTCACGCTGCTCAACTGGAGTCAGGTATATCCTTACAATTTGCTACGGCCCCGTATACGCATCTCCGCGTCAAGGCGGAAGCCAATCGCTTATTAACAGCTCCAACCGATTTGAATGAGCCAGTATTTAAATAAATATATATTGCGAACAAAAATAAAGATTAATATTAAAATGTTAAGTATGTATAAAAGTTAGAAACAGTTAGCTACACGTAGCTATAGGGAGTAAAGCTCCTCGTAGCTACATGTGGATCATCGCCTTTTTATCGCTTCGGAATTGCCTGGCGACATTCCAAATTATCACCGGAACCATTTCACATGAATTCATGGATTGATAAAAAAAATGAAATGCACATTATTTTTAGAAAGCATATTAATTTTGGCAAAATTCCTCACCCCTTTTTACCTTAGTGTAAGGTAGGTAAGGCTACCGTAGAAGAACGAAGAAATCTACAGGTATATTTAAAGAAAAATATTGACTGTTCACTTTAGTCACTATTTCTTAACACTCCGCTCTCCGCACGAGATTTGGTGAGACTATTCCAATGAAAAGTTAACGCAATTCATAACAGTCACGTCCTGACCCTTGCGGCGTTTATGCATATTTATCGTGAGGGTCGATGCCGCGCCACAATCGCGTCGTATCGCGTGGGAAGCTGCAACGCGCTTAAGATGTAAGATGCGCATCTACTTTCTACCAGACGGAGTCAGCCATCGCTTCACATCGGGCCGCTCGCATCCGGGCCGCACGTCGCGACGCCGATCACCGTGATGATTGTGAACTGCCGAGTGAGTCTGTAGGACGGTGTAAGAGAAAGGAAGCATCGAAATGCTACCTTATCGAGACATATCTGAGGCAAATAACACATATTGCAAACGTATCATACGAACGCGTGGCCTAGTGGTTACAGTACCTGACTACCATGCTGCGGGTCCTGGGTTCGAATCCCGGCCGGAGCTGTAGCAAAATCTGTGTCGCCACATGAGAAGCTAAAGAAATATGCCATATGTCAAACAACATATATTAAACATCTATTAAAGTGTATCTGATGCATACTATATATACAACATCTAAAGATTACTCCTCCCCAGATCAGACCATCCGATCTGGCGTGTTGGCAATATAATTATATCAAAGAACCAACATTTCTGCAAGAACGTATATTGTTGGTTTTCAGGTATCGTCGTATATCGGTTAAAATTTAATTTATAAATGCTTGATGTTGGATTATCCCAATAATGTAATATCGTTTCATGGAAAACTTTTTCAATTTATATTTGTTAAATTTTCTGAGTAAATTTTTCTTTTCAATTTAATAAATATAATTAAAAATAGAATCCCACAAACTTTTCGTCATTTAATTTACTCCATCCTTTAATAAACTCATAACGTCTAAGCAATTATTTTCAATTCTATGTAGCAGAGCAAAACATTAAACTAAAATCGTTCAAAAATTGAGACACTAACAAAAGAGAAAACAAAATCCCGGTGGGTTTCTCAATTATTCTCCCCAGAACGAAAATATTTTTGTAGTAGAACTAAGAAAAATAACGTTTACGGCTACTTTTAGCGGTATGGCGATGGAAGAGAAAATCTTCATCACCGTCTCGTTCCCTGGTTGTCGTGAGAGTCGACTGAGGATAATGCCTGTAAAATCAAATGGCAATAAATGGTGAAATCACTGTCTCTATAAATAAAAAAAAACTGAAGTTTCAGCCTATAAATGTCCCACTGCTGAGCACAGGCCTCCTCTCATTTCTGAGAGGGTTTAGGAGCTAGGAAGAATCCGCCACGCTGCTCCAATGCGGGTTGGCGGACTTCACATGTCCTCGAAATATTTCTATTCCACGGACATTCAGGTTTCCTCACGATGTTTGCCTTCACCACTAAGCACGTGGTAAATCAGCACTTAAAATTTTAGGACAATTTTATAGGTGCTGGCACCGGGGATCGAACCCAGGTTACTCGCGTACTATGAAATTAAAGGCAAGCACCAGGCCCCTGAGCTACCACGGCTCGTATCTCTATAAATGCCAGCGACAATATACAAACCGATGATGCGCAGCAGAGTTTAAGGTGAGAGTCTTCCGGTATTGCGTGCGTAAGTCCGCCTGCCAAACGTAACGACTATGCCAAATTATTTCGTCTTGGCAGATTGGTGTGTCGAGCAGCGGACTATTAACAACGACGATGAAGTGCAATTAAAAGAAAACGGATTTTTTTTTATTTACAACTTTAGAAATATCAATTTCATTTGTCAAACGTACAACCTACCGCCGTTTCTTAATGAGATCTCCCTAATGGAGAAGAAACAGGCGAAAGAAACTCCGGAGGTATTTTTCTTTTGTTTTCTTTTAGGATAAAGACTGTTAGCCCGAAGGTTTCGCCGGATTGAAAGGTGGCCGAGCGCTGAGGGTACTTAGCCGAGACCTTTATAATGGGTAACTAGTGCAAGGGCCCCCGAGAGAGTACCTCGGCTTGGACTGTTACCCTGTGCGCGAAGGTAAGCTGACTCGAAGGCACCCGAGAGGGCCGAACCACGGCTGGATCAGTTACTCCTATCGGAAGGACGTTTGAGATATCCTCATCTATGTAATTCTTTTATATTTATCTTAGTCATAAAACATTAAATATACATTTACAAACAATAACCGCCCGACAGTTATTCGCCTAGTCCTAGCGTACCTGACTTCTACGCCGTAAGTCCTGAGTTTGAACCCTGACTGGAGCCAACAATTGTGCAAAAGCACAAATCGTCGTTATTCATGTTAAATGTAAAGGAAAAATCCTAGTGTAGAGAAATTTTTTTTTGATGTATTTGTTTCCTGTAATGGAATCTTAAAGTCTGTTTTACTGCATACAATTATGTTTATCTTGTAAAATGCCCATTAAACAATGTTCAGGATAAAACGAAACAATAGCGAGCGAAAGTTTGCATAACATTGTCGCGGCGGCTCGATCGGATAGGCGTCGTTAGGCGGGCGGGCATCGGAAGCGCTGAGTTATGGAGCCCGCGCGTGATATATCTCGCCGCCCGATAGCGCCGACACCCGGCGATGCCCGCCGCGATATGATATAATTAAGTGGCGCACGCCCGCGCGAAATATTACCATACCCCGGTATTGCACGCCGGCCGCGCCTGCGCACTGCGCCACATCTGATAGCGCCCTTAATCGTCGGCGAAAACGTCTCGCAGACCATGTTCTTCACAATAATTAACTTGCGCTGTTTGGGGGGATTCTTTAGGCGTTGCTCCATGCCTGTCGTTTCACTGTAAACATTGGTGATAATCCCTGTTCAGTGAGGGCACCCGTTCAGTTTTAGCAGTTGGTTGCTACTGAGAAATCCTTAGCCTGATACCTTTCAAATGATGATCAACAAACCATTTTTTTTTTATTTGATAAAGTGTCGAGACGAGCAAAACGTTCACCTGATAGTAAGTGCAAGGCTTGCACATAACAGATGCTGTGTTACTCAGAATGTTTCTGTGTAGCACCACACTGCGCCCGTCACCCTAAGATAAGTTCTTAAGTCTCATATGCCCAGTGATTACGCTAGCTCTCAGTGCCCTTCAGACCGAAACACAGTAATGTTTGCACACTACTGCTTCATGGCAGAATAACTGGCCCTGGGTTGGTACCTACCTAAAGTGATTTCCGCATAGGAATCCTACCACAGCAATAATTTCTGTCGGAAGCTACCAGCTACGCTAAAGATATTATAGTGCCACAAGTGTAGCCACAAACACAAAGACACTCAGTCGTCCTAGCCTACCCGAGATCTATGTAACGCTGTTTCGATAAAGGCTATGTAAGTTAAATGCTGTGTCAGAAACACGGGAAAAGTTACAATGCAACCAGTGCCGAAAACAAATAATTAGCGTTTTGACTCAAATGTTGGCTCGGGCTGGGATTCGAACCCAGGACCCGCATAAATATTAAATACTCTGACCACTAGGCAATGCGGTAGCCAACGACGATTTCACGCGGATGTCGCGTCGATTTTAAATAACATGTAAAAGACGCTTATGAAATCGCTAAAAAAATTATAGGCTGTGACCAAACGCGAGTTGCGTTACACTTTTCTATTTGATGCACTGGATGCACCAACCAATTCTTCCGAGCGCATTTGCAATTATTTCTCTCGTTCATGAACATTATAATTATTTAAGAGAAATAAATTAAATTAAATGAGTAACTTAACAAAAAAAATATAATTATAAAATCATTATGACGACATCGCCTTGAGCTTCTCTTCTAAATGAAACTTTTAATAACCAGTCCTTATGGCACATCACATCCTTCAGCTTATCACTAGTCCACTGCTGAACATAGGCCTCCCCAATAGATTGCCACAAAAATTGAAGCTCTTGTTTTGGGGGCGATTTAGCCATAGCTGCCACGTTCAGCAGGCGGGTTGGCAACCGCAGTTTATTTACTCAGATTTTCCAGAAAGATGCTGCTGTCCAGAAGATGGTTAGGATGGGGTTTTAATTTTCCCTGTGTCGACTTTTACGACACCTACGGCATGAAATGGGGTGGTAGATTCTCTGTCTGCCACCACACGGCCACCACACCACACAGATGCATCTGCACATGTATCTCTGCAACGTACAATTCCGGTTTCTTATTTTGCTCCCCGAAACAAAAGAATAACGTATTTTGAGTAAAGTTTAGTCTCGAGAAATGTGTTATTTCTATAAATTTATACTAGTTTGAAATGATTGAAATGAAATGGAAATTATTTATTCTTCAACGTAATAACTTCAAATTTCGTTTGTCAAACGTCATTTTTCACAATCTGCCACCACTTCGTAATGAGGTTCCTCTGACGTAGAAGAAACAGGCGAAAGAAACACCGCCGATATCCTCTTTTTTTGTTTATTTTATATAAATAAATTTACAAAGAAATAGTCTCATAGAAAACCAAAGCTCCCTCTATGAAATTTTTTTAGAGAAGATTCAATAATGAACGCATTGCAAACTCGAGCAGACCAGCCCCCACCAACAGCACCTGCTAACAAGTATGTTATATATTTTTACTGGTGATAGGATTCCTATGCTCTCTGGGTACCACCGGAGGGCCAGTTATTCCGCCGTGAAGCAGAATAGTGCAAACATTACTGATTCGATATGAAGGGCACTTATAGCTAGTGTAACGTGTGTAGTCGACGGGCGCAGTGTGGGGCTACACAGAAACGTTGGGGGTACCACAGCATTTGCTATGGGCAGAAGTTACGCTTTGCAGCATCAGGGAAACGATTCTCGTCTCGTCCCTTCCTTCAATAACAAAAAATAAAGGCTATTTGCAAAATGATTTGCTTATGTTTCAATATTAAAAAGTAGTTTCTATACTAAAAAAACATGTCACAGTGCAGTGAGGAGATCTACATATAAATATTTAAAGCCACTAACATTTCACGTGCACATTTTGTCCTAATTCGACGCTAATTCGGTCTGCACCCACAAACAGGCTAAAACAATTTCCCTGTTCGACCTGTTTTATCACCGCTTAGCGCCGCTCATTAGCGCGCCGCTTAATTTCCTTATTTCTTAAAACGCTCAACAAAAACTGACATAAATCTCTTACATTCGCCAAGGCAATAGAAGGTGGTGCAACAACCTGCGAATTCATAATATATCAGCCGCTAACGATCGCAGAGTTAACATTAAGTGCATTACGCGGAATGCGTTAACTTAAAACAAGTTATAATGAATACGCTGTCGTAATTGCAGTCGTTATGCAAAGTAATAACTCTGTTCATGCCTCCTTCGACTGAATAAAACAATGGCTGTAATAATTTTAATTGAATCTGTAAAAAGATAATAAGATTCTTCATTAATATTGTTACATTCGTATTGTATTTTTATAAAACAAAGCACCTGGTTTAAAAATAAGTATTATTTGTAGACGTTCTATACTGAAATACATACATACATATCACACAGTCACACCTTTTTCCCATATAAGGGGTAGGCAGAGGGCTCTCACATAACCCACTTTACGCCCTTCTACACTGGAATATTTATTATCCTGTCGCTTCCAGTTTATTTGTCCGGAATTCTCAAACCATACATCAAACTGATTCATGCTAACTGAAAATATTTTAATTTTGCATAAAAATATCAGCATTTGAAAGTCCCGGTAAAAGATTCAGGTCTCCTCTAATTTTTAAAGAGTGTTATGGAGCGAACAAGTTTCCAGGTTTCTGTGGCAAGTACTTGGCCGACTTCTACGGGTAGTACGTACCAAGGTCTTCGTATGTACCACCACAGAGCCCTTTCTGTGTTCCGGTTTGAAGGGCACTGTAGCTAATGAAATGACTGGGCATATAAGACTTAATATATGATGTCTCAAGGTAACGAGTGCATTCGCAGAGAGAAATTTTGTGTTACAGAAACTATTACGGGCAGACATGACACTCACATCGCGTGAAAGACGAGTCCGTCTCATCGGTAAAAACTAGTCCGTCTCCTCACTAAAGACTAGTCCGTCTCCTCACTAAAGACTAGTCCGTCTCCTCACTAAAGACTAGTCCGTCTCCTCATTAAAGACTAGTCCGTCGCTCACTAAAGACTAGTCCGTCTCCTCACTAAATATTAAAAGAAATTGCTCGGGTGGTTCGAGTGCTATGAAATTAAAGGCGCTCGCCTGCCGCTGCTATCGTACGGATACTTTCTTCTTGTTACTTTTATGAAAAAAGAGTTTTTACTGCTTTAATTAATTCTAATTCAGTGAATGAAGACCAATACTTTAAGTTTATAATAAATTTTTACTGATTAAATGAACAAGAAACAATTACTTAAATTCCTAGTTTAAAATAGCCGCTATATTACAACGCAAACGTATACGCAGTACGAACATCAATGTATTTTTTTTTTATTTTCAAATATATCCGATTTATTGTCATGTGATGTCTAGTGAATCTGTAACTCCATTTCATCCCGTGGGAGACGTAAAATTAAGTAAGGAAAGTCCCAGAGAAAGCGCATGGCCAGCGAGTGATGCCGGACCTAAATAATCTAGACTGGTGACCAACAATGCGTTTTTTTTTACTGCCAAGCATAGCGACGACAAATCCTCTTTGCGAAAACTCGATTAAAGCCTATGTCCTTTAGTAGGCTATGAAAAGTGATAAAATGATTATAATAATCGATTCTTTGAAACGGAACAAAAACAATTATCTCTATCATTCGTTACACTCGTGATTTAGCTCACAAAGTTTCTTGTGCCGTTAAAACCAATTTAAATATAAAATGAGTTGTGGTCATAAAAGGTTACGATGCTCAGCCGTATTGTTTCATTTACACGGTGGGATGTGGAGTCGATTACTGGGATCGATTCCGGGCCGCGCCGCCGCACGCTCATATTCAAATTGTTGATGACGTGCGCGATAACCCGATCCGCGTACAACCTGCGCCCCGGCCACAGAGTACAGTGAAGCAGCGTTAGAAGAAACTTATAATGTTTTGAAATTTAACAATAACAACAATAATTCAACGAAAGAAATCCTGTATATGCTGGTATCTGAAATTACTGGTTGTAAGATTCCTACTGGTGGTAGGATTCCTATGCCGTAATCCGTCTTGCTAAGTACCAACGCAAGGCATGTTATATATAGTACCATGAAGCAGTATTGTGTAAACATTATTGTGTTTCGGTCTGAGAAGCACTGGCAGTGAGTGTAATTACTGGACATATGAAATTGAGAATTGATGTCTCGGAGAAACGCGGACAGTGTGGTGCCACACAGTAATGTTCTTGGTGACACAGCATTTGGGCTGCGTTGCATTTGCTCGTCTCGTCAATGTCTTTAATAAAAAAGTCAATACTTAAGAAGTTCAGTCGCTCTCAGTGATGTATAAGAACTGCCTGTGTGTATTCGTGTATATAATCTTATTTATCAGCTATGTATGTGTGATACTGATATTCATGTGATAAGCATAAATACTGCAAACAAAATCAAGATCACATACAATAAATCTGAATAAATAAACTGCGGTTGCCATACCGCCTGCCAAGCGTGGCAACAACGATAAAATTCCTCCAAAATGACACCTACAAACTTTAGTGGCTATCTATGGGGTATGCCTATTTTTAGCAGTGTATTTGTGGTATGCTAAAATGACTTAATAATAGATAGTCGTGACGACGAGATACGAAGATAGATAGGTGCAGTAAAGTAGAGCAGCCGGTAGGCGTGCTCTGTGGCCGACCGCAAGCGATCACTTTGATTGCAGCTAAGTGCATGGATTACGCACAGCTGCACGGGCGTCAAGGCGCATTGTTGCGCCGAATCGTAACGCCTAATGATATGCGCCACTTAAGCCTCTTACCGCCTGTCGCGCCGCATTCGGCTTTCAATGTTTCATTATCGTCTGCATAATTGCCTTTTCGGTGGTAATTATAATTTCATTATCTCAAATTGACGACTGCATTACTCACAAATTATTTCGCCAGAGTTGTACGCGATATGATACTGCTTAATACTAAAACTCCACCTTTATTATTTAACGAAACAGGAATTAATGTTTCGTGAAAAAAGATAGTACACACATGTACGAGTACGTATTTATAAATTTAAATACCAAAGTTTCTTATAAACGTCTACGCATATCTTTACGCCTGTTATCTAATGGAGTACAAGAATTTCCCCAAAAAATATATAAATAAAAATATAGTAAGTATATGTTGTGATAGCAACTCATTTTATTTTATTTATTTATGTTATAGGATAGTTTCAAAATAAGCAAAACGTTTTCGTGATGGTAAGTGCAACGTTTGCCCATAACAAATACAGTGTCACCCAGAAAATTTCTGCTTGGTACCACACTGCGCCTGTCACTCTGGGACATCAGTGGTAAGTCTCATATGCGCAGTAACTACACTAACTCCCAGTGTCCTTCAGACCGAAACAGTAATGTTTGCACACTACTGCTTCACAGCAGAAAAACTGGCCCTGGAGTGGTACCTTCCTAGACGAATTCCTGCGGAGAAATCCTACCACCAGTATTAATATTATCATTAAACAATAATCACTTATTGATATCAGTAATGACGAAAATATTGTACCTAGTCCAAGGACATAATGAAAATCGACATTACAATTTCTATTTATAGTATGTATCTAACATCTTTCCAAGAGGTAATTATTTTTACTAGGCGACAATGCAACCTAAAAATCAACAAGTAATAAAAATAAATTCTTCGTATTGTATTTTTTTTGTTACGGATAATTCGCACTGTTTGTGTTCATGAACTAATTCATTGTATCGCTTTTTCTCCAGTCATCTATCCACTAGTGTCCACATTGACAGAATCAGTTCTAAGCTCATGCTGTTGAACTGACTTTCATTATCTCAGCTTAACTTGTTCCGAGTCTACATAAGTGCGTTGATTTTGTACCAGTGTGTTCAGTTCCAGCTTCCACTTTGTGGTGAAAACTTTGGCTATTGCTTTTGTTGATAGAGTTACACCTGGGTGTGATACTTCCCTATTGGTTTCACTTTTATAGTACTTAATTATGTCTGGCTAGTACACATTACTATTAAATCACCTGGTACATATGGTAGTACCAAGTTTCTAAATTCTATTCCTTTTCATAAGAAAATATAAATATAACGCGAGCTTTATGTCTCACATACATGTCTGAGTTAGTCTTCACGATATGAAGGATGTATTACGTATCTTTGACCTTGACTTTCAACATCTATTATCATATTATAGCTATGTAAAAAATAAATTTGAAAAATCAAACCACCTAGAAAATTGTATCAGTTTAAAAGGAAATTACAAATTCATTTGACAATGAACACATCTTAATATTTATTATATTGAAATATAAGATGCAAAGTATCAGACCATTTAAATGATACGTTTTATGGCCCGATAACTTAGTAATGACTACAAAACTAAGTGTCCCAGGTTTTATACTTTTTACCGCAAATTTATAGTTTCGCTACGTCTGCGAGCTAGATAAGAGAAACGCCAACTGACTCGGAGTGCAACGGCCAGAAGGTGTCGGATAAAAAAGCGTCAAGTAATTATGATAGCAGTCAAAAAACGGCGATAGTGGAGCGCATTAACTGCTCGTCGGGGCCGGCGGCCATAATTTATGCGCGCCGGTCGCCGGTCGGCGGGCGGCGGCGATTTCACGCGCATCTGTCGCCGCCGCGCGCCCGCTGCCGGCGAATCTCTCCGCAAATGTCGCTCACCGCTGTTAACTATATGGCTTTATCTAAGATCACCTTTTACTCTGCACTCAACTTTTTTATAGCGTTTATCTTAAGTCAATACGAATAAATAAAATTTGAGTGTCTGTGTGTGTCGCAATATAGATGTTTTCGTAATCTCATATAGTAATTTGCAAGATACCAAAACACAAACGCGTTTGTTTGAAGCTTTTGTCTGTCTGTCTGTTTGTTTGTCCGGTCTAATCTTCGAAACGGCTGAAACGATTTTGACGGGACATAGGCAGATAGAAGACTTTTCAGAAGCTATTTATTTCGTAAATTACCGATTTAACTGACTGTACAAAACTAAGAATTACAAAACTAAGAATAAGAATTAGATGACCGATTTCTACCCAGAATGGTTAGCGACGCTATTGAAATTAAAAAACATCCTAATTTTAATACAGAAGATGGTTTGGTACTACCACCAGCTTGGGATCCCATAATTATTGCGAGACTTCAAGACACAGTTAGCTCTTTCTTCGTAGATCGGACCAAAAATAATAATTAAAAGCTGAAGGTATTCCGGGTTAACTATGACATCAGGACATCTGTCACCTCAGTCTTCCCGTGACCGTGGGTCCTGTAAAGCGCTTGAAACGTTTGCTTTTAAATAGTACAAAATTGAAGAATAAGAATTAAAAATATATATTATAGCGATAAAATCCGTGAAAAATAGTTTCATTTAAATCTTAATGAGTGGTTTAGAAAATTCATTCTTCTTTTTTTACGTTTTTACTTTTGTTTTTTGTTGGAACAAAGCTGGAAAATTTGTAAGTTTGAACGCGCTAATTTTGGGAAATACTTATTTGATTTGAAAAAATACTTTTGTATTGCGTAGCCTGTTTGGAGGAAGTTCACAGGCTACAACATGATACAATCATGCTGAAACTGTATGGTGCCGCACGCCGAGAACAGAACATAACGAGAAAGGTCGAACTGTTAATGCTAAGATCATAAGGTACCATGCCGAACGGCGCCATCATCTGGGCTACTTATTTTACGCGGGTGAAACCACTCGGCGTCTACACATTAAGTGGTTATTTACCACGTTCTCGGTGAAGACAATATTGTGAGGAAACGTGACTGTCGGAGACATAAAAATGTTAAACACGTTAAGTTGGCCATCCTGTACTGTGGAAGTATGGCGGACATATCCCAGCTCAAAGTGTAGTGCGCGGAACTACCTGATCAGCCTTTCTCTCATTATAGGATAGAAAATGGAGGAGGGATGAGTGCCCAGCAGTAAAGCATATGCCAATTATTATCATCATCATCATCATCATCATTTCAGCCTACCATAGTCCACTGTTGAACATAGGCCTCCCCCATAGATTGCCACAAAACACGGTCCTGAGCCACCTGCATCCATCGACTTCCTGCAAAACCGTGTAGGTCGTCGCTCCATCTAGTGGGGGGTCGCCCTACACTGCGTTTGCCGGTACGAGGTTGCCACTCGAGAACCTTTCTTCCCCAACGGTTATCGGTTCTCCGAGCTATATGGCCGGCCCATTGCCACTTCAGCTTGCTAATCCTTAGGGCTATGTCGGTTACTCTAGTTCTGCTGCGGATAACATCGTTACGGATTTTATCTCGCTGAGAAACTCCGAGCACAGCCCTTTCCATAGCTCGCTGAGCGATTCTGAGCTTCCTCATGCGGCCTGCAGTGAAGGACCACGTCTCGGTTCCATATGTCATCACTGGCAACACGCACTGGTTGTACACTTTTGTTTTGAGGGATTGCGGTATACTCGACGAGAAGATGTGACGCAGTTTCCCGAACGCTGCCCAGCCGAGTTGGATCCGTCGATTGACCTCTTGGTCGAAGTTGGACCTACCTAGTCGGACAATCCGTCCTAGGTATACATATTCGTCAACAACTTCGATCGTAGTGTTCCCAACAATATTATCTGTAACTTTTAAACCAAAACTTGTTTTAGAGTATGCAAATAACAGAAAAGTGCTGTTACAAATCACATACAGATAAGAATTATCTTACATTAGTAAATCTCATCTCGTTAACGAAATATCGAGCCCATAACGTGTTCGTACACGAATTATTTTCTTATATCATTGTTCCCACATTAATCGTTTCAGTGTCGTTTGTTGAAAAAATTGGGAAAACATCTCGGACAGGTGTCTGAAGTGAAGCTAAAGTATGTTATGAGTGTCGCTTCGCTATTATCCACGCAACGTAAACGGAACTAACGTAAATATGTAGCAAAAAGTGAACTGTCAAGAGAATACCTCGAGTGACATGTAAGCAATATAAATGTCGCACGCGGGCGGCCCCGGGGGCAACTAATGAAACTATGCCATTGATTACCCCTAGTACATATACTACATACACTACATTGCGTGAGCACCACGCGTGGTGCAAGGTAAATTCCTTGCGGTATAAGCAAGCTTGCTGCATATCGGTAATGGTTTTTCATTGAACACATAATAACGCAGTTAACATAAAGATAACAAATCACTAAAGCGTAAAACATGCACAAAAACTGATAGCATTACAACTAATTTGAGATATCATAAAAGTCAAGATTTTTTCATCTTTGTAATATTTGGTCGTAATCCAGCAAAAGTGAGCCGTAATCCAGCATAAAATTATATGACTCATAGTGAAATTTAACAGATGATATCCATTACCATAATTTGTCGAAAAACTATTTCATTCGATAGCAAGCATCTGGATCGTTCAATTTATTCACATCATTAGTTGATAATCATTCAACAGCCAAATTTATTATCAATTGTGAATGAAACTCTTTTCATCAGTGTCGTTATACTTTTGTTTTTGAGAAAGTGACGAGACGAGCAAATCTTTTACCGGAATTAAGAGCGGCGTTTGTCTATTACAAATGCTGTATCGCCCAAAACATTTCTGTGTCTCACCACACTGCGCTCGTCACAACAAGACATCAGTTCTTAAGTCTCATATGTCCAGTCATTACACTTAAGAAGAATGTGAAAATTCCAGACACCAATAAAGACTCGCAAACTAAATCGTATGTGATTAGAGGATATATCCATTAACTATTAAATTATTTTTATTTAAATAAAACTATTTTTTTACGGATTTTATCGCGTTTAATTTATAACTATTTTTAATATAGTTAATAGAATCAGGCGTTACTTTGCGGAAATCCATTATAATGAAGAAAAGTAAGTTAATTTGCTAAGATCCGCATGCAAAATATAAAAATGGTGTATATTACCTAGTTTTTGAAGTGCACCACCCGCCCTCCCTCAGTAGCGTGCACAAGCAAACTAACACCGCCACCAGGAACCGCCACCAGGTACCCTCCACCAACCACTACAATACCACCACTAGATAATATACACCACTGAAGTCGAGAACACGACACGTGTTTCGCCCCAAAACGAGGCATTATCAAGCGTAATAGACTCTACGACAGACGGCCGCCGAGTGAGCGGCGCGGTCAAAGAGCTGCCTATTTATACTACAGGTGACGCAAACGGCCCCCACCTACGACATTGCGATTACAATATCGTGATAGCGACCGCTTGCTCACACAATCCACCACCCGAATTACATAAGCAGCCGTTTGCGACCGAATTGATAGCAAACGACTACTTAGAGTATATTTAAACTTTAAGTACTGGATTTAAAGATATTTAAAAGTGGTGAATTCGAGACGTCTGTTTGTTCATTCAGCAGTGCAATGTTATTATTTTTATTTTTTGCTGGAACAATTAGAAATAATTAAAAATAAAAATAATAACATTGCACTGCTGAATGAACAAACAGACGTCTCGAATTCACCACTTTTAAATATCTTTAAATCCAGTACTTAAAGTTTAAATATACTCTAAGTAGTCGTTTGCTATCAATTCGGTCGCAAACGGCTGCTTATGTAATTCGGGTGGTGGATTGTGTGAGCAAGCGGTCGCTATCACGATATTGTAATCGCAATGTCGTAGGTGGGGGCCGTTTGCGTCACCTGTAGTATAAATAGGCAGCTCTTTGACCGCGCCGCTCACTCGGCGGCCGTCTGTCGTAGAGTCTATTACGCTTGATAATGCCTCGTTTTGGGGCGAAACACGTGTCGTGTTCTCGACTTCAGTGGTGTATATTATCTAGTGGTGGTATTGTAGTGGTTGGTGGAGGGTACCTGGTGGCGGTTCCTGGTGGCGGTGTTAGTTTGCTTGTGCACGCTACTGAGGGAGGGCGGGTGGTGCACTTCAAAAACTAGGTAATATACACCATTTTTATATTTTGCATGCGGATCTTAGCAAATTAACTTACTTTTCTTCAACTATTTTTAACCCGACGTTTCGGGCGCTTTACAGCACCCATGGTCACGGGGGGTTAAAAATAGTTATAAATTAAACGCGATAAAAATCCGTATAAAATAGTTTTATTTAAATGTGTAATATTCGCGTAAATAAAAGAAAAAAATATTTTTAATTCGCCATAGACTTTGTCTGAAGAGCGAGCACCTTCGTGTGAATTGACGGGGCCAGCAGTCCTGGTGTGTGTCGATGGTGTATGCAAGTCCGCGGAAGGAGGCACGTGGCCGAGTGCGGGCGACGGGACGCGCGAGGCGCCACGCAATTAGCGGCGTCTTTTTTAATTCCCGCAAATTGTAACGACCGACGTGACAGAGCAACGGCTCCTTTGGATAAAGCGATCAAGAATAGTACAAATTCATTCGTATTGAGGGCGTCGCCATGTGTTTGTAACTAACACTATAGTGAACTTTGTTCGGTCCTGAATAGGAACACAAAAAACTTTCTAAAGCAGTTTAGATTTCTCAAGAATGAGAAACTATGTAATTACTTAAAATCGTCGTCGTTTTAGCCTACAAGTCCACTGCTGAACATAAGCCTCTCCCACAGGCAGCCACAAAAGTTTGTAGGTCTCATTTTGAAACGATTTTGCTATAGTTGCCTCGCATGACAGGCGGATGATGCTGCCCATCTCCTGGTTTTCATTTTCCCTCTGTCGACTTTTACGACACCCATGGGATGTGATACGGCAGTAGACTCTCTTAGACCGCCACAACACGGAAAAATATAATGAATAATTTAATTTTAATTTGAGCCGTGGTAGCTCAGGGGCTAGGCGCTCGTTTTAAATTTCATAGTACGCGAGTGACCTGGGTTCGATTCCCGGTGCCGGCACCACTAAAATTGTTAATTGCAATTTTAAGTGCTGATTTACCACGTGCTCGGCGGTGAAGGAAAACATCGTGAGGAAACCCGCATGTCTGAGAAATAAAAAAATATTTCGAAGACATGTGAATCGCCAACCCGCATAGGAGCAGCGTGGCGGATTCTCCTTAGCTCCAAAACCCTCTCAGAAATGAGAGGAGGCCTGTGCTCAGCAGTGGGACATTTATAGGCTGAAACTTTACTATACTCGTTTTGGTAAATTTAAGAAAACATTCACACACACTTTCACTTTAAAATACACACAAACACAAGTAAGTCTTTGTATATTTATAAAGTCCTATGTATATGAAAATGAACTGACACAATCAATACTCTTCAAGACACAATTGTATGGCAATTGATATATACTGTACGGTTTCGAACAAACTCAGCATATTTGTTTTTACTACATTCTTACTGTCACCGCCACATTAGTTCACGTAACACCGTGTCCCCGTAACTCGTGTCCTCATATCATTAACATGCATACATACATACAGTCACGCCTCTTTCCCATTAGGGTAAGCAGGGTAACATCTTTCCACGTGCTACGATCCTGACACACATCTTTAGCTTCTTCTACTTTCATTAGCGTTTTCCTACACGCTCGTCGGTTGTTGTTACCTGTTAACGTGTTACGTGTTAACGTGACTGTTAACGTGACCTTTCCTCAAAAATTCACCGATCTGATTGTGATACGAACGCCTAGGTCAACCCTTACCGGCTTTCCCATTCACACTCGCTTCATAAATCTATTTCGTCAATCTCCTTTCATTCATCCTCTCTACGTGTCCAAACCATCTAAGCATCCCTTTCTCTATCTTTTTCACTACATCCTCAACCACACCGCAACGTTCCCTTATCACGCTGTTTCTCACTTTATCGATCAGAGTTACTCCAATTTAATCAGAGTTTCTCACTTTATCGAAAGGGTTAATCTTATGTCATGCTTCTTCTGCCAGACCCAGCATTTACTACCATACATAAGTGTGGGGACCAGAACCTCCCTCTGTGCCCTGGCTCCTCATAAAGTTATGCAGAGCCCTATTCACTGGATTTCCTGACAATACTCTTCTCTCAATATCACATTCATACTTTTCGTCTCTCGCAAACAAACCAGGTACCCAAACTCTTTCACTTGTTCCACTCTTTCTCCTTCAATCAGAACTCTGCAATCCGTCATACTTTCTTCTCTTTCAAAGACCATAACTTTCTTACATTAATTTTCATCCCTTTGCTTTTTAGGGCACTATGCATAATATATAATATAATCATCAGCGTATAGGAGGCATTTCATTAACAGTCATCATTTAACAATTTTGAACAGTTTAACCATATGAAAACTCTAGTATTATCATATACGTTTGTTTGATGTAAGGTGCGAATCGTACAAATTCGATCACATAAGCCTTTGACTTATAATAGCAAAGCTATATTGTTACTACTTACACTATACATTATGTACTCACTAAAATTCATCGGGTAATTCGCTAAAGCTTTGCATAAAGGCGCACTTACTGGAACCTTAACATTACATACAGTCGCGCCCTTTTCCAATATAAGGGATAGGTAGAGGTCGCAAACGCAGCTTTCTTGGCCGATAGGTGTCCGGCAGAGTAGAATAGTACCTACCTATTTTCTACCGAGGTGTATTCGTGGAGAATAACACCATAATATGCAATGCTGTCAATATACTGCTTGTGGGAACGCAACGGGGAGAAACAATTTTTTTGACGCATACCAAAATGAAGGCGACGTGGTTCGCGAAAAGTGGGCTTAACTTTTGTATGCAGTAGTAAACACATGTCCATTCTACCCCAATGCTCTAGTACTAGTCTAATGTATTCATCAAATTCTTTTGATTTATAAAATTCAGCATATGTAGCGTATGATGTTCTATGAGAATGCTTTTAGCATTACCAGCCTAATGTTCCCTTGCTATAAACGTAAGGTTCAATAAAGTATAAATAAATAAATAAATAAGAACTATACATTCAGTTCGAGTGAAATGACTTTGCAGTTTCTTTTATGTGATATTTGGTATTAATCTTCATCGTCCGTTCCGCTTATAACATTCGGTATTACGTGTAGAGGGCTGCAGATTTTATCCACGACTGGACTGCAGTCAGGAGCGTAGCAATTACGGCGCGACAGAAGCGCCGCATTGTATGCAAAGCGCGACACTTCAAGCCATCATTAGCAGCGTCTGCTCCCGGTAAGGACAAGCAACAACTCATGCAAAGTGTGTCATAATTTCGTGTTAAGATATTGTATTTCCTGTTTCAACAGTGAAGCAGAATCAGGTTATGTCATAGTTCCTTGTGGTAACAACCAGACGTTACCATCTGCGCAGAATATACTTAGTACCAGCGTAAAATCCTAGTGATCAGTGAATTATAGTGGTATGATTCCTATGCAGGAATCCATCTAGGTAGGTTCCACCCCAGGGCCAGTTATTCTGCCGTGAAGCAGTAGTGTGCAAACATTACTGTGTTTCGGTTTAAAAGACATTGAGAGCTAGAGTAATCACTGGGTATATGTGTGGTAGCGGCTTAAGAGAATTTACCACCCCATCTCATCCCGTGGGTGTCGTAAAAGTCGACAGAAGGAAATCGTCGTTTCTGAAAATATTCGGTTGTAGTGTCTGAAAAAGTGTCGCCGTGCTCCAAAATCGGCCGAGAGAAGTATGACGAGAATTAGCGCACACATAGAAGCACTCACCCGCTCTCATGTAACATATGTAGATGTAAGATCGTCGTAAGGATGACAGTTAAGAACGGCACAGTATATTATGACTGCCGCTTGATATCTTTTTTTTATTGGATGAAGCGACGGAACGAGTATAACGTTCACCTGATGGAAAGTGCAACGTCAGCCCATAAAAAATATGTGTCACTCAGAACACTTCTGTGTGACATCAAATTGCGCCTCACCTTGAGACATCAGTTCTTAAGTCTAATATGCCCTGTGATTACGCTAGCTCTCAGTGCCCTTCAAACCGAAACACAATAATGTTTGCACACTACTGCTTCACGGCAGAATAAGTGGCTCTGCGGTGGTACCTACCTAGACGGATTCCTGCATAGGAATCCTACCACCTCCAGACTGAACTTTTTGATCGTGTTTTCTATACACAACACGACAAAGACGCAAAACATTATGTTTTGTCATAGATAGTTTCTTATATAAGTACGAACAATCTGCGGCGCTATAAAGTTTTCTAGTCGACACAGTGTTCAGCCAGCACCGCTATAAAACAGTAACACATAATTGAGCCGACGCGAGCCCTCCAATAACTGAAATCAGATGTTTGGGCAAACAAAGCGAAAGCCCGATCTATTAAAATTATCATTTCTCGCGCGGAATACGAAAAATTGATAACGCGCATTTATATTCGCGCGGTATGAATGGTGTCGAGCGGGGTGCCAATTACCGCCGCGCATCTGATACCGCTAACAAGGCGATCGTATCTGTCGCCGCTACCGCCACCGCGCATTCAAATTCCTATAGTCAATACCGAAATTATTTCCGACTCACTCGAAACAATACTCTAACATTTAACACATAGGTTTGTTTTCGTTCATGTTTCGTATTGCAGTCACTTTGCATGATGAACGCGGTGGCGTGAATTACGCGGCCGCAGGTCGTTATTGTCCGACCAGGATTTGTATCCTAGCCGCGGCGCACGAAAGCGAACCTTACATTGGTGTGTTACGATCGTGAGCTGGTGTAACGCTAGAGTTGGCAAATAAGCGGAGCATTGTAGCGAAGGTGGAATATTTCACGCAGATGGTGCGATAGAGCGCGATTGCGCGGCGGCGGCGCGATAAGGCGTTATCACGCGACAGCAGCAGGAAGAGATGGCGCCGTGAATCAGCGACCGTGGCGACAATAACTAGTTCCGCCGACGACAGCCGCTGCCCAATTGTATTCACCAGCACTCCTTAGCACCCGCATTGTTATCGCAGGAGCAGCGCGGGCCGGGACGCGGAGTCTCCACTCGCGACACCGTCGTTGCCGTTTCAAGATTTAAATCTAGTAATCCAAAGGAAACGATACATTCAATTCTAGAAATCGTAGAAAAACGCTTTTTGAAGTTAAGATATAATTGAAAAGTTACGTTTAGTAAATACGTAATCTTTCCATTCCAACTATACTAATTTTACAAACTATTATGAATTTTCCCTGGTCAATTTCTGGTCACATGTTCGCCGTGGTTGTCCAACAAGTCTACTCGTACCGCAAACACTAAAATACTCAGTCGTCCTTACCTCCCATAGTCTAATGTATCACTTATACGATAAGATAGTATTACTGGTGGTAGGAATCCTATGCCGTATGGAATGGTATATGGAATCCGTCTAGGTAGGTACCACCCCAGGGCCAGTTATTCTGCCGTGAAGTAGCAGTGTGCAAACATTACTGTGTTTCAGTTTGAAGGGCACTGAGAGGTATCGTAATCACTGGGCATATGAGACTTAAGAACTCATGTCTAAAAGTGACGGGCGCGGTGTGGTGTCACAGTGAAATGTTCTGAGTGAGACAGCATTTGTTATGGGCAGACGTTGCACTTACCATCAGCTGAACGTTTTGCTCGTTTCGACACTATATCAAATTAAAAAAAAAAGATAGGAAGAACCCTAACAATATGTACAGGAACGAGAACAATAACAATCGGTTGTAGTAGTATTTAAATATACTATTTTTTACGGATTTTATCGCGTTTAATTTATAACTATTTTTAACCCCACGTTTTGGGCGCTTTACAGCACCCATGGTCACGGAGGGACTGAGGTGACAGTTGTCCCGATGTCATAGTTAACCCGGAATACTTTCAGCTTTTAATTATTATTTTTAGTCCGATCTACGCAGAAAGAGCTTACTGTGTCTTGAAGCCTTGCAGTGGTATGCTTGGTTTTTGATTTAATTTTATTAATAATACGGATAAAATCCGTAAAAAATAGTTTTATTTAAATGTGTAATATTCGCGTAAATAAAAGAAAACATTATTTGTAGTAGTATTGTTATTATGACACCCGAAAAAGGTGATGAGAGGAAACGTAGAGCATTGTGAGCTAGTGTAATTACTGGGCAAAAGAGACCTAAGAACTGATGTCTCAGGGTGGACACATCATTCGCTCTTGCTCGTTATGTCTACAGAAAAAAAAACAATAATTTGTGATACATTCTAACCTAGAACCAACGTGCTTTCATATCCTCTGATCACTAAGCCCAGCAGTGATCACGTACTGTTATAGTAATGAAGGCAACAATCTACAGTCATCCATATTATTCTAAACGAGATGGCATTGAGAGAATCATGCGCAGGCGTTTACTAATCTCCTTGGAAGTGGCTGCGCGCTGCGGATCAGTCCGGGTCAAGTACACGTTCCCGTATCAATGGTGCTCCCATTGGCGGCGGCACCTTTGAATAATTCGCGGATGGCCGCTAGATTTATGGCCCCTAACCACAGTGCGGCGCCGACAATTAAACGATTTGCCTACGCCGTTTTTTTCTAGTTATGTTATTTGTGTGTTTTCGGCCCTTGTTCCAGAGTTCGTTGTTATAATGGGACCCAAATTGTTAAATAAATTTAACGTTAAAACTTCTGCCCTGTTATTAATTTGGGACGGATTTAAACAGAGTTTATGGATATCGATTTCGCAAAAGTTCATATATTATGATAATGATAGATTTAGTAATTTAATAAATGTATTATACATTTAAATAAAACAAATTTTAACGGATTTTATTGCGTTTAATTTTGAATTGAAATGAATATAAAAGCTGGAGGAACCCGAGTTAACTATGACATCAGAACATCTGTCACCTCAGTCCTCCTGTGACGATGGGTGCTGTAAAGCACTGGAAACGTCGGGTTATAAATAGCTCTAAATGTGTAGTATTCGCGTAAATATAAAAAATAATTATTAAAACACACGATGAAATGTAATTATTGATTTGCAGTAATATGGTTGACGCAAAGTTGTAATTCACGATTCAATGAAGGCGTAAAAAGTGTGAGCTATTATTTTTTAGAAAATCTACTTAAGCCTACTTAAGCCTAAAATCTTAAGTAGGCTTAAGTAGATTTTCAGATTAACACTGTTTTTTTTTAAGAATATCAAAGTGAATATCAATTACTAGTGGTAGGATTCCTATGCAGGAATCCGTCTAGGTAGGTACCACCCCAGTGCCAGTTATTCTGCCGTGAAGCAGTAGTGCGCAAACATTACTGTGTTTCGGTTTGAAGGGCACTGTGAGCTAGCGTAATCACTGGGCATATGAGACTTAAGAACTTATGTCTCAGAGTGATGGGCACAGTGTGGTGTCACACAGAAATTTTCTGGTTGACACAGCATTTGTTATGAGCAGACGTTGCACTTACCATCAGGTGAACGTTTTGCTCGTTTCATCACTTTATCCAATAAAAAAATATATATATAATTACATATCGTTGTATATACAATAAACTCTCGCTAACAGCTCGGACTTAGTTTACGTTTCCAAGAGCGAGATACGACTCAATTAGGCTTTTATGAAAGAAACGAATGTAATTTAAATTGTAATTGTTTAGATGTCCCAACACGTGTAATTGGAAGATGAAGGCGTAAAGTGGCAGCATCCAACAAAGTGGCAATTACCCGCGGTGGCTTCCCATGGCGACCGCGCCCGGACAATTGTATAATTGGCGAGGAGCTGGCCGCGCTCACCGTGAGAACGTACCGAGTGGGCTGCTGATGCTGAGAAGTCACCATAACACAGAATTGGCGAATGATATCTCGATCGCAATGGGAATTGTCAACTAATTTTGCGTTATGCTGATTGTAAAAATCCAAACTGTGTTTTTTAATTAAATATAAATAACTAGCTGATGCACGCGACATCGTCCCCGTGTATATAGGTTTTTTAAATATCCCGTGGGAACTTTTTGATTATCCGGAATAAAAATTATCCTATGTCCATTTCCAGGATGCAAGCTATGCCTGTGTTGAATTTCGTTAAGTTCGGTTCAATGGTTGAGCTGTGAGAAGGTAACAAACAGACAGAGGGACAGAGAGAGTTACTTTCGCATTTATAATATTAGTATGGACAAGTAGTCTTGCAAATAGTCCACTGCTGGACACAGGTTTCTTGCATGTTGGCATCATTTGCATTAATCACTCGTGTGAGAGTGATTTAAAAATGCAGGTGAACCAGAGCATCGCAGTCCAATCAAACCAAGCAAAAACCAGCACAATGTTAGCTGATATTTAATGTCGGCAATTTTTGATATCTGATCTATCAGTGGCCTCGAGATTTTTCTACATAATACTTGCAATGCCATTAATATTACTGGTATTCATGATATCCACTCTTTTTATAGAAGAAAATGACGAGACGAGCAAAACGTTCACCTGATGGTAAAAGCATAGAATGGCCATAACAAATGCTCTGACACCTAGAACATTGCTGTGTGGTATCGCACGACGCTCGACCCCAGAGGCATCAGTTCTTTAGTCTCATATGCCCAATAATTTAATTTACTGGTGATAGGATTCCTATGCCGGAATCCGTCTAGGTAGATACCACCCCAGGGTCAGTTATTCTGTCGTGAAGCAGTAGTTTGCAAGCATTACTGTGTTTCGGTTTGAAGAGCACTGTGAGCTAGCGTAATCACTGGGCATTTGAGACTTAGAACTCATGTCTCACGAGTGACGGGCGCAGTGTGGTGTCACACAGAAATATACTATCCCTTCAGACCGAAACACAGTAATGTTTGCACGATTCCAAGTTAGCTTAAAAGCTTATGATTAGAGACGGGGAACTGGCCTGAGTATAAAAACATTATAGAAGTAGGAAAATAGAAAATCATAGAGCAATAATAATCATAATCGAATTATAAAATATAGTCATTCATTACAGTCGTTTTTTTCTTATAAGATCCGATTCCATTAAGATAGCCAGTAGTTAAAACGAGATCGCTGTACTTTCTTATTTACTTATCCTTTCTCCAATAAAATTTAAGTGAATCGTTTAAGATGTACAAGGCTGCCAGCGTGGGCGAATTCTTATTGTAATATAAACTGAATTTTAATAGCTTAAGTAAACGACACCAAATACATCCAACTGTTCAAATAACAAAAATATTTTGAGAACTAGTATATCTGTATTTACGTCGTTCTTATTGTTTGCCGTATCTATGCGTTTTTCTTGTTTCTCGTATCTTGTGCGTCGTATTTACGCGTAAGAGAATCTGCGGTTGTCGTGAAATTCTACTAATGGAGATGCCAGAAAAATGACATAGCCACCGATTGATGGCGGAATGACCATCTCAATTACGACAAATCTCAATCAAGTGCGAAACGTCGTTAGGCTCGCCAACCCGCCTGCCAAGCGTGGAGCTTCCACAGCAAAGGACACTTGTGAGCACTTTCAATATTCTTTTTTTTTATTGTATAAAGTGACAAAACGAGCAAAACGTTCACCTGATGGTAAGTGCAACGTCCGCCCACAACAAATGCTGTGTCCCCCAGAATATTTCGTATGTGACACCACACTGAGCCCGTCACCCTGAGACATCAAATGCCCAGTGATTACGCTAGCTCACCTTGCCCTTCAAACTGAAACACAGTAACGCTTGCACACTACTGCTTCACGGCAGAATAACTGACCCTGGGGACCTAGACGGATTCCTGCATAGGAATTCTACCACCAGTAAATAAATTTATACAACTTTTACCGTGTTGCGGTGGTGTCTCTTAAAGGCCAGACTTTTTGTAAAATCTCATGGCCTCCAACAGACGATGTATGATGACTTACCACCTCAAATATGCCTCTTCTTTTTGAAGTGAAACTGTTTTAGGCGCGATGAGGTCGAATTTGAGCACAATGTTTTCGTGCAACGATACTATTATTGTTCTTAACATACATTTATCGATTAATCAATAACTGTTTATATACTGAGCAGTTAATTAAATGTTTATTTATAACAAATTTCAAATATAATACGAGTATATAAGTTTCACTTCTGCCAGATGTGTTGCCCGCGCTCTTTTTTCTTTTATTCCTTAACTAAAAGTTGCTACCTTTTGTAAGTGCATAGTCTAGTCCCGATTATATATCTCTGCGGTGCGGATACGGTGCCGGTGCCTGTGCGATGCAACCGCTTAGGATGCGACATTTCGTTGTCTCCGATTTGTTAGGATAAGTAAATTGGAGAGGTGGACGGGGCGCTATCCATTTTCTAATAAATTTAGTTCGCCCCGTGCGGAATTATCGAGTCTTCACTGGGTCACCCTATAACCAACTCACTATATTTCTATTTCGTAAATATAACAATATACATCATTATTAATAACTGTTTTAAAGAATTAATTTAAATTAAATTAAATCCATCAGAAGAGGCGTAGTCAGGAGCTAGGCGCTCGCTTTAAATTTTAAAGCACGCGTGTGACCTAGGTTCGATTTCCGATGCCGGCACCACTAAAATTGTTAATTGCAATTTTAAGTGTCGATTTACCACGTGCTTGGCGGTGAAGGAAAACATCGTGAGGAAACCTGCAGTCTGAGGAATAATAAATATTTCAAAGACATGTGAAGTCCGCCAATCACACATTGGAGCAGCGTGGCGGACTCTTCCCGGCTCCAAAAACCCTCTCAGAAATGAGACAAGGCCTATGCTCAGCAGTGAGAAATTTATAGGCTATTACTTTACTTTTTTAAGGATATCCATCAACATTAAATACAGAAGCTAAATAATAACAGATATCTACAGAAAATGAACTCGCTCTTATTACTTCTCTTACAAGACATAAATCGATATTAGTCGTATTGTCGACAACTGTTGCCCGCAACGATCAACGTATCGCAGATGGTCTTACTTTAATTTATCGCATGCGACAAGGCCGCCCAAGTTTGAAAACAACACCAATTTTTTGGAGTAGCCGGTGAGGGAGCGGAGAGATCTTATCGAGAGAACAAAGTAAAATTATGTTGCGAGCCTCCCGCACTCGATGAGCTCGACATAACATCCTTGTGCCGTGCCGATTGATGGAGGATGCAAGTAAAAGAGATAACTGTCCTTTGATGTAACTTATGTTGTTATTAGGTAACGACACAATCGCGCAAGGAAGCAGATTAGAAACAGCCTTCGTTTTTTTTGTAGAAGAGGGGGCAAGCGAGCAAGCGGCTCACCTGATGTTAAGTGATCGCCGCCGCCCATGAACATCCGCAACACCAGAAGAGTCGCGGGTGCGTTGCCGACCTTTGAGAAAGGAATAGGCTCTTTTCTTGAAGGTCCCTAAATCTCTCGGCAAACCGATATTATTCACATTACTGAACATATGACTACTTCATCAATTGCCACAAATATTAATGTGCGGCTTGTAATCACCGAATGTCCCTACATTGCGTGAGATAGTGCTTTATACCCGACATGTCAAGGTGAAGAGATTCGGCGGTCTTGAAATGCCTCTATCACAATTATATTACACTTAAATTCTAATTTAAATAGACTCATATCAAGAAAACACTTTAATTACTTCATTAAAAAACTACTTTGAAAAAAAAAGTTTAAAAAAATTGACGTGGACGTCCGGATTATTTCAGGGATGTTTAGGATTTTTCGGATTTTTTAGGGATGCGATAACTCCCGAAAAAATGTTCGTATCGAGACTGAGTTTTTTGTATCTTGTCCAGATTTTTTATTACTGGTTTCCTATTTATATTAAAAGCACTTGTAGTTATTAAGAAATATTTTTTTCTTTTTGTTTTCATCTGAAATGGAAATTACTCGAAATATTTGAACCTCTGAGTTAAATGAGCGTCATGAGACGTGTATTTTTGAATTTTTTTTCTTCTACACTGGATGTGGATTTTATTCCCCCACAGAACAAATATTTGTATCACCTACCTAGTTATCCTGAGATTGGATGAAGTTGTGAAGTTTCAGCCAATAAATGTCGCACTGCTGAGCACAGGCCTCCTTTCATTTCTGAGAGGGTTTTGGAGCTGGGAAGAATCCGCCACGCTGCTCCAATGGGGGTTGGCGGACTTCACATGTCTTCGAAATATTTTTTATTTCTCAGACATGCAGGTTTCCTCACGATGTTTTCCTTCACCGCCGAGCACGTGGTAAATCAGCACTTAAAATAACAATTTTAGAGGTGCCGGCACCGGGGATCGAACCCAGGTCACTCGCGTACTATGAAATTTTTTAATAATAATAATTGAATTGAATAATAATAATTTTGAGACTGCATCCCAATCGAACAATAGTTTAAAAACAGACAGTATTATACATTTAGGTTAGATCATAATAATTTTTAATCATTAATTTACACAACATAAAAGGCTGATAAGAAATCTAGTAATTTAAAAAAAACTATGCCTTGCCCTGGGATTCCGACAAAAGTTTCGACTCAGTCAAAGGCTTTCTCATAGTTTACATACGCCAGACATAGACATAATTAATTGACAGAAATTCTTTAATTTGAATCTGCATACATGCGAAGAAGTTTACTTGGTTATTTTTATTGCACACATACAATTACAAATGCTTTGTTAACGATATAGATAGAGGACATTATTTTTAAATTCCATCTATGAATTATTCATACAGAAATTTGTAATAGCGCTTTTCAATTATGAAATCATCTCGATGTTATATTTTAGCTATTGATCAACTGAGACTATTTCCTTTTATACCACGAATGTTCTGACGTTCCAGATTGGAGTTCTAGAGACTTTACTTCTTCCACTGTACATATCAAGAAGAATGTAATGGAATATTCGTGTTACGAAGTTTTATAGATAGGACAGTGTGGTCTAGTGGTTAGAGTACTTGACAACTCGAATTCCAGCCGGAGCAAATGTTTGTGCAAATACACAAATTATTGATTTTCGGGTCTGGTTGTGTATGGCTGGTACGCAGTGTCACAGACACAAGGACAACGTTGTTGTGTTAAAAAAAACTATGCCTTGACCTGGGGTTTTTTCCACTTTTGGTGACGCCGCGTTTATAAATGTAATTTACATTTATAAATTACACAACAAACCTAAAACAACTATACATAAACATTTATCCTGCGTTGGAGTTTACCCGGCGACCTATAGCGCAGAAGCCGACCGCTTAGCCTTTACGTTAACCCAGTCGATAGGTTTTTTCACGATTAACATAATATAAGCCAAGTAACGTGTGGAAATAATAACAATAATTGCAAGCACATCAGCACTCAGCGAGCGACGATTCGGTCGTTACGTTGCATCAACGCACGCAATCAAAATCTGCATCAGCTCCGCCGACAGCGTGGAACGACATAAAAGATGAAATGGCTGTAAAAGGCTAATGAAATTATACTGTTATTACGATGCACAAAAAAGCAAAACCTACAGATGACAGCGGCGGCTCCGTGTGCGTCGCGAGTCCTTTCGCACGCGGGAAAATAGATAGCACGGGTGTCACTCAACGAAATTGTGGCGATGCGCCGTAAACAATTGGCGCAGCAAATGGCTTTATAATGACGGCCGCAGGTGAGCGTGTCGCGTGGCGCGGGCGCGCGTCATTTGCGATTTCACACGAGCGGCCCGCAGTCGGAGCCGCCGCACGTGACATTTCAATCTACAAGATGCTGCAACACACTGTCAGCGAACTGTATTCTGTTTACGTAACCGCGACATTTTGTATCACTAACAATCGCTGTACCTGATTCCTTAAGCCTGTTAATGTTAGGGTCACTAATATGGCGTTGTACACGATATACACTTATTCACTATCGTCATTATCTTAATAAATAAGCTCACGAAAGATAAACGACTTTCTTATCCCGCTTGGAAGGCGCTTGATAGAAAGAACAGACTGCAACTTATCTTGGAACTTAGAACTCGTCATGATAAATTTATCCACCCATCAATATAAGAAAGCTGTCAAAGAGACAATCGCAATAAATAAATCTAAGCTTCATTGCCAAAATGCACACACTCAATAGCTAACACACGCAAACTAACAAACGCACGCACGCGCACGCACACACACACACATACACATTTTGGCTTTGGTTTTTTATATAATAATTGTTACTGAACTTTACTGTAATAAGCTGTCGTATTCCTTTAATAAATAATTAAATAAATAAATGGCTTGATATCTTATATCTGATGATCAGCCTTTAAGCAGAGGCTGTATAAAGTAATAGCCTATAAATGCCCCACTACTGAGCTACTCAGCTTTCTGAAAGGATTTTGGAACCGGGAAAAGTGCGCGACTCTGGTCCAACGTGGGTTGGCGGACTTCACATGTCTTCGAAATATTTTCATGTATGTCGTTACCACGTATGGTTATTGACTAAGTCACCTGGGCGCCGGCATTCTCTTCACTCAGCATACGAAACGCAGCGACATTATGCTGCTCTTTTACCCTGGCGACCAGCCAACACGTACATATGCTACAGCCAGTGTTTTTTTTTTTTGAGACGAACAAATTGTTCACCGTCTGTCCATAAAAACGTCGTGTTACCCAGAACATGTTTATGTCGCTCCACATTGCGCGTCATCCTGAGATAACAGTTCTTAAGTCTCATATGCCCAGTAATAACACTGGTTATCGGTGCCTTTTAAACTGAAACACGGTAATATTTGCAGAATACTGCTGTACGGCAAGATACCTAGACAGATTCCTACGGTCCTACCACCGGTATGAAGCACCATCAAAAATAAATTCTTAAATCGAATGGTCGTCGAAACGGTATTACAAACAAATTATAGACTATTATATTTACTGGTGGTAGGATTCCTATGCAGGAATCCATCTAAGTAGGTACCACCCCAGGGCCAGTTATTCTGCCGTGAAGCAGTAGTGTGCAAACATTACTGTGTTTCGGTTTGAAGGGCACTGTGAGCTAGCGTAATCACTGGGCATATGAGACTTAAGAACTGATGTCTCAGGGTGACGGGCGCAGTGAGATGTCACACAGTAATTTTCTGAGTGACACAGCATTTGTTATGGGCAGACGTTGCACTTACCATCAGGTGAACGTATTGCTCGTTCCGTCACTTTTATGAAATAAAAAAAAAATAAAAAAAAAAATAGACTCCGATCGCATTAATCGCTTACACTATCTTGCTGACTAAAACAAAAGTACAAGTTAAAAGGCACGTGTATCCTGTGTGTGTGGACGCAACGCTCTGGCTCTCCCACGTCGCCTGACGAATGCGCGCGGAACGAATGCGGCGCATTGCGACGTGCCCGCGCCGCGTCCCCTGCTAACTACAACATTACCTGCGTGAGAAAGAACACAGGAAAAAATAAATCACTGCAAATACTCTCAGATAGTTCCTTTCATAACATAAAAATTATTATCATAACACTATGTTTGACATCCATTAACTCATTATGTTAATAGAGGTCAGTGTTTTGTACAGATATAATTCATCATCATTATCATAATTTGAGCCCACACTGCTAAAGTCCAGCAGTCCACTGCTGAACATAGACCTCCCCAATGATTACCACAAAACACGGTCCTGAATAACCATCCAACGACTACGGCATATACCGCAAAACCGTGCCAGTCGTCGCTTCTATCTTAGTCGGGGGTCGCCCTACTATGCGTTTGCCGGTACGAGGCTGCCACTCGTGAACCTTTCTTCCCCAAGAGTTATCATTTCTATGAGCTATATGGCCGGCCCTTTGCCACTCCAGCTTACTAATCCAAAGAGTTATGTCGGTTACTCTAGTTCTACTGCGGATATCATCGTTACGGATTTTATCTCGCAGAGAAACACCGAGCATAGCTCTTTCTATAGCTCGCTGAGCAACTTTGCGCTTCCTCACGCGGCCTGATACAGCGTAACACTATGCATAAAACTTGTAAATAAGCAACTGTTTTAATATGTATCATGTGTGTCCTGCGATAGCGTCGTTAGATCCTACCTCAAGCCTCCCCTAGAGAGGTCGCCAGATGTTTTTGACATTTACTTTAGACACCCATTGTCTAAAGCAATTGCCAAAAACATCTAGTAACCTCTGACAAACGACAAGACACCATTAGAAATATGTCAGACCTAAATTATTCATAGTGGTGACGGTGAAAAGAAATGAAAAGTAAAAAAGGGCCCCGCTCAACAGCAATTCATTATGAGATGACATGTTTGTACAGAAATCTGTATAGCGCTTTTCAATTATGAAAACATCTCGATGTTATATTTTAGCTAATGATTAACTGAGACTATTTCCTTTTAAACTGTGGATGTTCTAAAGTTTAATATTGTAATTCCAAGGACTCTACTTCTTCCACTGTACATATGAAGAAAAATGTAATGGAATCTCTGTGTATAGTGGATAGAGTACCTGACTACTGCGTCGCGGGTGCTGCATTCGAATCCCAGCCGGAGCCAACATTTGTGCATATGCACGAATTGTTGGTCGGGTTGTGAGTGTGGCTAGTACGCAGTACACAAGGAACACGTTGTGTCTCTGACATAGCATACTAGCCGCATCTTATCGCATTAGCGTACGTCGGTCGCGGGTAGATTGGGACGAGTGAGTGCCTCTGTGTTTGCGCGTACACTTGTGGCACTATAATATCTCCTGCGCAGTTGATAACTTCCGATTTATTTGATAGTTGTCGCGGTAATCGATAATAGGCTAGAACTGTAACGTGATCAATGGTTGTATGTAGCGTAGCGTGCGGTCCTATAGTTCTCAAAATACTGTCAAACCCGCCTCCGACTGCATCGATTTAAGTTTTTAACGTGTTGTTATTTTTAAATTAAAAGGTCAGTCAATGCGTGTCCCACACTATCGCGGATGAGTCAACGGGATCGCGGCGTTGACAAAAAGAGCGGCGGAGCAGATGTTGCGGGGGCGGCGGGCGCGGGGAGGGCCAATTAGGGAGCGTTTAGGATGTTTATCCTGTTAACAGGGCGCGGGCAGCAGTGCAGGGCTGTTCACGACAATGATATCTGGGACCTTATTTTCTATCTATGAAAACTTTAAGGCAGTTTAAGTACGGCAACAACTGCAACAAGTTTTTTTTAAACGCATTAACACACTTTTTTTTCAATTTGTAAACCAGCACAGACTGCAAGTTGTAGTGTCTGTGTATTTTTATAATGATCTGTTAATCGTATGATTCTTTTGCTTATCATTTTATCAATACGCAATAGATAAGTATTTCCGTCCGTTATGGATTTTAGTACTGCAGTTATGTGCTGTAGTGGGGACTTAGTCTGATTTCATACTGTCAGTCACGATCCAAGCCACACTGTACACACAGTCAATAGCTTTAATATAACACGCACCACGACGCGCGACCGCCGTAGAGAGCGGCGCGCAATAGTCAATAATCACATCGCGTACACAAGATTCACCCGTGTTCCAGGGCGGTTCTCACCGCCCAGAGTTACCGACACACAAGTCGACAGTCCGAATGGACGCGCGCAGCCTCCTTCGGACGGTCAGTAGACGACTTAAAATGTTTAAGATTTTCGAAATCGCGAAAGCACGCGGCGAGCGCGACACAGTCCGAACTTCGAGGGTTTTGTAGGAGTTTTTATTTATTTATTTATTTATGTTTGGGTCAAACCAAACCTGGCACACGGGCCCCTGGCCCGCGAGCACAGTATCCGATGAAGCTGTAAAAGCCGAGACGGCTAACAGCAATTACATCACCGAAAATATATATAGTCTGATTTCACATTTATGTCTTTGTCTTTATCTTTTCTTTGTAAAATAACTTATGCATTTTTATATTATTATATTGTTTGGTGATTATTGACAAGAGGGAAAATTCGTTTGATGAACGACCTATTATTTATATTAAATTAACATATCGAATGATGACATGTTTGACACAATAGAAAAACATAAAGACAATATTTGTAGAAAAATTAAATAGAGATAAGTGTGAGAAAGATGGATGTGTGTTATGGAGATGAATGGTAAATAAAAAACTATGTATTGTTATTGTAGATACAATCAAATTTCTTTTCGTAGTCAATACAAAAAATAACGTACAACTAACTAAAAACCTGGAAGATTAAGATTTCCAACTACTTATTCAAAATATAAAAAGTAAAGTAACAGCCTGTTCTGGGCACTGGCCATCTCCTATTCTTGAGAGGAGTTCTGCATTCTTCATAATTATTTCTACAGACTTCCTTTATGAATTGTTGGTTTACGGCCGACGGCAACTATTCGCTGTTCATAAATAAGCGAACAAAGAGCGCGGAGGCAGCCCTCGCACCCGCATGTCCATTCAATAGGTACGCAGTTTAATTTTTGTCATCTCTAAATAGACTCTCCGCGCCAACGGCCGTGTTTCATCTAGCTTAAATTGCTCTTTAACACAACTACATAAGAATGCTACCAACCGCAAGGTAAAGTTGCCAGCAACTACCCCTTTACTGTGAAATACGAGCGTCAGGACCGGGGCGATTTATTACATTCAGCAAGCTGCTGGGTGACGAGACGCGCAGCAGGGTGTTGCGGCGCGTGGCCGCGAGGTGACACCACTCCATACAACGGGATGTATAATCGACAGGGTCCTTACTATGTGAACCTATTACGTTATGGGCGATTAATTCAATAACCATTATCCCACTTAATGTTTCTGAAATTGATATTATATTTATAAGCGCTTGCTTTTTTTTAATTGATTTTATGATTTAACATACTTTAATCTCTTTTTTTATTATTATTATGTGTTTATATTTCGTGTGTGGTGTCTCCTTGCTGGGCCAATAAATGTTTTTCTTTCTCTCTTTCACCTAATGCATTACATTAGTTTGAAATTGTGAAATTGTCTAATGGTAGTCACATATTTTTTTTATTAATTCACCTATGTTTGACATTGATCCACTGGATGGTATGTAATGTTGCCTAGGGCTATTTTTCTTCTTCTTGTTAGCTGTTGTCCCAGCTATAGTCATGGTCAGCTTTCCTGCATAATCAGCACCATTTTGAGCATCCTCCTCAGTGATTTTGTTGGAAGTCATGTCGTATGTCGTTTTTACGACATTCAACCAACGCAGTTTAGACCAACCACGTGGCCGCAAACCCCGAACTTTAAAGGGTGACCCGGAACCCTAAGCCTGTTGTGATATCTTAAATGCGTTCCGGCTAGTACTCTACCCTCAACAATGATCATGGTAAATAGTAACGTAAATACAGGAAAGTTAACCCGTTTGTCTAGATCCCTCTTGCTTACCGCTGCAACATTTATTTAAGAATATAATTCGTAACAAACAGTAAGTGCAACGTCCGCCCATAAAAGATATTTATGTATATGTGTGGGTGTGTATATAAACAACCGTTTTTGTTTGTAAGGCAATTTATAGTATATAGTATATATAATGAAGGTCGACTACCAAACTACCAAATACTGTCGGAAGCTATTAACTGCGAAGGAGATATTATAGTGCCACAAGTGTACGCTCAAACACAGAGGCACTCGTTCATCCCAATGTAAGTGTCAGAGACACAATGACAATCCCACCACAACCAGACCCGAAAACCAACAATTTGTGATTTTGCAGAAATGTTGACTCTGGCTGGTATACGAATGCAGGAACTGCGGTGTGGCAGTCAGGTCCTCTAACCACTAAGCCACGCGGTCGTCATACTTACATACAGTCACGGCTTTTATTCCATATAAGGTAGGCAGAGACCACACCCGTAGCCCACATTTCGCTCCCGCGAGCAACGAGACGAGACCGGTGGCGAACCATGTTGCCGCCATTTTGGTACGAGTTACAAATTCTTACTCACCATTGCGTTCCCACGAGTAGTATAGTGGCAGCATTTCATATTATACCAGATGATATTCTGTTCTGCCGGACACCTATCGGCATAGGTTCTATTTTTTTTTATTGCATAAAGTGATGAAACGAGCAAAACGTTCACTAGATGGTAAGTGCAACGTCTGCCTATAACAAATGCTGTGCCACCCAGAAAATTTTTGTGTGACACTACACTGTGTCCATCACCCTGAGCTCTCAATGCCCTTCAAACCGAAACACAGTAATGTTTGCACACCACTGCTTCACGGCAGAATAACTGGCCCTGGGGTGGCACCTACCTAGACGGACTCCTGCATAGGAATCCTACCACCAGTAAATTAAATACTAACTAATTTATATTAAATATTATAAAATTCTCAGTTTGTTATTGCCGTTTCAAATTTATAAGTAAATACGGTAACGTACTAAACCATATCCTATGTCTGTCTGTCATTCCAATTATAATTAAATCGAATGCTTCTGATAATATTGAAACGAAAAGTATAATTAACCGTTTATAGTTATTTTGCCGTATGGTGGCGGCCTAAGAGAATCTACCATTCCATCAAATCCAGTGGGTATCGTAAAAGCCGACAGATGGAATATGAAAACCAGGAGATGGGCAGCAGCATCTTCCTGGAACATCTGAATAAATAAACTGCGGTTGCCAACCCGCCTGCGGCAACGTGGCAACTATGGCAAAATGCCTCCAAAATGAGCGCTACAAACTTATGTTGCTATTTATGGGGGATGCCTATGTTCAGTAGTGGACTTGTGATAGGCTGAAACGAAGAACCAGTTTTTGTTTAAAAAACGGTTCACCACATTAGGATTTCTCCTGCATCGTGGAAGACAGTTGCTTGGCCAATGCGCTAACAGAGACCCAAATCTATACATAATATTATAAATGTGAAAGTAACTCTCTCTGTCCCTCTGTCTGTTTGAACCCTTTCCACGGTTCAAACAGACAGAGGGACAGACCGGTGAACCGATCTGGACAAAATATGGCACAGATATAGCTTGCATCCTTGAGAAGGACATAGGATACTTTTTTTTCCGGAAAATTGAAGAGCTCCCACGGTATATTTAAAAAACTTATTTCCAAGTGGACAAAGTCGCCGGTATCAGCTAGTAAGTAATAACGTTAGGAGATTAGGACTTCTAGTGTAAGTCTTATAATAAATACTTCAATAAGTTTTGGAGCTGCAAACATAGTATACACAATATACAACATAATATACACACCAGTGAAATGCAAGGCAACGCTGGGATAACAAAATATTATTATGGAATAGAGTAAAACTTGTTCAATATGTATTTATTTACATAACACCTATTCAACGCATTTTTTTTTAATCCACACTGGTTCACAAAAAAATGTCTCTGTACCGGCCAGAAAACCAGCAGGCATTTTTTTTCTTTTAGTAATTATAAAAATAATGAACAGTGACAGCAGTATCATAAAGAGGTAGAAAAAAATTTACTTTTTGAATGAAAAAATCACTGTACTTTCTGGGATTTTGTTGAGAAAAAAATTATTAAATTCATACCACGGTTATCCATACTAATATATAAATGCGAAAGTAACTCTCTGTCCCTCTGTCTGTTTGTTACCTTTTCACGGTTCAACCGCTGAACCGATCTTGACGAAATTTGGCAAAGAGATGGCTTGCATACTGAGAACGGACATAGGATACTTTTTATCCCGGAAAATGAAATAGTTCCCACGGGATATTTTAAATACCTTTTTCCACGCGGTCGAAGTCGCGGGTGTCAACTAGTTCCTTATAATGTAAATAGCTCAAACGAACATACCGTACTACCTCATATCCGATATTACTAAATATCTTGAAATAAACAGAAAAAGTGGTTAACTCCATTTTATCAGTGATCGCTGATGTACGTCAAGCAATGTCTAATTATAACCGAGCTATCCGCTGCCCGTCCAGCAACAGTTGGCACGGGATCCATCAATCTCAAAATCAGCTAATGAGCAAACATCGGCCCACTGAATTCCTGCATCAATTAAATATTGCCAACACAAACGTTTTTAATTTTTTTTATTGGATAAAGTGACGAAACAAGCAAAACGTTCACCTGATAGTAAGTGCAACGTCTGCCCATAACAAATGCTGTGCACCCAGAACATTTTTGTGTGACTCCTCACTGCACCCGTCACCCTGAGGCATCAGTTCTTAAGTCTCATATGCCCAGTGATTACGCTAGCTCTCAGTGCCCTTCAAACCGAAACACAGTAATGTTTGCACACTACTGCTTCACGGTAGAATAACTGGCCCTGTGGTGGTACCTACCTAGACGGATTTCTGTATAGGAATCCTACCACCAGTGAAGTTTTCCACATCGATGTTGTTGCAGGAAAACGAAAATTGAATTTATAGTGTAGATTAGTGAAGAGAAAATGAAGAAAGGAGGAAAAGCTTTTCATTTGACATCACGAAAATAACATAATAAAATGGTTAAGTTAAGAACTAATTAAGCCAGTTATACTGCCGTCGAGCAGTGGTGTGCAAACATGACTGTGACATGTTTCGGCCTGAAGGGTACTGAGAGTTGGGACCACTGGGCTTGTGAGACTTACGAATTGATGTCTCATGGTGACGGGTGCAGTGTGGCGATGAACATAGAAAAGTTCTGGTAGAGCATTTGTTATGGGCACTTGTTACACTTACCATCAGGTGAACGTTTTGCTCGTCTCGTAAAACTAATAAAATTAGAAATTGCAATCATAAAAATGTATCAGCAAATTTCTGTAGTACGAAAGTGATGGAACGCTGATTTTCAAGAAAAGACTGAGTTAAAGTTAACGGACGACTGAGTTAAAGAAAACTTGTGAGGAATATAAGAAATAAACGTTCATTCGACACACAAATACTTGCGAATTCAAAATATAGACTGTGGTTGTCTGCAGTTTGTGCTCACATGGTCATGAAAATCTAATGAATCAAAAGATCAAAATCATATCTATCGAAAGTCTAGGTAGGTACCACCCCAGGGCCAGTTATTTTGCCATGAAGCAGTAGTGTGCAAACATTACAACATGTTTCGGAGACTTAAGAACTGATGTCTGAGGGTGATGGGCGCAGTGTCGTGTCACGCAAATATTCTAGGTAACACAGCATTTCTAATGGGCAGACGTTGTACTTAGGAGTCCGTTCATCTGGTGACCGTTTAGCTCGTTTCAACACCTTATCCGATAAAAAAAATCACCTAATCGTGATACAGTGCTGTGCTACATTTGTCGTTATTACTTACCAATAGTATTTAGAAATAATTACGAGTAAAATGAGTATTTTAAAGTAATCAGATAGTAGATTATAAGTAAAGCTGATGTCAAAAAGCGTCTTAACAACAATAACAAAAAATAACTTTAAGATATAATTTTCTATTCGCCGTGGTAGCAATACGTCTAGTCATCTTGAACATCGAAAGTCAACATACAGAATTATGGGATCATTTGACGCAAATAGTACTTTAGAGCTTGAGCCGCGGTAGTTCAGGGGCTGAGACCTAGATGTACACGAGTGACCTAGGTTTGATCCTAGGCGTCGGCATCACTAACATTGTTAATTGCTATTGTAATGATTTACTGCTGCGCTCTCTTTCGTCGAAGCTATGAAAGCCTCGTGGCTAAAAGCACATTGCGCAATATCCGTAAGGTGCGGAGTATCTGATACTACGATACCCCTCACCTTTTTTTTCAGACGCTTCTGGACATTACCGGTGTAAAAAATTTAGGTTTAGATTAAGATATTTATGAGAATCTGCCACCCCATCTCTTCCCGTGGGTGTCGTAAAAGTCGACAAAGGGAAAATATAAACCAGAAGATGGGCAGCAGCATCTTCTTGAAACATCTGAACAAATAAACTGCGGTTGCCAACCCGCCTGCCAGGCGTGCAAACTATGGCAAAATCACCTAAAAAGAAGAGCTACCAACTTTTGTGAAAATCTGTGGGGGAGGCCTATGTTCAGCAGTGATAAGGTGAAATGATTCATCTGTTAGGACGTTAAGAAATTTTCCTGGTTCTTTCCTTACTCGACTTTTACAACAGCCACAACATACGATGGCGTGGCTGGTTCTCTGCACTGCTACTTATTTCTCTCACATATTTTCTCAAGGTCTTTAACAATGCTTTATTTCGATTTATACATTATAGCAGACACGTGGTTTTCATTCAGAATATGTAGAAGTGTTTGTAAATTTATGACATTAACTGGAAATGAATCTTTGAACACCGAACGCAACGTTGCGACTGTCCGACGACGACACGCTGCGGAGCGTAGACCCTCAGGTCAGCGTTCCGGCCGAGCATGTGCAACCGCTTGCCTAAATACCTTAACACCTGCGGAAATCCTTTCCGATTTTTACACATTAATTTCGAATAATTTTCGTAATATTGTATTTCATAAACGACGGAAGTGATTATTACTTTTTTTTTGTTTTAATAATTTAAGTATCCTAATTCCGTCATCACGCTGTGTACTTCAACCAGTCTATCCGGGCACTCGTTATCGCAAGGTCGATCTATTTTTTATATGAATCTATTTTAAATTCCTTATACGATTTTAATTTCATTATTCCGACAATAGAGCCGTGGTAGCTCAGGGGCTAGGCGCTCGCTTTTAATTTCATAGTACGCGAGTGACCTGGGTTCGATTCCCGGTGCCGGCACCACTAAAATTGTTAATTGCAATTTTAAGTGCTGACGTACCACGTGCTCGGCGGTGAAGGAAAACATCGTGAGGAAACCTGCATGTCTGAGAAATTAAAAATATTTTCGAAGACATGTGAAGTCCGCCAACCCGCATTGGAGCAGCGTGACGGATTCTTCCTAGCTCCATAACCCTCTCAGAAACGAGAGGAGGCCTGTGCTCAGTAGTGGGACATTTATAGGCTGAAACTTTACTTTACTTTAACTTTTATTCCGACAATGGCATATACGATTTATTTAAAGGTCCAATATTATAATGATTTCTTGTTCTTATAGCCCAATGCTGCATTAAATAAGTCTATCTACTGATTTTATCGCGTTTGGTACGCTATTCAGCATCTATAGTCACGGGGAAACTGAAGTATTATACGGAAATAGCCTTGAAAATCATGCTTGTTTGGGATCGATGCAAGAATTTGTGATCTATCAAATCTAATACAATGGTGGGTATGATCTTGGATACATATCCAGGATCGTCTCGTATCAGTCAGAAACATTTAATTTGAATTAAAGTAAAGCATTAAGCTCTCATCCAAATATACGTAACTTGTAATAACATTTGTACAATGACATAACCGTTTCACATACAATACAACACTAATTCCTAAAAAGGGTAAATCCGACAGTAAATCATTCTGATTTATTTTTTATGACAAAATAAACAAAAACAGGGCTTTATAAAACTATTTACGGGACTCAATTCGATGTAGATGCACCGCCATTTATCAAGCGAAAGAGTTGTTAACGGCTCGGAGTGACCCCTCGGCCGCTACCGGACCCCAGGGGACGGGCGGGCCGCGACACTCCGTCGGTATCGCACCGTGAGTACAAGAAGTATTACTTTTTGCAAATTCCATCTGCAGCCGCGCATTTATTACGTCCCATATCTGATAAACCTATTTTATTACTTACTCGGACCCGCACTCCTCTCACATTGGATGTAGTTACGAAGTTTTGGAGTAGTTTTATGATACTACAATTTTAGAGGGTGTAGAAAATTATAGATAAAGAAATGTTAACCCGACGTTCAATAAGCTGGGCACGTAATATATGCAGGAATCCGTCTACGTAGGTACCACCGCAGGGCCAGTTATTCTGCCGTGAACCAGTAGTGTGCAAGCATAACTGTGTTTCGGTTTGATGGGCATTGTGAGCTAGCGTAATCACTGGGCATTTGAGAATTAAGAACATATGTCTCAGGGTGACGTGCGCAGTGCGGTGTCACACAGAAATATTCTGGGTGACACGGCATTTGTTGTGGGCGGACGTTGCACTTACCATCAGGTGAACGTTTTGCTCGTTTCGTCACTTTCTACAATTAAAAAAAATCAAATGATGTCTAAACCTCAACTACTCATACATACAGATACATATACTAAGAACATTAGGAGTAAAGTCCGGCGCATGGGCAGTTGTAATGCTAACAAAATTAAGGTACGCTCGACTTTTTGCACCACGAATGTACACGCTCACAGGCGCACAAATGTACATGCCTCAGACACACAAATACATATACACAAGCATATGCACATGCCTGCACTAGTACACTTATAGTTTCATTATATAGTTATAGTTTTATTTAGTTTTTTTTGTTGTCATTTTCAATCGTTCGTCTATCTCTCACTTCTGGCTTCACTGAAAACCGGCGTCGAATATCCAAAACCCTTAACGTGTGCTAGTTCTGGTGTATCATGCAGCTGGCAGGAGGCTATCGGTGAAGGCAGAACAATGGACCAGGCGTAGAAGCGCGGGGCGTGGCCGCGCCGCCATTGGCGCGCATGCAAATGCGCCGCGCCCGCGCAATCTCGCCTGCCATCGCGACTACCATTGTCTCGCGGCAAAAACTCGCCCAGTCTCGCTCGCCAGGAATATACACGGTAAAAACACAAGAATGTGCATAACAAGAAACTGAAAAAAGTCCACTGTGCGCCGCTTTTTCTCTTCAATTTATGTCGCCCCTGCGCCCTCTCAGCTGTACATACACTAACATCGCTAAGTCCTGTCGCGAGTCCTCACATTTTTTCTACAGCGCAAAAACGAGCCGGACAAGAAACTCGTCGATACAACAAACTGAACCGCCGCATTCCCCAGCCCACAACATTATAAATAAGGCCTTCGGAGTCGGCGCAAATGTTCAATAATTTCGACGAATTTGGACAACTAAAAACACTTAATTTTTGTGTTTTGATACAGTGTCATTTGCTTAGTTAAATTTGCAATAAAATTTTTGTCAGATAATATAATCCAGAACTATTAAGAAACAAGTCCTAAAAAAAAGAATGCTTAACAAAATCTTTTATTTAAATGTTAGTAAGTTTAAAACCAATTAATTCCAACTAATACCCTATAATAACAATGTCTTTCAATTGAATGAATGCAATTAACTGCAGTTCATTAGGAGCGGTCCCAGTGCGTCCAAGTCGACTTGGTCTAGACCCGACTCGGTCTCTCGGCGAGGCCATTACTTTGCAGCCGCATTTACATTGAATGCGCGGACGGGATCCGTCGAGATGCAATACAATTAAAATAAGGCAATAAATTAACAGATATAAGTGCGGGAGCCGGCCGCCGGACGTCTGCTGCGACCGAAGCGCCCGTGCAAAAACCGTCGTCCGTCCTCCTCGCGCATAGACAAAGAAATTTTACAATCTTTGCATTGCTGCTAGGTACATAGCTAATAATGAGACTCCGATTGGCATTTCTTTTTATGTTAACAAAGTTATAATAAGTCAACATCAGAGTACAGAGATGTTTACTGTGCTCGTTGTTTATCACGAAAATAGACACTTTTCAGAGAGAATTTTTAAATAATTCATGTTATCGATGGTATGACTATAAACAGTTTTTGAATTTTTTCGCAAAAAATAGAAACTCACCAAATAGGAGATAGAGTGACGAAACGAGCAAAACGTTCACCTGATGGTAAGTGCAACGTCTGCCATAACAAATGCTGTGTCACCCAGAATATTTCTGTGTGACACCACACTGCGACTGTCACCCTGAGACATGGGTTCTCATATGCCCAGTGATTACGCTAGCTCTCAGTGGCCTTCAAACCGAAACACAATATTTTTGCAGACTACTGCTTCACGGCAGAATAACTGGCCCTGGGGTGGTACCTACCTAGACGGATTCCTGCACAGGAATCCTACCACCAGTGAATATTACTATTCTTGTACCTGAATCAGTTTATTTACCTTAAAAGACGCGAGCATCACTCTAAATCATTGCGCAATGATATCCACAGTTTTTGCTTCTTTTTTAACCAGGTTTGTATCTATTGCTACGTACGTATTCACACACGCTTTACGTAATGCTTAATTGCTTCCGGTTTGCTCCGTGCAGCGAGTTACTCATAAAGTTTTTGTAAAGCGCAGCCATAACAAATGTTTACATAGCTTTCTCATTATACGTTATTTTGAGTCATATAAACATCTACGCTTACGTTGTCGAAACCTAATGATATACTTTGATTAACTTTATGTTTACGCAGTATCATTTATTTCTTAATCACTAGCGGCAAACTTAAAAATGCCAGTCCTTTTTTATTTGTCGATTCTTTTATTCAGTTCAGAACAACACTAGTTCTCGCAAATGCCGAAATATTTAAAGTGTTATTCATGATCGTTCAATCGACGCTATTTGGCCTGTGCTTGTAGTCTGCAGATGTTGAGTTTGGGACAGTTAGCACAAGCATGCTTGTATCTCATAATAAAATGACATAATGCATGCTGAACATTTGTACGAGTAACATCTAGACATTGCCGTGTGGTAGCGGCTTAAGAGAATCTACCACCCCATCTCATCCCGTGGGTGTCGTAAAAGTCGACAGAGGGAACATAAAAACCAGGAGATGGACAGCAGCATCTTCCTGGAGCATCTGAACAAACAAACTGCGGTTGCCAACCCGCCTGCCAAGCGTGGCAACTATGGCACTTAAATGAGAGCTACAAACTTTTGTGGCAATCTATAGGGGAGGCCCGTTCAGCAGTGGACAAGTAAAATGTAAAATGTAAATGTGGCTGAAATGATGATGATGATGAAGTATGAAGACCATGTTTTATGCAAAAAAATTAATTTGGGCATCGCCGGGCGGCGCGCTAAATAAATTGGCGGGCATTAAGACATCCGGCCTGAGCTGGCGAGCCGCCAGGGAGGATACACCTCCGAAATCACACAATACGACCCTTTACGTTCAACTGAGCAACTATTTTAAATGAAGTTACGTTATTTACTTTAATACATAATAACACAATAATACATATTTGAAAGTAATTGATTAAAGTTACAGTAATATAAATATTGAATATATTTTTTTTATTATTATGTTTATTATCCACTATTATGTTTTCTACTAGTCTCAGACTAACTATATAAATATGTATAAATATGTATGTAATATATATTATATACGTAATATATAATATTTCGGTTGGCGCAGTGGCTAAGCCCTAGGCTTCTGCGCCGCGGGTCGCGGGTTCGATTCCCGCACGGGACAAATATTTGTATGGCCTACATATAGTTGTTCCGGGTGTGGGTGTTTGTTGCATGTGGAATTTATGTCTGTAAAACGCACTCACGACACAGGAGAAATCCTACTGTGGTACATCGTTTACAAAAAAAAAATATAGTTACGTGAATAGAACTGTAGTCACTAGTAGTGTTGTTGTTACATTCAACGAACGCCTAGTGGTAACAGTACAAACACACCGCTGCGTAGATATTTATTCTCAATTCGCTAGTAAACTGATATCGGATAAGTACATAAGTTCATAGGTAATATTATTTTACTTTTGCTGTGCAATTGCCGAGGATACCGTCTCGGTAGTACCACCCCAGGGCCAGTTATTCTGCCGTGAAGCAGTAGTGTGCAGACATTCCTGTGTTTCGGTTTAACGGCACTGTGATCTAGCGTAATCACTGGGCATTTGAGATTTAAGAACTGATGTCTCTGGGTGACGGGCGCAATGTGGTGTCACACAGAAATATTCTGGGTGACACAGCATTTGTATTGGGCGGACGTTGCACTTACCATCAAGTGAACGTTTTGCTCGTTTCGTCACTTTCTACTATAAAAAAAAGGTAGCAAAAGTGTATAATAATGATAGGGTCACAAAATATTGTTTTTTTAATAAATATGTACTTAATTGATACCAAAATTGTTGAATTGGCAATTCAATGTGTTAATAAAATTACAGACTTGCCCATACATGGGTTTCTCACAAATTTTTACTGTATATTGGTTACAATGCGAGGCTTGGCATATCTTTTACATTTTAATGTTTTTGATGGGATAATATAGTAGTAGTCAATTGTACTTACTATATCTTATATATTTCAGATATATACTTACTATATTTCAGAACGAAACGCATTCACGGTACCAAAGACTGTCTTAGAATGTACTGTCGTATATTGTATGTCTATGGTACTTGCGTCACGGCAACTAAACGTAATGTTTTTGTCATTGTCAATTTGTCGTTAAATGCTGTCCGATTTTTTAATAACTTCTTTGGATATGACAAATGGATATACAAATAAAATCGAAGAAATATCTCCCGAGCTTTCAAGTACGATTAATAAGAACCTATTGTTATTCTTTGGAAAAAAAATTAACCGTTAAGTTTAGTTTTATTTCCCTTCTTATTATTCTCATTAACTACAATAAATTATTTAAAAAAGACAATTACTTAATTCAAGTGTTATTAACAGGTATGCATGCAAATAAATGCACTCGCAAGTAACGAGGGGCGGGGTGATAAATGGCTGTCAGCGTCGATATTTATTATGAATATCGGTGACGAAGGTGCGAGCTGGACAGAGGGCCGCCAGGAAAGACATCATTACATAATGGCCTCAGGGCTCAGAAAATTATAGCACGTTAGCGCTAATTAAGCTGCAAGTCTCCGTCATTATGTTCGGAGGAAGCCAGCGCTAGCGGGCGGCGCCTAGTGCGCGGGGATAGGGGTCAGGTTCGCGCGCCCGCTGCCCGCACGGCTCATTACGCGGGCTCCGCTCGCATTAGATCCGTTCCGAGTACACATTTGTATTCAATTATGCGGCTCGGCAAAAACTAGTCGCGCATTTGAATGACGCTCCCGGCCGCTCGCCCAATTTACAAATAAAACGCGGGGAACGTCCGGCCGCGCAAAAAGTGACCGCGCTCCTCCCCGCGCATATGAATGGGCCTTTTTTTGCGCGGCCCTTGTCGCCGCCGGAATCACTGCGCCGATGGAGCATTCACTTCAACAATAAATAGCCATTATTGCTACATGTCCCTCACAATGCGAGAGGGACTCGGAGGAATAACGTTTATTTCAATGTTATCGCAGTAAACAGATAATGAAAAAGAATGTCAAGTCAGGCAGTCAGTCTTTCTACGCCCTATTGCAAATTAGAGGTCTTATCCATATTATCAAAACGCCATTTCAAAATGTCGTGCAGCCTGCATACCTTAAAACATTGTAATGTTTCCCGGCGAGTTTTTATACAGCTCGAATAGCGCAGTTGGTAAGCGATTGGCTTTTACGATACGGGACGTGGATACGTTTCCGGCGCGGAAGAAATATTTGTATGACCTAAAATTAGTTTTTCCAGATCTGGATGTTTATGCACGTGTAATATATGTCTGTAAAGCGAATCCTCGATATAGAAGTAATAATAGTGTAGGCCAACGTATTGTTTTAAATGAAAGAAAGAATATTGTAATGGAAGGAACAGGAAACCCCATAACGAACCGGTGGTAGATTGTAAAATACAACGTTTGACCATATACCACATACTAGATACACAGTCAGCGACTCAAAAACGTCCTGAAACAAGAGCGCACAATGCGCCCATTATTTAATTCAAATTTTATTGCTTCTAATTAGCAACAAATTTTGTAACGTTGTGGATGGATAGTCCGCTTCATTTAAATGAACTAGTATAAGTCGAGGGCATAAATTTGTGTTCATTTAATCGGAACTTATTTGTAATCATGGTCTTTATTTTTATGTTTTGTTCGATCGAGGTCGCTTCTTGAAGAGATTTTTGTATGTCTGTATATCTTAGGTTTTTGTATATCAATGCGTTTGACAAAGGGATTTTAATTTTTTTTATTTCATAAAAGTGGCGGAACGAGCAAAACGTTCACCAGATGGTAAGTGTAACGTCTGCCCATAACAAATGCTGTGTCACCCAGAAAATTACTGTGGGACAACACACTGCGCCCGTCACCCTGAGACATCAGTTCTTAAGTCTCATATGCCCAGTGATTACGCTAGCTCTCAGTGCCCTTCAAACCGAAACACAGTAATGTTTGCACACTACTGCTTCACGGCAGAATAACTGACCCTGGGGTGGTACCTACCTAGACGGATTCCTGCATAGGAATCCTACCACCAGTTTAATTTTCTTACTTTAAAAAAGAAATTTCATTAAGATAATCTAGATCTCCGCCATCAGCCCACAGCGTCCTCGGCTGGACGTTGGTCTCGGCCAAGAATCTTCCACTAGTAATTGAATTATATTCCTAAAATATTTTAGGGATACACAGGGGCCCTGGCCTTTTTCCAGTCCTCTCGGCAGTGCGGATTACAGTGCCTAAAAATTAGGACCTTAAATAGATTTCTCACTGTCCTCTTAGATCTTATGTCTGTGTGTGTGTTATAGGCTGAAACTTTACTTTTTTTTTATTAAAAGAATACTACCACTCCATCTCATCCAATGGATCTCGTAAAAGGCGAATAAGTAATTAATCTGCACTGTGCACCCAACAGCGCATGGTGGCGATGGGCTCACCACCTATCACACCAAGTGCATTTTATTGTTTTGGTGAAACGTGGGTTGTGGCAGCCATCTGTCTTTGCAGTGAGTGCCCAGTCTCTGACTACCCCTTATGGAATAAAGTCGTGATCTTCTGTATGTATGTATGTTAAAAGATACGATTCGAACAGTTACTGCAAAACAATGTATATTATGATTATATGAATAAGTTCATGCTAACAAAAATATCTAAGAGTTCAAGATTGCAAAAAATAAAACGAGTACAGTTCTTATAATTTATCTTCTTTTCTTTTATACAGCTGAGAGCAAAATTAACTGTTGGATTTGCTTCCGATTTATTATCATCTGCTTTTAAAATATCGAAACTATTATTATTTAGCTATATTATTTGAAATAAATCCTTAATTTTCGAACAAATTCTGTGACCTATTGAAAGATATAATATTGACGCTATCTTCGTGATTCTTATTTTCCATTGCTATCAATATTTTCTGTCTCCCCAATCGTGGGTTCTGCATTCGAACCTCTGCCCAAGCCAATATTTTGCAACAACGAAATTGGTTTCCTAACAGGAGTCTCCGTCACTGCATTCGACCCTTTCTCTGGCATTACCGCATTAGCGTTACTTCGGCTACGCGAAAATGAAGACGAGTGTGTATTTGCGTAGCACACACGGAGACACTCACTCGTCTTACGGATATACTATTACTTAAGCACAACACTGGTGTGTTTCGTACATGTCAGACCTCTGGTTTGACAGCGCACCTACATCTTAGTTCTTCATAGTGGATGTAAGTAGGTGTCTCTGGGCCGCAGTGACCTCTCACCATCAGCAGACGAACATTTTTTTCTGGACGAAAGTCAGGAGAAGAGCAAATCGTTCACCTGATGGTAAGTGTATCGTCTGAAATTAATAATTCATTGTGTGTAATCTTTAGCCGTGTGGTGGCGGCTCGTTAAAAGAATACTACCACTCCATCTCATCCAATGGATCTCGTAAAAGGCGAGTAAGGAATTAAACTGCACTGTGCACCCAACAGCGCATGGTGGCGATGGGCTCACCACCTATCACACGAAGTGCATTATATTGTTTTGGTGAAACGTGGATCGTGGCAGTCATCTGTTTTTGCAGTGAGTGCCCAGTCTCTGACTACCCCTTATGGGGTACAGTCGTGATCTTATGTATGTATGTGTAATCTTTACTGGTGGTAAGATTTCTATGCCGGAATCCGTCTAGGTAGGTACCACCCCAGGGCCAGTTCTTCTGCCGTGAAGCAGTAGTGTGCAAACAATGACTGCGTTTCGGTTCGAAGGGCACTGAGAGCTAGCGCAATCACTGGGCAAATTAGACTTAAGAACTTATGTCTCTGGGTGACGAGCGCAGTGAGGTGACACAGAAACAATCTGGATGACACAGCATTTGTTATGGGTAGACGTTGCACTTACCATCAGGTGAACGTTTTTCTTGTTTTGTCACTTTAAAATTCAAAAAAAAATGTATACATATATATAAAAAAATAAACCATGGTATTAAAAAAAGACCTAGCAAGAAACTCTGCTCTTGCCAGTTCTTCTCTGAGTTCTTATATTTCGAACCGGTGTAAATTTTGTCATTCATAAGAGCTTCAAGCTTAAACTGAATAAAGACATTTTGAAATTTACATATTGAGACACCAGTTCTGTCAGAACGAAACACAGTAATGTTGGCACACTACTGCTTGATGGCAGAATAATTGGCACTGCGGTCAAATTATTCTAGAGTGCAGTTAAAACTGACTATGCGCACATTAGTCACCTTTTCTTGTATAAAAAATATTCTAATCAACGCCGAGCTTACAATGCGACCATTTTTAGTATTCTCTTGTAACTGACAATAATTATTTCAAAATCTATGTAAGTACAGTCCAAAAAATCATATTTTTATTACTTATGTGTTAATAGCTGAAACCCTATAGTGAACTATGCCAATCCACTACCCTGGTGTCTTTATCACTTCACGTGAACCTTCTTCCAAACGTTTCGCTTATACTTTCTATCGAATGTACGTACGACACGACACATGCACATGCAGATACGACACTTAAGAATATCCTGCGTATTTGATCAGAAGCCGTCATCATCGCCTTAATTTTCACCAGTTTTTTTAATTATTTTTTTATACTCTTTATTGCACACATTAAAGAAAAAAATACAATGTTACAACCGGTGGCCTTATCGCTAAACAGCGATCAATTTTTATTCTATTGTTACTTCGGAGAGATCTTTGCCGATTGCATAAATACATATATTTTCCAGTTATATCATCTTTACAGCATGTTTGACGACCGCGCGGTCTAGTGGTCAGAGAACCTGACTTCTGCGCCGCAGACCCTGGGTTAAAATCTCACGGGAGCCAACATTTACACGAAACGCAATTATTGGTTTTTGGGTCTGGCTGTGTTGTGCATGTAGAATTTATGTTCGCAAAACGTACCCACGATACAGGAGAAAATCCTACTGTGGGGTATCTTTTCTTTAAAACAGCAAATTTAAAAATAAAGTGACAGAGCGTATCGAAATTCTACTACTAGTCATAGACCTCCCCACAGGCCCTTACCTCTCGTAGGAAATGGCAATTGGCATAATTGTCACGCATGGCAACCGCCGCTGCTTATACATTCCCTCTGCTAATACTCACAGGCTCGAAACTTTGTTATTGGTTAGTTTGGCCTCTTAATAACTAATCATAAAAGCTACTAGAAAGAAAATTAGGCTTATTTTTAGAAAGCGATTGCTTCTGTTGCTGGGAACACGTTATATTTTTTGAGATCTTTTAAGCAACTAATATTTATGAAACTGACTCATAGTAATCACCGATAAGTGATCGCCCGCACAGTGGCAGTGTGCGCTACTCCGTGTCGCACACATAAGTCACAGCGCGATGCTATCTGAGTATCGCGGCGCGCGCCACCCGGTAGCAGAGCATCTGCACGATGCCATCGAATCTCAACATCACTTCAGCTCCCAGCTCCAAAGTGCCTTATCATTATTAAAAAATTAAGACTCTAAAATGTCAGATAACTCATAAATAAGAAAATATATTTTGCGATAACCCCAATTAGTTTTAAATAATGACTCGTCTTTACTTGAAATTACCTATTGTTAGTCAACATACAATTTGTTATTGTTTTTGCATGTGTTTTTTATTGAAAGATAAGGACATGAGACATGAGCTAACCCTTAACATGATGGCAAGTGAAACGTCTGCCTATAACAAATGCTGTCACCTAGAACATTTCTGTGTGGCAGCGCGCTCGTCACCTTGCGACATCGGTTTATATGACAAGTAACTACACTATATCAAGGCCTTTACAATGAAAAACAGTAACGTTTCCACACTTCTACTTGATACATAACTGGCATTGCGGTAGTACCCACCTGTATGTACCTATATCCAACCACTAGAATTTTTTTTTTATTTGATAAAGTATCGAGACGAGCAAAACGTTGACCTGATGGCAAGTGAACGTTTGCCCACAACGGATGCTGTGTTACTCAGAATATTTTTGTGTAGCACCACACTGCTCCCGTCACCCTGAGACATAAGTTCTTAAGTCTCATATGCCCAGTGATTACGCTAGCTCTCAATGCCCTTCAGACTGAAACACAGTAATGTTTGCACACTACTGCTTCACGGCAGAATAACTGGGGCCCTGGGGTGGTCCTACCTAGACGAATTCCTGCATAGGAATCCTACCACCAGTTTATTTTTGTATCAGTGTTTTATGTATTTGTATAATGTTCACACTCTATATATATTTTCGGTGATGTAATTACTGTTAGCCTTCTCGGCTTTTACAGCTTCATCGGATACTTCACACTCTATGTGGGTCTATTGTAGCCTTTATAATCAGATAATAAAGAAAAATAAACGATACTGAGTAATAATATTGACTGCAGATTTAAAATATAAATTACACAGTGAAAAATTCAAATATAGCTAGCGATGTCATTTAATTGTACGCCATTTTATTATGTGAATATATTAGAACTACAAATTGCGATATTCACCAAATTCGTGTGACGTACCTTCTCTGGGAAAATATAAAAAGTCAAATGCGACTCATTTACGCAACTTAATTATAACAATGTATTTTAATTATAGCTAATAACAACAAACATAGATACTATGTAACAAAAAAGTATTAATAATTTTGTAATAATATTTTATTTCTTGCAAGAATCAACGATCAAGCAAAAATATTCTAAAATACGATAATGGATCGCACTGTTATTAAATGCCTTATATACTAACATACCTCGACTAACGCCGATAGGTGTCCGGCAGAGTAGAATAGCACTTTCCTCTTTTAAGGTAAAGTATTATACGGACGGCCTTGACTGCTACTTATTAACTAATTTGTCAATAGTTGTAATTTCGTACACTGTAATCGCACATATACAAAAATACAAAATAATAAGGTTAAAATGTAGTATGTGTGTGTAAAATTAAATTGAACTTATGTTAGTCGGTGATAATGTAGTAGAATATAGGTGAAAGTATCTCTAAAATCGATTCAGTAGTTTTTGAGTTAAATCATTAGAACCAAACATACAAAAAATCAAATCTTTCCTCTTTATAATATTAGTTTAGACTAGCAGTACGTACCCGCGACTTCGTTAGCTTGAAATTAAGAAACGTTTAGACAGATTATTAAAAAATCTTAGTTATGTATAAACATGAATATCTCTATTTCGTTTATTCAGATGGACCAAAATATACTAAAAGTCTTTTTTATATATAATTCTGTTTATTATATATATTATATAGCACGATTGTCGTCGAAAGTGGTGCCTAGTGATTACGCTACCTGTCAGTGCCCTTCAAATCGAAACAGTAATGTTTAGACACTGCAACTTCACAGCAGAATAACTGGCTCTGCGGTGGTACCTGCGTGGACGGATTCCTGCATAGCCTGTGTAAAATTTATGTCAATAGCTTCAGTACTTCTTAAGTTAAATCTGTTCGTACAGACAGACAGACGAAAAGGTACTTGGTACGTGGTAGCGCTTTCTGTGTTTTCCAGCGTTCGCTTTTAGGAATATTTAGGAAGACTGCCACAACTTCCTAAGCTGTTTTAAGTCACGAAGTTAATCATGGATTTCTTAACTGTGCGTTACTTTTCAATTGACGTTTATTACAGTTTTAACGCATGGAGAGAGCTCGTGACCTGCAGGGACGGTATCGCAGATCGCAAGCGGGCGAAAGAGCGGCGCGCGAGTCCGCTGACTTATTGATTCCAGCTTCAATTAGAGCCCCCGCCCGGTGCCCGCACTAACCATCAGCCTTTATTGCCGCAACAACAATTTATTACAATGCTTTACACTAGCTGCAATATTTCTTTTGCATTATCTCAGTGCATCTTATTTATTTCCCGTTGGATACTCTAGCACGCAGCAAAATTATAAGCAAAAAGAACAAACGCAAGAATCATCAGCGTTCGTGTATAACTTTGCTAGTCAAATGATAGTAAAAATATATTTTTTATTATAATAAAAGTTCTTAAAAAAGTTCTTAAAACTCAGTTTTTAGAATGATTTATTATTAAGTGCTTTGTGATTTGACGATTAAGATCGACAACTTAATTATAAGTCAATGAAAAAAATTATATAATTTTTTTTAAACCAAATTCTCAGTCTCGTCACTTTGTTCCATAAAAAATGTATCGCGGCTCTACCACACACATCATGGCACACCTGATGTTCTCTTTATTCATTAAAATAGTCTTCACCTAGACCTAGGCTAATAAGCAGACTTTGAACTTACATTTTGTATTTGGGCAATATCCTTCCTTCTAATCCAAATGTCCATATCAGCGTCTCGTCGTCGTATAAATTAAAATAATTGGTGTTAAGACGGAGGCATGAACATTTTAAATTCAAGATTTAGAAATTTCTCGTTGCACACGACACTCTTGACCGTGCTTATAAACCGAAAACCGTGGTAACTGAGCGGCCGGGCGCGCGCCATAAATTGCATTGTATGAGAGTGACCCGAGTTCGGGACCTTGTGCCGTCCGTCTATAATAGTTTTGCAATTTTAAGTGCTGTTTCATCACGTACTCAGTGTTGAAGGGTAAAACTTCGGCGAGGAAACCTGCATTCACACTCACAAAAATGAGAGAAGGCATATACTCAGCAATAGTACACTTATGGACTGTTAAAAGTAACAGCCTATAAATGTCCCACTGCTGAGTAGGGGGGAGGCCTCTAATTTCTGAGAGGGGGTTTTGGAGCCGGAAAGAATCCACCACGCTGCTCCAACGCAGGTTGGTTGACTTAACAGGTCTTCGAAATATTTTTTAATTCTCACGTGCAGGTTTCCTCACGTGCAGGTTTCCTCACGATGTTTTCCTTCACCGCCCAGCATTTTGTAAATCAGCACTTAAATTGCAATAAACTATTTTAATGGCGAAGGCACCGGTAAGCGAAGCCAGGTCGTTTGCGTACTAAGAAATTTAAAGCGAGCATTATGGGCTGTTATTTCACCTTTTTTTTATCTCGAATGAGGACTTCCACAAACTAGAGCGTCTACTGAATAATACTCGTACATGCTCGTTCTACATTGGTATGAAACCACTTCGTTAATATTCGATATTAAATAGATGTATGAAAACAAACGTCTGTTGTTCTTATGTAAATTATCGTTCAAGTGTCCATATCCGGGGCTCTTCAACACCTACACACGACCGGACTAATTGGAGAGTACAGTTATATGCATTGTATAGGGGGAAGAATAAGAGGCAGCTGGCGTGCTAAATGTCACGCTGAGCTTGGCTAGAAGAACACTTGTCGATGCACCAGTGCGGAGACGTGGAAGCCTTAATCTACGACGACACGGATACGTGACGCACCCGACCGACTACTAACGTAATGAGTTATTATAAAAAGTCACTCACAATGTATCGGCGGATATATGGCGCTGTACCGCAAAGCTGCGACGGGACAAAATCAAACTGTGACGCACTCATGTCGTGCGTTGGTCGTACCGGTCACGTGAAATGTAAACACGATGTAACGTAACGGTGCACGCGAACTGAACTTTTTGCGATCGCGACCCGACAGGTTAGTTAGCAAAGGGCGCTGGGCACTCACTGCCACTTTCACCGTTGTTCGGCTCAGCAGGCGTATCAAATCGACAATTAGCGTACCGAGCGATGTATCAGCGATGGATTTACGACATGCAAACAACAGACGCGGATGACTGATGTTATAGATGATAAATAGTAATCGAGCATTGTGACGTGGGACTCCCCCGGCTTTACAGAGCTAGCACTGACTAATATTCTATTTTTGAAAACGATAATTGAAAGTTATTATTAGTAAATCTAATCATAAGTTCCTCCAACATGATAATATATAACACGACGTTTCTGTTTTATTGATAACAAATATTACAAGTGTTTATTGGTTTCTTCGTCTATAGTTTGGATAAGGTTTCCATCTGCTTTTTTTTTCTTGGATAAAGTGATGAAACGAGCAAAACGTTCACCTGGTGGTAAGTGTAACGTCTGCCCATAGCAAATGTTGTGCCGCTCAGAATATTTCTATGTGACACCCCAATGCGCAACATCAGTTTTTAAGTCTCAAATGCCTAGTGATTACACTAGCTCACGCTGCCCTTCAAACCGAAACACAGTAATGTTTACACACTACTGCTTCACGGCAGAATAACTGGCCCTGGTATGGTACCTGCCTAGACGGGGAAGGATTCCTATGAAGGAATCCTCCCACCAGTAAAAACTTTTTGTTTAAACATGTTCTGTACGTCAGTGGTTTGTGCTAAATAAAGTATTTATCTCTTTATTTTTGTTTTAACAGGTAATACATCCAGCATTTGATATCCTACACCTACAATAATTAAATCTCTTAAAATAAATGCCACATAGCATCAACACAAAAACACAACAACACATCCCCGGTGAGAATCCTCCATCTGCTTTCCTCCTACAAGTGACGTTTGTGATGAAGGCCAAACATCCATCAGATTGCAATTTTGCAGGAATTGTTCATAGTAGTGTAAATACCGGGAACAATCACAAATTAATAATGCCAGTCAAAGGGTCAGTCTCTTTTATGGGGCAAAGTTTTTTTTTATATGATATTTTTTATAAATCCCAGAAAGTACACGAAGTCTTTCAATCAATTTTTTTTTATTAAACAAAGACTTCATAAAAAGGGTTATTATAATACTAAGGAATACATGGTTGATGATAACCCCTGGGAATTATAATACTGCAATTGTACATTATTTTTTAAATTACTATAAAGAAAAAACAATTGCCCGTCGGGTTTCTTACTGGTTCTTCCCAGAACAGAGGTTTTTTTGCGAACCAGTGCAGTTAAAAAAAAGAAAAAAAAACGACTTATAATGAGTATCATGTAAGTAACCTATGTTGAAGAAAAATTAATTAATTTTTCTTCAAATGGCACCGTTTATGTATTTAACACCGTCTATCAATGTATAATCAAATTACGAATAGTGTTATGTCTAGTTCTCTACCTACCACTCGATCACGACATAAAAACGATAAAGTATGAGTGAATGGAAACCGTTTCGATAAATGTAGATAGGTTCAAAAAGATAACGCAAAATAATTTCTATTCAATTAATTAATTAACGAGGTAGTGTCATAAATTGAGCTGTTGGTCTAGATAGCGCGCGGCGGGGGAGATTTATCACCGCGATGAAGCCCGGCCCAGGGCCCGCATAAATATCACAAACAAATATAGTGCGGACAAAAACGGGCTGGATAAGCGCGCGAGCAACCGGCCGCGAACCGCCGCTACGCACGCCCCACGCTATATCGATAATTTTATATCGATAAACATCCATATCGACCATCTCATCTCACTGTTTACCAAGAACGTACCTGAAACAAATAAGATAAAGTATTAACACGCGCTGTAATATTAGCAATTTGCGACTAATTGTTAATCTAATAATGTGTACAGAAAGATTACGCTTAGCTATATTATCGATTAGCTAAAAATGTTGAATAACTTAAACAGAAAATTCCAAATAAACCTCATGGCTTCCGACAGATGTCAAATTAAACATAAAAATATGGCTAATTGATAGGTTAGGTGGTGTATATAATATAGTATAATATATAGTAGATTTAAAGTATTAAAACCAGCGTCTGAGATGCGGTAAGGTATCTCCCACCATCCTGCCAAGCGGATTGCATTGTAAATCATCTAAATTAAGTTTTTTTTTTAAATAACGAAGCCCCGCAGTGGGATTTCTCCTGTGTCGTGGGTGCGTTTTACAAATATAAATTCCACATGCACAAACACACAGACCTGGAACAACTATATGTAGGCCATACGAATATTTGTCCCGTGCGGGAATCGAACCCGCGACCCGCGACCCGCGGCGCAGAAGCCAAGGGCTTAGCCACTGCGCCAACCGAGCCGACAAATCATCTTATGACGTATAAGCAACAATGTTACAATTTTGTTTCAAAGTAAATATGTAGTAAGCTCTTCGCTTATTACACGTTACAGAAGGCGGGTTTTTTATTTCACTATAGACGGATTACAGTTATACTAATTAAAATGTCTGGTGGTGTTGCCGAGTGGTAGCGATTAAAGAGAATCTACCACCCCATCTCAACCCGTGGGTGTCTTAAAAGTCGACAGAGTTAAAATTAAAACCAGGAGATGGGCAGGAGCATCTTCCTGGAACATCTGAATAAGTAAACTGCGGTTGCCAACCCGCCTGCACAGCGTGGCAACTATGGCAAAATCTTCCCAAAATGGGAGTCACTAATTTTTGGCAATCTGTGGGGGAGGCCTATGTTCAGCAGTGGACTAGTGACAGGCTGAAATGACGATGATGGTGATGATGAATTAAAATGTTAATTAAATTCCTGCTTCACTTTAATCTTATGCTCCCATTACTTACCATGGTAGAGTCATTGCAGCATCGCGCCTGACTTTGACTGTGGTTGAATTCCTATGCAGGAATCGATGAAGGATAAATAATTTTATTATCATTTTGTTACCACTTCAGGGCCAGTTATTCTGCCGTGAAGCAGTAGTGTGCAAACATTACTGTGTTTCGGTTTGAAGGGCATTGAGAGCTAGCATATATTTTTATTTTATTTCATTTGAGTGACGGAACGAGCAAAACGCTCACCTGATGGTAAGTGTAACATCTGCCCATAACAAATGCTGTGTTACCCAGAAAATTACTGTGTGACATCACACTGCGCCCGTCACCCTTATGCCCAGTGATTACGCTAGCTCGCAGTGCCCTTCAAACCGAAACACAGTAATGTTTGCACACTACTGCTTCACGGCAGAATAACTGGCCCTGGGGTGGTACCTACCAGAGTCACAGTCAGGCGCGATGCTGCAATGACTCTACCATGGTAAGTAATGGGAGCATAAGATTAATTACTGGGCTATGAGACTTAAGAACTGATGTCTCATGGTGACGGGCGCAGTGTGGCGTCACACAGAATGTGTTCTGGGTGACACAGCATTTGTTACGGGCAGACGTGGTACTCGCCATCAGGTGAACGTTTTGCTCGTTTCGTCACTTTCTCGAAAAAAAAAAATATCGATAAATGATGGATATCCGAGCAGCGCCGCTCTACCCGCTGCTAGAGCGCCAGGAGCTTGACCGCGCAAAAACCATCAAACCACGGCCAATTACAGTGGCAACTAGTTTTTAAGTCGCGAGAACTTTCTTCCATTATCATATTCATAACAAAGAAAGGGTGAAATTATACGCGCGCCATGAATATGCTAACAGCTGCGTGTTAAATGCCAAAGTTGAATAACACTGCGTGGTGAGCGGCAGGCCGGCCGCGGATGCGACGCAGACGCTCGTCTTAATCACCGCTCGTTAATCTTGCATCGTTACACGTAACTAATATTATTTGTTTTAATGATTTACAGCAATTTATTTATTAATGTACATAAATTGCATCCATCATCATCATCATTTCAGCCTATCACCAGTCCACTGCTGAACATAGGCCTCCCCCATAGATTACTACAAAAGTTTGTAGCTCTCATTTTGAGGGGTATATTGCCATAGTTGCCACGCTTGGCAGGCGGGTTGGCAACCGCAGTTTATTTATTCCGATGTTCCAGGAAGATAAATTGTATGCACGGTAATATTTCAGATATAATTTCCCGTGGCCAAAAGGTGTTATCCGGCCAATGCCATAAGTCTGAGAACTTACAAAAGCATTCGTCTTTAGTTTACAAAAGTGCTTTCACAACACGATGCGAGAAAGATTACGATGCTCTGAGAGATATACGAGGATACGGAATTTCACTGGTGGTAGGATTTGTGTGTGGATGCAGGAATCCGTCTAGTTAGGGACCACCCCAGGGCCATTTATTCTGTCGTGAAGCAGTAGTGTACAAACATTACTGTGTTTCGGTTCGAAGGGCACTGAGAGCTAGCGTAATCACTGGGCAAATGAGACTTAAGAACTTATATCTTTGGGTGACGAGCGCAGTGTAGTGACACAGAAATAATCTGGAGACACAACATTTGCTATGGGTAGACGTTGCACTCACCATCAGGTTAACGTTTTGCTCGTTTCGTCACTTTATGAAATAAAAAAAATAAACAAAAAAATACTCTTAATGCACCTAGACCCGAAAATCGATAAGTTAGGAACCGGGTCCCTAAACTAAGTAGACAGTTTTTACTGGTGGGATCCCTGTACAGGAATCCTTCTAGGTAGTTACAATCGCAGTGCCAGTTATCCTGCCGAGAAGCTGCATTGTGCGAACATCACTGTGTTTTGGTCTGAATGGCACTGATGGCTACGGTTTTTATGAGGCATATGAACTTATGTATCAGAGTGACGAGTGCAGTGTAGTGCCACACAGTAATGTTCAGGGTGACACAGAATTGTGGCAGACGTTGCACTTGCCATCCGGTGATCGTTTTTCTCGTCACTTTCATTAGTAAAAAGACAAGTGCGCTGATCGTTGAACACCGTGGTCTCTGTTTGCCGATATCATTGTACACTCTCTTTCTGCCTCTTGAAAAACATGACCCGCATTAGGTTTTCTCCTGCATCGTAAGTTCGTTTTACAGACAACCTTTCATAACACAACCAGGCCCATAAACAAACAATTACTACCAACGAAAGTCGCCGGCTGGTATTCGAAGCCGCGACACGAGGTATAGAAGTCAGGTACCATTAGGCCACGCGGTCGTCACTGAGCTGTAGAATTTGTGTTGTTAATGAGAGACATATTGGTTGTTGAATTAATTTAACAACAGCGTATTCTAGATTACTATTAGTTACATATAATTGTGTCGCGTGGGCAATACAGAGCAGATAAATAAGACTTTTGTTGTGAATTTAGTTACCTAAAAATATTTACAGCGCTTCAATCGAGATACTATACAAGTTGTAGTCTCCGTGCTCCCTTATTTGCTTTGGAACACAACGTTCGTGACTTTCATCCTTCATCATTGTTGTGTCACATTACAAAAGAACTTTATAAGGGTTTCTCATTTTATTCTATTCACAAAAAGCCACGTTTTTATTTCATCGCTATGCGTTATCTAACTATCTAAGAGTTCGGCCACAGCAACATCCAGCGTTGCGCCTTTAACAAACTCTATTGTAGTTGTAAGCGTGTGGGGGACAGAGGACCGGTGGAGGAAGAGGGAAAGGGAAGGAGGGACAGCGAGGTGCTCGAGTAATGATACATTCGCACGCCGAAGTGAGGTGCGAGGTAATAATGAGTTATGTACGTGATCCAATTATTTGGGCGCGCGCTCATTACGCGCTAAGTGTGAAATATGGCTGGCTTTATTACCAGCATCGCTGACTAGCCCCCGGCCTCCACCGGGGGGTGGGGGCTACCCCTTCCGGGGGCGTGTGCAGCGCTGCAACTGGGCGCCACTAAATCATAATAATGTAAGGTGCGGAGAGCAAACGGGTCGTGAAAGAGTTGCTATATGGCTGTAATATGGATGTTATACGAGTAGGTGTTATGAACATTAAATTAAAATCTTTAATATGATCCAAAAAAAAAGGTTACACAGACAATCATCGAGTACTTTAAAAGGTAAAACATATTGTTGACTTTTATACTTCTTTGTGTAAGAAAATCGACCTCCCCGTTTTATCTCTGTAATAGTTGAATAAGAGAAATGCTTAGAAACTTTTATAGTTTTCCGATATGGCTTTCAGAATCCGTCTAACTCTGAAAGTGTCTGGAACTAAATTCTGCATCAATCCCTCTCATGGGCGAGATTTATGTCCAACAGTGGACTGATTACAGATTGATGATAAAGATTTTTATATGGAAGAAAGTGACGACATGAACAATTCGTTCACCTAATGGTAAGTGCAACAAATCCATACTGTGTCACCCAAAACATTTGTATGTAGCACCAAACCGTATTCATCGCTCTGAGACATCAGTTCATAAATCTCATATACCCAGTCATTACATTAATTACCAATGCCCTTCAAACAAAAACACATTATTGTTTGCACACCGCTGTTGGACGGCAGAATAACTGACACTGCGGCGGCGCCTTCCTAGATGAATCGGATGCCTAAGCATACGAATTTTACTACCAGTTGTGATGGAAGTTAGGGTGACAAACGAGCACACAATCCTTCTTGTGCAAAGAGGTCACTGACGCCCGACACCTACATCCATCTTCAGTGGAGTACCAAGACGTTATCACCCCTTAAGAGTAAGACGAAATGCTTCATTGTAAGTCATTGCAATTTGCGTACTACGGACAGTATTGGCCGTAAGGCTATACTACGTACAATAATTACCCAATTTGTATTTTATAAAAGCTGAAATTGAAAAAAAGGAAAATAAAACATCCTTGGAAAGTTACGTAGCGTCTCCACTGTGAGCTGGCGGGGCCCTTTCCGTAGGAATTAGTTGCAAATTTAATCAGTGTCAGTGTGGCGGCTGTTTAAGAGAATCTAGCACGCCATCTCATCCCGTTGGTGTCGTGAAAGACAATAGAGGAAAAATTTAAAACATACACAGAAAACGAGCAGCAGCATCTTCCTGGTACATCTGAATGAATAAACGGTTGCTAAGTGGCCTGCCAAGAGTGGCAACTGGGGCAAAATCCCCCCAAAATTAAAGCTACATACCTTTGTGGCAATCAATGGGGGAGGCCTATAGTCAGCAGTGGAACAGTAATAGGCTGAAATGATGATGATGATGATTATCATTATTTGTCGACCATCGTTTACCCTTTCGCCTATACAATTGAACTTTTTTTTACTGGTGGTAGGATTCCTATGCAGGAGTCCGTCTAGGTAGGTACCACCCCAGGGCCAGTTATTCTGCCGTGAAGCAGTAGTGTGCAAACATTACTGTGTTTCGGTTTGAAGGGCACTGTGAGCTAGCGTAATCACAGGGCATATGAGACTTAAGAACCTATGTCTCAGGGTGATGGGCACAGTGTAGTGTCACACAGAAATTTTCTGGGTGGCACAGCATTTGTTATGGGCAGACGTTTCACTTATCATCAGGTGAACGTTTTGCTCGTTTCATCACTTTATGCAATAAAAAAAAACTACTGTAATAAGCTGAACTTACAAACGACAGAACTCTCATTTATATTTTTATACGTTTTGAGGTTTGCTAACGGCGTGCAAATACACCTAGTCTCAATTTAAAAACTCTCATTAGATCTCACATTACTCAGAAAACCGGGAAAATAACGAGTAAAATAATGGATGGTCAGAAAAGCAATGCAAACACGGCTGCTCCAGTGCAACGGCGGTCCAGCTCTCGCGAAGTCGGAGTTATTCCATTAATTAAATGTGAGGCCGCGACTCGCTCCCTCGCGGTCACAGTGTAGCGTGCTCTGGTAGCTTAACTAGTAGGTGAAATCTCATCTCGACATGCCATTGGACCTGAGATCACTGCCAGAGATAGAAGATCTGGATTCGAGGCATTTGATGTCTTTCGTACCATGAAAAGATTATCATTATCATCCCCATTCAAAGCTCACAGCTGAACATAGACCTTAGTAAATTATTTTTACTTTTTCTTCACACTACTGACTCATCTCATTTTCACCGGTGGTAGGATTTCTATGCAGGAATCCGTCCAGGTAGGTACCACCCTAGGCTAGTTATTCTTCCGTGAAGCAGTAGTGTGCAAAAATTTCTGTTTCAGTTTGAAGGGCACTGGGATCTAGCGTAGTCACTGGGCATATGATACCTAAGAACTGATGTCTCAGGGTGACAGGCGCAGTATGGTGACACATAGAAATGTTCTTGGTGACACAGCATTTTTATAGACAAACGTTGCGCTTACCATCAGGTGACCGTTTTGATCGTTTTGTTATTCAAACGAATAAAAAAAAATATTCAAATGTAGTAGAAATAAACTACTAATATATTGTATGTGAAAATGAAGAACTAAAAATAGATTTTCTGTCAATAACCAGATTCATATCGGGTTTAAATGTCAGTCATTAAACTCTGTCTACAGTCTGTCTGTCTGTTTGAGAATTTTGTATTCGAATTTGGTTAACTGATATTTCGAAGTCTGTGGCGCGCCGGACCACCCCCTCGCAGAAACAAAGCAAGTAATAAGGCGGCAGGGTTGCCTGGACTCGCGAAATGCCGATTTATGGAAACAGTTTGCACGGAATGTGGCATGTACCTACACTAAATCCACTTTTATAGTAACGAAGGACTAATTATTTTACTTTTTATTAGCGTTAAATCATCTCTAATTGAAACACTCGGATTTCGGTAGTGAAAGATTCCTGATATCCGAACAGTAGGTTTTTTCTACGTCATCATCATCATTATCATTTCAGCGTATTCGTAGTCCGCTCCGTAGCTACTGTCCACGTTTGTAGCTGTAATTTTGAGGGAATTTTGCCATAGTTGCCACGCTTGGAAGGCGGTTTGGCAACCGCAGATTATTCAGATATTCCAGGAAGATGCTGCTGCCCATCATGTGGTTTGAATTTTCACTGTGTCGACTTTTACCACACCCACGTGCAAGTTACAGATATGATCATCGCCATCATTGTCTCAGCCCCTATAATTCCACAGCTGAACATATGAAAGAGGGTCATTACTAAATACCACAGCTGCCACACTCCGCGAAAAAGTTGGTTATCATGCTATGGCCACATTTACTCCGGAGGATGCTGCCGTTGTTCATTACTATCGTTATCTCGTCATACTACAACCAAGGAAAAAGATGGAGCGATGGACTATTTTATGACGTCACAACAAGGCAACATAAACGACATTAAATTTTTCAAATACTGCTGAATAAACCAAATTGTCAGCTTCAGCTCGTTGTTTATACAGCATAGTTTGAAACCGTTTTAATAAAGTCAGTTAATATAAAAGTCAAATTGTAATTACTAAATGATTACCGGTACTGCATCATCCCCCGTACCGTTGGACCATTCGAGGACTCGGGGACAACCCTGTGGGCGACGGGTGCGGGGCGGCGCGAGGGTCGCACGCTGTTAGAATAAAACATTATTCATAAGCAGAGTAATGCGGCAGGTGCCGCGCCCCCACCCCCGAATCCCCAATCCCCCTGCGCTCCCATCCACAATGCAATTTTAAGAAAATAACATGCCTCTGAAGCCTTTTCAGGACACACAGCCCGACTATATCTTGAGAGCGGGCGCTAGCTTTTGTAGCTCGACGTTCAGTAAAGAAATAATAAATGTATACTTAGATGCTTAAATAATAATTCAGTCATCAAAATGTTGACGGTTTGTTGTGATTTTTTTATGTCAAGTTTTATTATTAACCGTTGCTGTTGTCTTTTCCTCTAACATATAACAACTAGTTCGATTATTTTTCTTCGATTGAACAGTTGTAATGTAATATAATTATTTTTTTATATATCCTGTTTTTAAACTACTTTCTGGTCACACATTCTTACTGTAACAACCTATAAATGTCTCACTGTTGAGCACAGTCCTCCTCTTATTTCTGAGATTGTATTGTAGCTGGATGAGTCCGCTGCTCCAATGCGGGTAGGCGGACTTCACATGTCCCCGAAATATTTTTATTCCTCAGACATGCCGGTTTCCTTACGATGTTTTTCTTTCGCCGCTGGGAATCATCACAAGAAAATCAGCACATAAATGCAGATAAATTTGGGAAGTGCCGTCACCGGGGATCGAACTCAGATCCCTCGCGTACTATAAAAATAACGACGAGCGCCCGGCCTTTGTATTGCCACGTATTCTTCAAAACACTCGTAACTTATATTCTTAACAAAATATAAATAACATTAAGAAAATTCTGAACAAAAATGTATACAGTTTCTACTCGGTTGAATTTACGTAGTGGAATGTTACGTTACATGGCCTATGCATCACAATATATCAGTCTACTTACATTATACAATTTCAGGATCTTATTTTTAATTAGAGATTACATTTGAATCAAAAAATAAAAGCATTAATTTATAACTTTTAATACTATCGCTAAAAAATACATATCGAACTTCCATATAATGGAGACGCAATTAAAGCAATCTGGCTTTTTTCTAACGCGGTATGTGAAGGTGAAATTCTAAACACGTTTTTCTTCCCAAATGCCGTGCTGTTTCGAAATGTAGAAAGTAACCCAACTATAAAAACAATAACAACAGTATACAGTCTTCTGGTGGTGGGATTCCTATGCAGGAATCCGTCCAAGTAGGTACCACTACAGGTCAGATATTCTGCCGTGAAGCAGTACTGTGCAAACATTATTGTGTTTCAGTCTGAAGGGCGTAGAGCTCAAGGTGACGGACGTAGTGTGGTGCCACACAGAAATGTTCTGGATGACACAGCATTTGTTATGGGCAAACGTTGCACTTACCATCAGGTGAACGATTTTCTTGTCTCGTCACTTTTTCAATAAAAAAACGAACATAATAACAATTCGCTTAAAAGTATATGTCTCTATAATGCTAATATAACATTAGAAGAGTACTGTTTCTTTTCAAAAACAATATCAATAAATTATCGACTGCCTAGCTTGTTGTCTTATTCAATATGTCAATGGTAATCGATAAATAAATAAACGCTAAAAATGTCTCATCGTCATACCCGCAGTTGGAACTGCAGCGTGACGTGTCGACACAAACTGATACATATGTTACTCCAGACAACAGCTCGCACAGTCGCCTATAAGGAGTTCCTGCTTACTTTAAACGAACAATATATATTATCTGGAAACTTGCTTTGATTGATTTCCTATCGCATTAAGTGAAATTTACTGTAGGTTTGGATTCTAATGCAGGAATCCGTCTAGGTAGGTACCATCGCATCGCCAGTTACTCTACCCTTAAGCAATATTTTGCAAACGTTACTGTGTTTCGCTCTGAAGGGCATAGTTAGCTAGTGTACGAGTATATGAGACTTAAGAACTGATGTCTCAGGGTGACGCCCTGAGACATCAGTTCTTAATTCTCAAATGCCCAGTGATTACGCTAGCTCACAGTGCCCTTCAAACCGAAACACAGTAATGCTTGCACACTACTGCTAGACGGATTCCTGCATAGGAACCCTACCACCAAGAGCCACCACCTTTTCACGGTTTAACCGCTGAACCGATCTTGACGAAAATTGGCACACGGATAGCTTGCGTCCTGAAGACATAGGATAGGATACTTTTTATCCCCGAAAATCAAATAGTTCCCACGGGATATTTAAAAAACCTTTATCCACGCAGCGTCAGCTAGTTAAATATACATACATACATACATAAGATCAAGACTGTATCCCATAAGGGGTATTCAGAGACTGGGCACTCACTGCAAAAACAGATGACTGCCACAATCCACGTTTCACCAAAAAAATATAATGCACTTGGTGTCATAGGTGGTGAGCCCATCGCCATCATGCGCTGTTGGGTGCACAGTGCAGTTTAATTCCTTACTCCCCTTTTACGAGATCCCTTGGATGAGATGGAGTGGTAGTATTCTTTTATCGAGCCGCCACCACACGGCTATTTAAATATATTTTGTATTTAAATGAAACACATTATATGCGGCATAGCTTAAATCTATCCACATAATTTTAATGGTTGGGATTCCACCACTGTGTGTTTTCAAGGATGTTTCTGCCACGCACGACCTCTTTGTGAAATTTACTGCCACCTGCGGTTTTTCTAAATTTAACTGACTTAGGGGCCCTCAAGAAAATTAGCTCCTCCTTACTCAGAGGCTGGCAATGCACAAAGATGAATTGCGTCCTCTGATATTGCAGATGTTCATGGGCAGCGGTGTTCACTTACCATAGGGTGAGCCTCCTCTTCTATATAAAAGGTACCGGGCATTCACCTTAAATTTCATAGAACGCGAGTGGCCTGGTTCCGATCCCCGATGCCAGCACAACTAAAGTAATTCTGCTATTTTAACTGATGATTTACCATTTGCATAGTGCTGAGTAATTGGCACAAGACAGGGATGCATGGCGTATTCTGGTGTCGGACACCGAGGCCCACTTTGAGTTATTGCGCCACCGCAGTAAGTAAGTATTGTGCTGAGTGTTGAATAAAAACATAGTGTGTGCCTGCTTACAGTCGCTACCTAGGCTAGGTTAGAACAGTGCTAGCTTACAGTACCCTTCAGACCGAAACACAGTAATGTTCGTACACTACTGCTTCACGGCAGAATAACTGGCCCTGGGGTACGGTACATACTAGATGGATTCCTGCATAGGAATCCTACCACCAGTAAAAGCACCTATCTCTTTCCTGCCGAGATGTCATAAGAGGCGACTAAGGTATTGTACGGACAGCCTGCACGCCTGAGGAATGAATATATTTCGAGAACATGTGAAGTCGGCTAACCCGCGATAGAACAGCATGGAGGACTCTTCCCCCGGAATTTTATAGGATAAATTGACGGAGAAATTGAACAAAATGTTCACCTTCGTCCACCAATGTGATGGTACGTGCTTCGTCTGCCCATAACGAATGTCAGCCTGAGACATAAGTTCTTAAGTCTCATATGTCCAGTGATTTCACTAGCTGTCTGTGACCTTCAGACACAGTAATGTTTGCACACAACTGCTTTACAGCAGAATAACTGGCCCTGCGGTGGAACCTACCTAGACGGATTCCAGCAGTAAGAGGCAAGCCTCGTCTAAAATTATTGGACTGTGCGCAGTAAAACAGTAAGCTATCAAGTTTACTTTACTTTTATTAGTGATGACAAGACAGTAGGACTTCTGAGTGATTTTGACCACGACGATCGTTTTCAATGAATAGTTATTACTGAAATCGTCACCAGAGCCGTATATTAAAGCGTCATTCAAATTTCAATAAACTTCGCACACACGAGAACAAAGTACATACTGTACTTATAACCATGATACAAATGCTAATATATACGTCCTCCTGGTCGATTCAACAACAACAACAGATGAACAACAACTTCATGGGCGGCGGTAATGACTTACCATCAGGTGAGCCGCTTGCTCGTTTGCCTCCTCTAACATAAAAAAAAAATCTTCCAAATACTGTAGAAAGCTATCAACTGCAGGAGATGTTATAGTGCCACAAGTGTTCGCGCAAACACAGGCACTCGTTCGTCCTTATCTGCCCGCGCCCGATGTAACGCTCATGCGATCAGATCGGAGATAAGCTACGATGCAGTGTCAGGGACACGGGGAAAATCACAACACAACCTGACCCCAAAACGAACAATTTACGTTATTTTACAAATGTTGGCTCCGGCCGGGATTTAACCCCAGTACCGGCGGCGTAAAAGTCAGATACTCTGACTACTAGGCCACGTAATAATATAATGTACTCTTAACACCATCCACCCACCATCCAGTAGAGAGAATCGACCGCAATACCATTTCGATCTGGCTCATAATAAATGGTTGTACCACCGATTGCCGTGTGGTGGCGGCTTAAAAGAATCTAACATCCCATCTCATCCCGTGGGTGTCGTAAAAGTCGACAGAAGGAAAATGAAGATGCGAATGAGGCCTGGAGATGGGCAGCAGAATCTTCCTGGTACATCTGAATAAATAAACTGCGGTCGCCAACCCGACTGCTAAGCGTGGCAACGATGGCAAAATGCCCCTAAATTGAGAGTTACAAGCCTTTGTCGCAATCTTTGTTGGAAGCCTATATTCAGCAGTGGACTAATGATTGGCTGAAATAATGATGATGTACCACTGATGTGTCAGAAGTAGAAAAGTGACGTCGACAACGGGAAGACAAAGACTTTTATTTGTATCTTACTAGCAAAACCCTGTAGACGTTGCCCTGCCTGAAGTTGATATGCTGCAGCGCCATCTTGTGACGAGTTACAACAAAGTGGATAGCATAAACACCTCCGTGAAAAATTACATATATGTGCAAACTTTCTTGGTAATCGGTCAAATGGTGACGAAGTGTATTAACATCAAACAGTCCAACTTCAATTTTTATGTATAAAGATCTTGATTGACCCAACAAGTTAGTTTTAAATGTAATTACTCTATGCTGATTATAGTGTATAATATATGCACGTTTAACAGCATAAATAAAAATACGCTCGATAGTAATTGTTTTATGAATAAATACGTTTTGATGGCGCGGCGCATCGAAACAATAGCGAAAAAAACAAAACTCGGCGCGTCGGCTCTCGCCAAAAAACGCGCGGCGCATCATCGCATGTCCCGGCGACATCGATCATGCGCCGCCTGCATATGCGAGCGGTCGCGGCGGTAATGAGTGCCGCAAGTGAGATCGCATTTAGAACGCACTCGTTCCGTACACGTTTTCCTTTCAAATACAGATTTATTTTTCGCTATGGACTGCAAGATGTGAAATATTATAAACAATGTAAGAAACAAAGATAGTTTATAAAGAGCCAAAACTATAATTGGATTGCTGCTCTCAAAATGTATAAGACGAGTAATGCCATCTGAACGAGACTAGAGGGTTCACGCTCAGTGGTTGACCATAGTGGAGTTGCTTGACTCTCACTTTGTATCTGTTTCACTGTCCGATTCTTTTTTTTATTTGATAAAGTTACGAAGCGAGCATAACGTTCACCTGATGGTAAGTGCAACGTCTGCCTATAACAGATGATGTGTGTGACACCACACTGCACCCGTCACCCTGAATGATCACTTCTTAAATCTCATATGCGCAAATATTACGCTTGCTCTCAGTGCCCTTCTAACCCAAACACCGTAATGTTTGGACAATACTGCTTCACGGCAGAATAACTGACCCTGGCGAGGTGCCTACCTAAATGGAGTCCTGCATAGGAATCCTACCACCAGTGATAGAGTTGAATTTGGTGGACGAATTATTTCGGTCAATAAGATCAGTAATGATAAAAAAATGTAGCATGAAAAAGCAGTTAGGTTCCCGCGGCGCGCTCGCGGAACCCCGAACGCACCGGTACGCCACAGGATCGCGCTCGCGGCCACTGTACCTTGTCTAATTGTGCGCCTGTCGCTATGTACCGCGCTGCACTCGTTTGTGCTCACGGCTTCACTCGCTTTTGAATTATACTCAATGGTATTAACTTGATTTTCAGATATTTTTATTCTGCATATTAATAAACATTAAAAGACAAACTTTTTTATTTTCTGACAGTAATTTAAATAACAATTAAGTGGACGCCGTTACTAAGATAACAAAAAGCGTTCCATGCCTGCACACATTTAAACTTTGGTATACTGACAACGAGTAAATAATGTGCAAATGCGCTAAAGAAGTCTATATAAGCTTAAAACTGACTAGGACTACAGCAAATAGTTAACAACAAGAAGCGACGATGAAGAGCCCACATTCAACCTTTTGTCGAACTCGCGCATTCGAAAGATGCTGACCTCGGAATGTGCTACACTACAAGCCACGCGAGTTTCTCACAAAAAACAAATGGATTCCCGCTTTATGTCGGTAATTAATTACGAGGGGTGATCCAAAAGTAATGATAATCAGTTATTTCTAGTGCACACAAAAATACAAAAAAATTTCAGTCACTTACTCAGTTAACCACTAGTTCAGGGAAAAAAAATCATATAAATAGGCCACGATTCCCGGGAGCTACATTCATTTGAATACGGACTGTCAAGGAGTGAACATCAAAATGGAAAAACACGAAATCAGAGCTGTCATTAAATACCTCTGCTTGAAAAAAATGTCTACCAAAGACATACACAGCGACTTGGTGGAAACATTAGGGGACTCTTCTCCTCCATATTCCACAGTTGCACGCTGGGCTAAGGAGTTTAAGTTGGGAAGAACATCGACGGAAGACGAACACCGCGAAGGACGCCCATCGACGTCCCTCACTGAAGAAAATGTGAAAAAAGTTGAAGAAGTTGTATTGGAAGATCGAAGAGTGACTATCAGGCATGTAGCTGAGGTCACAGGGATCTCATATGGCAGCATTCAAAGAATCCTTGCGAACGAATTGCATATGAGAAAGGTCTCCGCGCGTTGGGTACCGAAAATGTTAAACGACGAGCAAAAGAAGAAACGAGTCGACATGTCAAGAGCAAATCTCGAAAAGTTCCAGGCAGACAAGGATAATTTTTTGTCACGTTTTGTGACCATGGACGAGACCTGGATCCACCATTTTGATCCTGAAACAAAACAACAATCGATGACATGGAAACGATCCGATGAACCGACGCCGAAGAAATTCAAAGTGTCAAGCTCAGCAGGGAAGGTTATGGCGTCTGTTTTTTGGGACGCTGAAGGAATAATCATGGTGGACTACTTGGAAAAGGGGGCCACTATTACAGGCTCCTACTATGCAGAACAAATAAGAAGATTGCGGGAGGCTATTAAGGAGAAAAGGCGAGGCAAACTGCGGGCTGGAGTGCTGTTCCATCAAGACAACGCACCGGTTCACAAAGCTGCAATTGCCATGGCTGCCATTCAGGAAGCGGGCTTTGAGCTGGTGGAACACCCCCCCTATTCACCAGATCTAGCCCCCAGCGACTTCTATCTCTTTCCACGACTCAAGGAACACCTCCGAGGCAAGAAATTTGACGATGATAGCGACGTGATGGCCGCGGTTGAGGACTTTTTTGAGAGTCAAGATAAAGATTTTTTTTCTAAGGGAATTTTAGGATTAGAAAAGAGATGGACTAAATGTATAGACTTGCTAGGAGACTATGTTGAGAAATAAATTTATTTATTTATTTTATTCATTGTGTTTATTATTGATTATCATTACTTTTGGATCACCCCTCGTATTATGCACTGTAAGCAAGAACAGGCCGCCCGCTGTATTCGCATGGCATCGGCATGCAAATTTGTACTTTGAAGGCATTAGCGTGATCGTCGGTCGCGCAGTCGAGTTGTAACGATACTGCTGCGATGTTCTCGTTCCTTTTTATATTATAAGTTGATACATGTTTATCGATCGCTACAAATCGTTCGGTTCCAGTAATGGAAGAGTATAATCTTACATACTACATAATTATGTAAAACTATGCTAAACGTAAGCTAAAGGAAAAACTGTTAGCTTTTCAGACAAATCAAGCAGTGGAGCGACGACCTGCACGGTTTTGCGGAAAGTCGATGCAGGTGGATGCAGGTGGGTCAGGACCGAGTTTTGTGGCGATCAATGGGGGAGATCTATGTTCAACAGTGGACTGAGCTAGGCTGAAATGATGATGCTGATGAAGCCGTGGTTGTAAGACAAATACCTAGTTCAATATCTAGTGTCTAGTTGACTATGGGCTGTGAACGTTTTGACTGGTACTCGTAACTAACCGAGAATAGTCAGTCATTCCTAAAGTTTTCTGACTCATAATCCATAAGAAAACCGAACGAAACTTGCGAAGCAAAGAAGAACTCAATTGTCAATCGCTCTATGTCTATCAGTCTGTCATTCAATATTTTTATACAAAACTCTAGAATTAATTTAATTAGTGTCTTTTCTACTATTTTTAGTATTAATAAAATTCCTATTTTAGTTGTTACTGCCTATAATACAATTCATGAATATTTTATTTTCTTGTTTATTAAATTATTAATCATACACAGTTATAGCAGATAACGCAGTGATGTGAAATAAAGCACTAATTATGTAAATTTACGAGTGTAATACATTTAGCTCACATGGACCGATGATTTTATGATAATACTTATCGTGCATAAAAACGCTCACACCATAACGTGATTTCATACGGCACAATCTAAATCCAGTCATTTGCGATCGCGCATTAATAAGCGCGCGTGAGGAGGACGAAGGAGGCGGACGGTATGGCGGGGCGGGGGGAAGGACTGCGCACTTGCCTTTAAGGGCAACTGTGCCGTGGGAAACACCGTGGGACCTCACCGCGTCGCTGCAACGCGACCCACTGGCCACTCTACACACGACACACATCACTGCGTCTTTGTGAGTACTAAAGAAATCCTCGTTTGTACTGAAACCGCAATGGTCGATGAAAACTAGCAAGTTGTAACTAAAAGTAAGGTCAATGCACATATTTAAGTTTCATAAGGACTCATGGCGCGACTATTATGCAGAATCGGTACGACACTGCGCCAGCGTGCAGTATCGGATGCTTGTGATTGACGAAATGTTATTAATGTATGTACATAGTCACATACATACAATGTTACCTTTTTGCTCGCCCGCTCCTAATCGCGCGTGAATGTATCAACTACCTAAGATCACGTATTTTTACACTGATCGATTGAAAAACCAACACATTTTTTAAAACTTTTATAGGCAATCAATAATGTGTGAATATGACAAGGTCGCAGGCGTAAGTAAAATTTTCAAAACTTCTAATTGCAATTCAATGTAAATTTACTTAAGTGAGAAAAACGCTAATTATGAAAGTTCTTTTTAGCGGTACTTATGAACAGTGGCATGTGGCCGGCACTATCAAAGAGTGCGTTTCCTCAAACAAACTCAATTAAAGGTAGCCGCGGAGGAGCGCGCAGCGAGCCGCGAGCCGTCGCGTAAATATAAACGATCGGTAATGAGAGCTATCGTGACACTTTATTGTAACATGCTTGTCGCGGAAAGTCGGAAATACTGCGAACGCTAGCCGAGATTGATTGCACCATACGTTTCATCACTGCTTTACATCACATTATAGTCACAAAGTAGCAGAGAAAAGGCAAACAACATATTGACGCGTTTAGAAACTAAATTACATGCTTCATCATTATCATGTCAGCCTAACACTAGTCCACTGCTGAACACAGGTCTCCCCCATAGATTCCTACAAAAGTTAGTAGCCCTCCTTTTGGGGAAAATTTTGTCATAGTTGCCACGCTTGGCAGGCGGGTTGGCAACCGCAGTTTATTTAATCAGATGTGCCAGGAAGATGCTGCACATCTTCTGGTTTTAATCTTTCCACTGTCGATTTTTACGACGCCCACGGGATGAGATGGGGCGGTAGATTCTCTTAAGCCGCTACCACACGGCATTGCATGCTTACACTAACCGATATATTCAGGCTGCATTAATAATATTAACTGTTTAATAACGTTCTCATAAAAATCATGCTTCCCAGAATCTATGACATTTTAATAACAACACGAAGCACCTATCCTATGGACCGGCAGCGGTGGGAGAAGGTGGCGCCAGCTTCCCGGTACCACGACCTGATACGATTATGACGGACGTGGAAAAAAATATTATTCATTAGCGAGCTCTTAGCAAAGCGCACTTAGTTGCGTAACACGTAGAATGTCGCCGCGGTCGGAATGAGATCGCGCGACGCAAAAACGCCCGATCGCATGTTGACGCGAGACACCCGCCGCATAATCGCCCGTTTATTATTATATTATGCGGACTACCGAGCGCAGCGCCCACGCTGATCCGACCGCAGCCCGCGTCGGCTCAACAGACTCACGTCTCTTATGAAACGCGTGATTTATTAGTGGAAAGTACCGCAACGCCCGAACATGCATTTTTATCAGTCCTTTAAGTTGCAGCCATGCTTACTTAATGTGCTGAAAAGAATATTAAACATAATAAGTAAATTTCAAAAAAAATATTCAAAATATTATACGCTCATGGAAGAGCAGATCGTCAGAAGCAGCTCTCGGTATACTTTCGTATAAGAAACTGAATGTATATGCTAACTTCTCAATATTAAAATCGACTTGTTTTTCCTAAAATAATAAAAAAAATTATCATTGTTTATGGTTGAAGTGAGAAAAATTTGAGAATAAATATATCTCGTTCATCAGACCAAAAAAAGCAACTTTCCATTGGAAATGTTTTTTTTTTTGATAAAGTGACGTGACGAGCAAAATGTTCACCTGATGGTAAGCGCAACGTATGCCCATAACAGATGCTTTGTTACTCAGAATATTTCTATGTAGCACCACACTGCGCCTATCACCCTGAGACATCAGTTATTAAGTCTCTTATGCCCTGTGATTACGCTAGGTCTCAGTGCCCTTCAAACCAAAGAGTAATGTTTGCACACTACTGATTCACAGCAGAATAATTGGCCCTGGGGTTGTACCTACCTAGACGGATTCCTGCATAGGAATCCTACCACCAGTAAGTTTCTATTCCATTTACTACTATAATATTTAACCCTTTATTTAACTGTTTATTTAAGTCTGTTACACATTTTTACAGATAATATATATATAATTATAATTATCTCAAACATTTGAATCGTTTTTTTTTTAATTTTTTCTTTATATGCTTTGGAAGTGCACCCACGAAATAATGTATTCAGGCGGACTTAAAGCATTCTCTACTAGCCTACCATTGGGTGACGCAGGGACATAATGTAGGTGTTGAACAAAGTTAATATAATAACGGTAAAAAAACAACCTTCTTTGAGTGAGTTTTCCTAGGTAGGTACCACCGCAGGTTAGTTATTCTGCCGTGAAGCAGTAGTGTACTAACATTTTTGTATCGGTGTGAAGGGCACTGCGAACTACCGTAATCACTGGGCATGTGATATTTAAGACCTGATGTCTCCTGTTGACGGGCGTAGTGTGGTGCCCCACAGAAATGCTCTGAGTGACAGCATTTGTTATGGGCAGACGTTGTATTTACCATCGTAGCGAACTAGTTACGGTCCGAGATGCTTAGCTTTGTGATAATGAGTTTCAGCACAACCTTTCTTGTTAAGAAACAATTTATCGGGGTCTGGGATGAAGAGTCATTTCCACTATGGCCACTGCTCCCAACTAATGATCAGATTGATGAACTGAATTAATGAAGAACTTATAAAAACATGTTAACACTCAAAGTTCTTCATTTCGAACACTTTGTCGTCCAATTTTCAAACAGCTTTTATGTCATTCATTACCAATTAAACTTAGAAAGTAGCTACTGTTCTTAAGTAGTAAACACTTGCATACCGTACTATAAACAATATCTACTATGTCTACATAAAAAAGAGAAAATTCTCTCATTAACTTTGCATGTGCATGCCTCGCCTCATAAAACAGGGTAAAATTATTTATAAAAAGCATCATTCACGCCACTTGAACTGGTTTACTTTGAAATCGTTCTACTAAAAAGCATAATAATACTCACAGACTAATTTAGTCTAAGTTAATGAGTAAGTATTTTATGAAATTGTTTGATTCCTTTTGATAAATATACGGAAATTTTTTTAAACACTAAATATTGTGAACACCAAATGATGAATACATAAAAATGGGTGCAATGCGTTGCTAAATCTTTAATGATATATATTGTCGACTATAAGACATACATAGAGTTACGCGTCTATCTCATAGTTTGGGTAGACAGAGCACACATCTTGCTACTTTAAAATTTTGGTTTGGGTCAGATCTACGCAAATCTAGCTTACAGTCTTGCGGTGGTACAAGCTTTAGATTTCATTTTATTAAATTTGAAACTAACTATTTATAAACACTACTTCTAACTGACGTGTTATGTTAAATCTCTAAAACGTTGTATTATTGACATAAGTATGTAAAAGTACTTACTACGATATTTACCACTGTTAACCGCCAGCATTAATGTTCTACTTTCATTATGTTTCATTTCGCATGTAAGTGAATGATAAATTATTCTGAGAAATAACCTTATCTTAACCTGATACTTCTTTTGGCGCGTTTAGTAAAGGGAAAAATTGAGAGCTGCGCGCGCAGCCCGTTATAGAAGTGCGACGTGATTAAGTTAGCCATCAATGATAACAAAAGTGCCATAAGCTAGATAATATTTGCCATCAATGATTAATAACAATGTAAATTAATTTTACTGACTAAGCTCGCTCATAGAAGTCTCAGTTTGTTAACGTGATAAGGGTATCACTAGTCCACTGCTAAACATAGTCCTCCCCCATAGATTGCCCCATAGTTGCCACGCTTGGCAGGCGGGTTGGCAACCGCAGTTTATTTATCCAGATGTTACAGGAAAATGCTGCTGCCTAACTCCTTGTTTTTGTTTTCGTTTTCCCTCTGTTGACTCATACGACACCCACTGGACGAGATGGGGTGGTAGATTCTCTTAAGCCGCTACCACACGGTCTAACGCTTAGGGGGTTGAAACTCCTATATAGACTTAACATTATAATTTATTATCACTGATAATCGTTGGGGAAAAAGGGCTCTCTGGCAACCTCGTACCGGCAAACGCAGTGTAGAGCGACCCCTTACTAGATGGAGCGACGACCTGCACGGTTGGATACAGCCGGCTCAGGACCATGTTTTGGGGCAATCTATGGAGAAGGCCATGTTCAACAGTAGACTATGATAGGCTGAAATGATGGTAATGATAAACGTGCCATCTGTAGGCACCCAAAACGCAACCTCTGATGAGATGAAGTGGTAGTATTCTTTTAACGAGCCGCTTTTAATAAAGTGTAAAATAAATAAAATAAATAAATAAATAATGTCTAACAGACTGATGGGCAGCGATGTCAATAATTCTGAATTCAATCAGAAGTTAATGCCCCTTTGGCTGAGGTGTATTTGACAAAATACTGTAAAATATTCTGACAATTGAGTGGAAAGTTGTAGGTTCAAATCCCAAGTGGAACCAAAAGGTTTTTTATTTTAATTATTTTCTTTTCACTTTACTGGCCTATTCATGAAATTTCAGTTTACTGGTGAAGCTATAGCGACTAGTACGCAATGTACCGAACAAACTGATCTGAAATCTGGATGTTCTGATTAAAACAGAAGAGATTTCATCCAAAATCATTTTATTGGATATCCCGAATGGTGAACAAATCTGAATAAGTATATTCTACGTAGAATGGTGACATTAAGTTATCACCCAGAATCGACCAAACGTTGCATGTAGGTCACGTACATTCACGAGTTAGTGATTCAATTATAGTGTAATGCTTAGGCATTTATTACACCGCTTATTACTGATTAGTGATTAGTCACTAATCAGTAATAAGCGGTGTAATACCAAAAAGCAAGCGTCCGCCCATTCAATGAAGGTACTAAAATGTCATTGAGCAGGCGAGCAGACGTGGCGTGCCTTCCTCCGTGTTCACAGAAACGCGGCGTTTTACAGCCGCGCTGGGAACCGCCTCATTACCGTCGATCGGAACGCGCGTCGATGCCGCGTTTTTCCTCCGACATGAAAATGCATGAGCGCGGTCAGTCACCGCGCGCCGCGGATTTGTCACGCAGGTCTCTCGGGAAACTATTGAAATGTGCCCGATGGCCGCCGACCGCCATTAATAACGACGCTTTTTGTCTCAGCTTCCCTAACAGTTCGCGGATCATGCTCCGATACTCACATTGAATTGTGAATTGTAATTCCTGCATCGCCTCCTATAGGCATTGAACAGTCGTTATTAAACAAGCGCGCTATGATTGCGGGTTCAAATACGTGCCATTACTCATTGAATGGATATAAATCAATAACAAACGATAATCTTGATTACAAAACCCACAAACAGTCCAGTCTCAACACTAGGGACATTATATTCTAATGTTTTACACATTCTAACTACTTTTACCTCACGGATTAATAGTTGTTAAAACCAAAACTTTCGTTTTTTAAAACACAGCGCTACTTGAAATCTAAGTAATTTCTACCTATTTCTAACACTACACCATACCTGTCAATCGCTCATCTAACAATTACATCATCGCAGTTATGATGATGTACTCCGGCCGATTCGACACCCACCACGACGGCGACTTTCTAATACTGTCAGAAACCAGCAACTGCGCAGTGGATATTATAGTGACCCAAGGGTATGTGCTCGAGATGTAACACTCATGCGATACGATCGGAGGTGGGCCATTACCACACAGCCAGACCCGAAATGCAATAATTTTTGTTTTCGCTCTAAAGTTAAATACTAATAAAGTAAATGGAGTTAAATGCAAATACCTTTACTACTAGGTCAGATAGATTAGATCTTCACTCCGACCGTCTAAGTGGGTACCACCCATGTCATATTCTAGTCGACACAACATCTGTTATGGGCAGACGTTGCACTTACTATGAAGTGAACGTTTTGCTCGTCTCGTCACTTTATCCACCAATATAAAAATCCTTTTCTAGGGTAAGGGTTTCTTCTGATCTTCTTTTGACTTTCTTATATTGCTTACTTTCGAGCCTGTCACCAGTGTGTCTACCACCAATGAGTGTAACATATGGCGCGTAGGAACAAACATAGGTTTGCACGTACACTTGTTGCACTATGATATATTTTTTTTATTTATTTGATAAAGTGTCGAGACGAGCAACGCGTTCACCTGATGGTAAGTGCAACGTTTGCCCATAACAAATGCTGTGTTACTCATAATATTTCTGTGTAGCACCACACTGCGCCCATCACCTTTAGACATAAGTTCTTAAGTCTCAAATGCCCAGTGATTACGCTAGCTCACAGTGCCCTTTAGACCGAAACACAGTAATGTTTGCACACTACTGCTTCACGGCAAAATAACTGGATGATGATATTCCCAACGACAATGAAATGAAAATCAATCAGGAGGACACCATCATTGGGAGACTGCCTGAGTTTACAGACGGTTGAGCTAATTTAGCACAATCCCAGGGAAATGTGAGGAGAATGGAGAGTTGATAACCTAGAATTCAAGCAGTATCTTCTTTCATAACAAATTGTAAACAACATTTGTTTGTGAAGAGTAAAACTATTTCCGTGGTTTCTATTAAAAGAAAATGTAAAATTTCGTTTTCACTAAATAATTTTAAATTTCGTTTGTTAAAATATGTTGTTTTTGCAATGTAACAGTAAAAGATCCTCATTAAGATACGTGGCTTTATGAGGTAAATTTTTTGGTAAAACAGCAAGTGAAACTCCACTCATGTTCTGTTTGGTTTTGGGTATCTTTCTTTTACATTTTCGTCTCAGTACGAGGTTTAACCTGATAGACATGAACAGCGCTCGTCAACCTGAGACATAAGTTCTTAAGTCTCATATGCCTAGTAATTACACTAACTTCAGACCGAAACACGTTAATACTTGCACAATATGACGGCAAAATACCTACTTAGACGGATTCCTGCATAGGAATGCTACCACCAGAAATCTTGTAATTGTCGTCGTGAAATTTCTATTTGCCGATTTTGTTAAATACTACCATAACGTATGAACGTCTTTTATAGTGGTACTTATCTAGATAACATTGACCTTAGAATGAGAAAGACGTTAGTGAGTTCAAAATTATCCGATGGTTATCCAAACGATGTGCAGCAGTGAGACTGTAATAGCCTATTATTTAGTTTACTTTTAACACATAAAGGCGGTACTCGTATATGTGTTTAATCGAATACTCTAACAATCAGAAAGGATTACTTTAAGTAAGGATTTTCTCTGATTTACAGAATACGTAACTAGCCTATAAACATTAGCAGATGGAATATACCTAAATAAATAAGACAGGCTATATACCTAAATAAATAATAGAAAAGTTGAACAATTTTAATATTGTCATTAGGTTTTTGAAAATTATATTTACCTAGTAATTTTAAAAGCAAACAAATCAAAATAAATCAGTATATTCACTAGAGACCGAGTTTCCAATATTGTAGAACTGCATTTAATATCCCATCATACAAATATCACATCTAAGTTTAAAACATAATGAATTAATTGTACATATCAAATAGATTCAACACACTTTCCAACTAATTCGTTTTTAATAACACCTTGAAATGAACTTAGCAGACGTCACGTTATTTTGAACCTTAACTATTCAACCAGAGAGGTTATTGGTCAATCTATTATGAGAGATTAGGAATTAGGCAAAGCGGGCTACTCTCTTAATGAAGGTGTTCCGAAATTTAACCATTGTGATTATGCGTAGCGATAATTGTTATAAATGAACGCTAATCGCTCGGCGCCGGAGGCTCGCTCTGTACGCAGACGCCGCCCCGGACCAGGCTTTGTTTGAAGAGGGCTCCCGGAATCTATAAGGGAGCTACAATGTTATCGCTCGAAATATTGTTGCTTGAAATATAGAAACTAGAATTACAGCCTTATACAAATAAAATCAAATTATCAATCTCTAATTTACTAAAATTATGACAAGATCATTCATGCGTCATAGAGCCACTCTACTAATTGAGGCTTTGGGACGTAAACCCGACCCATCTTCGTTCTCCGATCTGAATATATAGATAATTCAAAAACAACTTAGTATACCAGGGTAAAATTACAACATAACGCTATTGCGCTACGAATTGTAAGTGAAGAGACCGGAAATCCAGTTACTGGCAAAGCAACCTAGTCTTCAGGGGTTACATCGTTCAGGAAGGTAAGTCTTTGTGAATCACAGTGATCACTTACCATCATCAGGTTGAGATTCGCTCCTTCATCAACTAGTTAAAAGAAATCATAAACCTTTTCCGTTTAGCGCGTTTTGACATACAATACATAAACTATATCTAAAATAATTTCTTATTTGATATACAAAAATTAGCGCGTAAAATTAGGCCGGTGAATATTTAATAGTTAAATAAACTCGATTACTTTTCAGAGAACATTAGTTGGAAACCCAGCCTTTTTTTTTATTGTTTAAAGTGACGAAACGCGCAAAACGTTCACCTGATGGTAAGTGCAACGTTTGCCCACAACAAATGCTGTGTCACCCAGAATATTTCTGTGTGACACTTTCAAGTGACTTACTATTTACTTTTCTTACTATCAAGTGAACGTTTTGCTCGTCTCGTCACTTTATTCACCAATATAAAAGTCCTTTTCTAGGGAAAGGGTTTCTTCTGATCTTTTTCTTCTTTTGACTTTCTTATATTGCTTACTTTCTAGTCTACCACCAGTGTGTCTACCACCAATGAGGGTAACACATGGCGCGTAGGAACAAACATAGGTTTGCGCGTACACTTGTTGCACTATGATATATTTTTTTTATTTATTTGATAAAGTGTCGAGACGAGCAAAACGTTCACCTGAAGGTAAGTGCAACGTCCGCCCACAACAAATGCTGTGTCACCCAGAATATTTGTGTGTGACACCACTTTATGCCCGTCACCCTGAGACATCAGTTCTTAAGTCTCAAATGCCCAGTGATTACGCTAGCTCACAGTGCCCTTCAAACCGAAACACAGTAATGCTTGCACACAACTGCTTCACGGCAGAATAACTGGCTCTGGGGTGGTACCTGCCTAGACGGATTCCTGCATAAGAATCCTACCACCAGTAAACTCTAATAGTGATGTATATATATAAATATATAATTTAAGAATTGAAAAATAGAAGATCCACTATCTTAAGTACCATCGAATAATCAAAAAACAATATTATACGATCATTATTTTTCAACAAATTACATGTGTTAAGTCTACGAGAATATCGCCTGAAAATTTATAACAGTGTGCAGTACAGGCAAATATCGTTTACTTACGAAATAGCGGCAGCGCGGAGGTCGCAGGCCCGCGAGTGATTGATGATGAAAGTGTTTAGGCGGCTAAAAGCGCTCGAGTTACGGCAAACACGCCCGACCGCGCCGAGGAACGCCGCGGGCGACTTAATGTCGAGTAATGGCCCCGCACGCATCCACATCATCAGCCCCCATACGGTCACGCATTAGATCTTTGCGAGTAAGATGTTACCTTGTCATATTTCTTGACGAATATAAAAATATAGTTAATAGAATCAGGCGTTACCTTGCGGAAATCCATTACAATGAAGAAAAGTAAGTTACTTTGCTAAGATCCGCATGCAAAATATAAAAATGGTGTATATTACCTAGTTTTTTGAACCGCCGCCGAGCGAGTCACTCGCACTCGCTCGGCGGCCGTCTGTCGTAGAGTCTATTACGCTTGATAATGCCTCGTTTTGGGCCGAAACACGTGTCGTGTTCTCGACTTCAGTGGTGTATATTATCTAGTGGTAGTATTGTAGTGGTTGGTGGAGGGTACCTGGTGGCGGTTCCTGGTGGCGGTGTTAGTTTGCTTGTGCACGCTACTGAGGGAGGGCGGGCGGTGCACTTCAAAAAACTAGGTAATATACACCATTTTTATATTTTGCATGCGGATCTTAGCAAAGTAACTTACTTTTCTTCATTGGAATATAAAAATATAATTGTGGTTTAAAATGTGAGACTTTGTAGATTAAAATTCAGATAAATCTAATTTGCTTCTGTCTTACCATTGTAAGAATGAATGAACTAAGATTATAACTGGTGGTAGGATTCCTATGCAGGAATCCGTCTAGGTAGGTACCACCCCAGGGCCAGTTATTCTGCCGTGAAGCAGTAGTGTGCAAACATTACTGTGTTTCAGTTTGAAGGGCACTGTGAGCTAGCGTAATCACTGGGCATATGAGACTTAAGAACTTGTGTCTCAGGGTGACGGGCGCAGTGTGGTGTCACACAAATATTTTCTGGGTGACACAGCATTTGTTATGGTCAGACGCTACACTTACCATCAGGTGAACGTTTTGCTCGTTCCGTCACTTTTATGAAATGTCAAAGTAATTCCTATAATCTAATCTAGGATCTTTGTGGTGGCGGTTTATTTTAATGTGTTTTATTTTTATAATATAATTTAATTAGTTTTAGTTTTATTTTTAATTTTAGCGACGTAGCTCGGGGGCTAGGCGCCCGCTTTAAATTTCATAGTACGCGCGTGACCTGGTTTCGATTCCCGGTGCCGGCACCACTAAAATTGTTAATTTATTATTATTTTTTTATTTTTTTTTATTTTTAATTTTTTATTTTTTTTAAAGTTATTGTTAAAGACGATGATGATTGTTGTAATTGCCCTCTGTATTTCTAACACCACATCCATCCATCCCATCCACTCCGCTACTATTGCATGATCTTTACATTTAGCTCAGGTAGGTTAGGTAGGTTTAGACCCGTGGTAGCTCAGGGGCTAGGCGCTAGTTTTAAACTTCATACAACGCGAGTGATCTGGGTTCGATTCCCGGTGCCGGCACCACTAAATTTGTTAATTGCAATTTTAAGTGCTGATTTACCACGTGCTCGGCGGTGAAAGAAAACATCGTGAGGAAACCTGCATGTCTGAGAAATAAAAATATTTCGAAGACATATGCAACTCATTTTTCCCGCCAACCCGCATTGGAGCAGCGTGGCGGATTCTTCCTAGCTCCTCAGAAACCTCTCAGAAATGAGAAGAGGCCTGTGCTGAAACTTTACTTTACTTTTTTAACAATGCGTGTTTGTACATACATACATACATAAGGTCACGACTGTATCCCATAAGGGGTAGTCAGAGACAGAGCACTCACTGCAAAAGCAGATGACTGCCACAATCCACGTTTCACCAAAACAATATAATGCACTTGGTGTGATAGGTGGTGAGCCCATCACCACCATGCATGGTGCACAGTGCAGTTTAATTCCTTACTCGCCTTTTACGAGATCCATTGGATGAGATGGAGTGGTAGTATTCTTTCTCCGCCACCACACGGAATGTGGTGTGTGTTAAAGGAAATATTCCCAATTTATCATATAATATTTTCACCAAATTCTAATCTATCAACACTTCGTCTACCCAGGCCGCTGACAGGCGAGCAACTCATGGCAAAATAATCATCCGAACACGTCGAGTCCAAATCGCACAGCTTAGTGATGGCATTACGCTTTCCAACGCACCAGTGCAGCGTGGTAAGTATGGACAACCAGGAAATTGGCTACGTTGGACAGTGAACTAACAAGACTTGTCATAATGATTTAAGCTCCTCGAGGGCATCTAAAGAGGCAAACCCTATTTGGCATTGAAATAGATTATTTCAAAATAAATTTTAACATTACAATATATAATTCAATTATTATTATTGTATGTAGGCCGGTCGCTCTCCTTAAATTAAGTACGCTTGGTACCTGACCTCTAAACCTGCTCTTCAATTTTAAGTGCTGACTTCTATGTGCATCACGGTGAAGGACAACCTCGTGAGGAAAATATACTTCGAAAACATGTGAAGTCCGCAAAACAAACATTGAAGCAGCGTGGTGAACTATTCCGAAACCCTCTCAGAAATGAGAAGATGTCTATGCTCAACAGAGGGAAAATGTTTTTTTATTATTACCATTACTCAGCTTATCACTAGTTATTCTTTTATGTTATGTTCTTTTTTTATGTGAGGCAAACGAGCAAGCGGCTCACCTGATGGTAAGTGATCACCGCCGCCCATGAACACCTACAATACCAGAGAAATAGCAGATGCGTTGCCGGCCTTTGAGGAAGGAATAGGCTCTTTTCTTGAAAATCAGCGGCTGGAATTAATCCGAACAATTCTTCGGAACACTCCCCATGGTAGATCTTATAAAAAATGCAAAGGGATGCAACATCTCTTCGCAAAGCCAGTGGATCAAGCCGATCAGGTAGAACATGGTCGTCGACGATTCGAGCCGCTCTCCGTTGAATGCGGTCAAATGGAAGTAGCTGACACTGGGGCGCCCCCGCCCAGAGATGAGAACAGTACTCCATTATTTAGGTGTTCCAGGAAAATGCTGCTGCCCGTCTCCTGGTTTTAATTTTCGTACTGTCGACTGTTACGACAAACTTGGGATGAGATGAAGTGGTTGATCATCTACCGCTACCACACGGTAACGGTGGATGGACATTTATTCACATCATTTTCGTTTTATTCACCTGTACCCAGTCATGTTTTTTTTTACAGTTCCTGGCATGCATTTTTTTTTATTTTATTATATAAAGTGACGAAACGAGCAACACGTTCACCTGATGGTAAGTGCAACGTCCGCCCACAACAAATGCTGTGTCACCCAGAATATTTCTGTGTGACACCACACTGCGCCCGTCACCTTGAGACATCAGTTCTTAAGTCTTAAATGCCCAGTGATTACGCTAGTTCACAGTGCCCTTCAAACCGAAACACAGTAATGCTTGCACACTACTGCTTCACGGCAGAATAACTGACCCTGGGGTGGTACCTACCTAGACGGATTCCTGCATAGGAATCCTACCACCAGTAAATCCTGATATATTTCTCATATATGTATAAACGAAACATTGTAATATCGCCGTCAAATATCTAAACGTTCCAAAAGGACCGCAGCACTAAAAACCACGTCGACGATCAACAATTACAGCGATAATATTTTCTCTTAATGTGATCAAACTGTGTAGCGAAGCTCAACTGTCAAAGACAATGTTAATAGGGGCACGAACAAAAAAATGTAGAAATTTTTGTCGCTCAATCGCGCCGGCGACGGGCATCTTAAAAATGAGTCGCGATATTGAAATGGCGGGCTTTGTGTCGCCGCGCCGCCCGCGGCATTCCGCCACCGGACACTACACACTCAATCATTACTGCGCATCTTTATATTGTTTAGCAGTAAAGCTTAGCGTTGCTTGGCTGCCATTGCATCCAGAACCAGATCACCTTTGTTATTTTTGGGCTCAAAAACTTCCCTGCGCATTGTCACTATTTACAAACACTAAAAATCTTTGTCTATGCAAGTGTTTGCTTCGAACGACCGCATATTTCTTTGTGATGCAAAATATTTTCTCCGATTACCTTATATATGTTTGTAATATTCTATTCTGTGTATTTCGCGTTCGTTATCCTTATATTAATGTAAAACACATTCGTATGTAATTTCTCATATAAGGGAATTAATTTCTTATGGTTAATAAATAAATTCTTAACCTCATATTAAATTACTGCATTTATTATTGACTTGACGATAGCGTGGTTAAGTGGCCAGAGTACCCGACATTTACGCCGCGGGTACTAGGTTCGGATCCCAGCCGGAGCCAAAAATTGTGCAAAAAATACAGAAATTCTAAGGTGGGTTACATCGTTATTAAAATAAATTATTAATACTCAAATACGAAACTAGAATAGCTGTCGTTGGAACTTGTAAATACTTTCCATATTAAATCAATATAGAGGCTGAGGAATCATTAATAACAAATAACATGAACTTAAATATAATTTAATAGGTAGGAAAGCGCCTAGTCATCCTAACCTATTATAGTTCACCTAACCATCCTAAACTATTATTAGTTAGTTAGCCGTGGTAGCTCAGGGGCTAGGCGTTCGCTTTAAATTTCATAGTACGCAAGTGACCTGGGTTCGATTCCCGTTCCTCACATTTACCACGTGCTCGGAGGTGAAGGAAAACATCGTGAGGAAATGCATGTCTGAGAAACAAAAAAATATTTCGAAGACATGTGAAGACCGCCAACCCGCATTGGAGCAGCGTGACGGATTCTTCCCAGCTCCAAAACACTCGGAAATGAAAGGAGGCATATGCTCAGCAGTGGGACAGTAATAGGCTGTCTACTTTAGGTAGAAAAGCTGCTTCAGTTTTATTTGATACAGTTTCGTGATAAATCCAATCTGCAGGTAGAAAGTCGGGGTAGCGCGCAAACTGACTTTCTATCTGCAGATATCTGTACAAGAACTGGAGACTGATTTGCCTGACCGTATTGCAGACATAATGCATTTCGTTTCAGTCAGGGGTAGAAGCAGGTAAACACTACTATATCTCCTTTCTTTGTTGCGGATCCCCCATAGATTGTCACAAAGCACAGTCCTGAGCCACCTGCATTCATTGACTTCCCGCAAATCGCACAGGTCGTCGCTCCCTCCAGTGGGGGGCGCCCTACACGTTAAAACGTACGAGGTTAACACTCTAGAACCTTTCTTCCCAACGGTTATCGGTTCTACGGGCTCTATGGCCGCCCCATTGCCACTTCAGCTTGCTAATCCTTAGGGCTATGTCGGTTACTTTGGTTCTGCTGCGGATATCATCGGATATCTTCTAGCTTGGTAGGCAAAAATTAAATGAAATGGAAATATAATAATATGTCGGCTTAAGAGAATCTACAGCCCCATCTCATCCCGTGGGGGTCGTAAAAGTCGACAGAGGGAAAATAAAAACCAGGAGATGGGCAGCAGCATCTTCCTGGAACATCTGACTAAATAAATTGCGATTGCCAACCCGCCTGCCAAGCGTGGCTACTATGGCAAAATCCTTCAAAACGAGAGCTACAAACTTTTGTGTCTATCTATGGGGGATGACTATGTTCAGCAGTGGACTTGTGGTAGTTTGAAACGACGACGACGAAGTATCATTCATCATGGTATTTGCTGGCGTTATAGTGATGGTTATCTTGTCATCGCCGCTATGACATTTTACCGGGATATCCCAAAACTTTTTGGACACCCACGTTCACCCACATGCAGCAGGGAGGGATTTTTGTTCAGTAGTTAGATTAGATGATACAGCAAATCAAACACAACTGAGTTTCTCTGTAATTAAAGATATAATGATTGTTATTAAAGTTAATGTTTGTTTAACACTAACTACAAAATATAAAATTAAATCCATACAATATAAATGCGACAGTAACTCTTTCTGTCCCTCTGTCTGTTTGATACCATTTCACAGCTCAACCGATGAACCGATCTTTTCGAAATTTGGAACAGATATAGTTTGCGTCCTGGAGACGGACATAGGATACTTTTCATTCCGGTAAATCTAATCAATTCCCACGGGATATTATATAAATATACAAAGTCGCGGGCATCAGCTGGTTAACAATAAAAACCTTACCTGTAATTAAAGAAACGACATTTAATGCTACTAATTACAATATTAATTTCTAACAAACAAATACCTAAATTATATACTTAGTTTGATAATAAGAATTCGACCGCAGATTTGTCTCAAACTAAATTTTGTCCATATGACCTTTAGTTCAAATAAAGAAAATATATGTAATAGGTAACACTAACAAAAATTTATGAAAGTCTATTATATAACTTAATGTATTAATGTATTAATCAATAAATAAATATAACTTAATGTATTTTTTCTATACTTCTTAGTCATCTTTGTCAAGCGGGGGCTGAAGTTAATTTCGAGATGTGAAAAAACTTTGACTGTGTTTTTTTAAGGCCAGTGTTGATACTGTAAATCGTACTAGACAATTATTTCATGATTCTGTATAGTCCTTTTCTTAGTTCGTCAAGGTTTTTCCTATTCAACCTGTTGATATTGTCCACAAACACCATATCGCTCGCTTTGCTTTCGAAGTGTTTACGAGTTTTGTCGTAAAGTGTCGTGTTGAAGTATTTTCTTTTTTATTTCATAAAAGTAACGGAACGAGCAAAACGTTCAACTGACGGTAAGTGTAACGTCTGCCCATAACAAATGCTGTGTCACCCAGTAAATTACTGTGTGACACCACACTGCACCCGTCACCCTGAGACATCAGTTCTTAAGTCTCATATGCCCTGTGATTACGCTAGCTCTCAGTGCCCTTCAAACCGAAACACAGTAATGTTTGCACACTACTGTTTCACGGCAGAATAACTGGCCCTGGGGTGGTACCTACCTAGACGGATTCCTGCATGGGAATCCTACCACCAGGTAAGTATGCATTTTAATCATTCATATTGCACCTGATAAGCAAACAATTTCGTCTTAATAAGCGGCTGCGCGTATATCAATGAACTCTAAAGCAAACATGTTAGAAATTGATGGAAATCATTTTAATTCACTCTACGAGCAGGAATTCGCCGACGATACGTGCACTCGTCGTAATTAGCCCGCGGAAGGCAGATGCTTGTGCAGGCCGTTGCAGCCTCCATGTTAGTCCGTTGCTCGGCGCGTATCGATGCCCCGGCAACAAAGGGGCCCGGCAAATATCACACAGTTAAATTTTACATCTTGACAAATCTTCATAACGACAGCACGACTATGTTGTCGCTCGGGCGCCGGTTTTGTCGATTCAATTATGTTATGTCAGTCTGTCCGGCTGTGTGAATGAGGCCCGCGAGGGACTCTCGCGTCCTCGCTCTCTCTCAAGGGCAATCGTTTGAATGCAACAGTTTTTGCGCTTCTCCAAGATGCAAACACGTCCCTTCGGCTCGGATTCGCGCGGGAACTTTTTCGGCATTTTGAATAAATGAAATATACATGAGCGACACAGAGCTACATTGTTTTGGGGGTTATTAAGTATTTATGCCGCGACTGGGATTTTCAGGTATGCAGTGTGAAAGATTAACATTGGAAATGAACCGGGCAAGAAATTAGCGGCCCATTACGGTGCCCCGCGGATCTTGGCACGGATCAGTAGTGGTTCATAATTTAGACGGACACGATTTTTCGCAGCAACAACTCATCACTAAACGAATCAGTAAAAGCAATCTTCTTACCAATTTCTCTGAACATTTAATTTTTTCTTTTGTATTGGTGATTAAGTAACTAACGTATGGTGGCGGCTCGTTAAAAGAATACAACCACTCCATCTCATCCAATGGATCTCGTAAAAGGCGAGTAAGGAATTAAACTGCACTGTGCACCCAACAGCGCTTGGTGGCGATGGGCTCACCACCTATCACACCAAGTGCATTATATTATTTTGGTGAAACGAGGATTGTGGCAGTCATCTGTTTTTGCAGTGAGTGCCCAGTCTCTGACTACCCCTTATGGGATACAGTCGTGATCTTATGTATGTATGTATGTATGTACATATAATATGGTAAAAAGTAGAAAAAATTTAACTTCACCTATAAATTAGTAGTTATCACCACAACAAACGAAACTAAACTGACACATTGAAATAATAGATTTCCAAAACCTCACTAGGAAATATAAATTTCGCCGCTCCAACCACTCGTCGGTCAGTTACCCATAACTTAAGAAAAACCGTATAGTACATTGAATCAATACACATACTTGCGAAAGTATATGAGTCGACGTCAAAGAACAAATCAAAGATGGTACATCGAGATAAAATATATTCAAGGGGAAAATATTCAAACAGCATCAGATCCAAGCGTCAAGGCGGGACGGCTCCCACGGCGCGGCCGCGACAAAAAGTGAGGACGGGCCGGGACGGAGGCCCGAAGGGTGCGGGAGGGATGCTGGATTACTCGCGCGTCTGCCGCGTGCATACTGATGCCGCGTAATTGTCGCGCGCAAAAAGTGAACGCATGATAATCGAGGAAATGCCGCGCGCGGGCCGCCGCGGCGCCGACCGCCGCCCGCCCCTCTAATTGTCATTAATTAGCCCACGTGACGCACGCATGGCTACAATTACTCCTACTTAAGAACCTACATGCCAATGGTACATGGATTCAAATCAGTGCTACTCCAATATTGATCCGATTGCAAAACTTATTAAATAATCACGTATTTATGTCATTTTATACTGATATTTGATGTACATTGAGTTGCAAGAAGAATGTAAGACATGTTGAACGACCCCTTTCTATTATATTTTATGAACACACCTATGTTTACTGGTAGTAGGATTCGTATGTAGTAAACTGTCAAGAAGTGAGCAAACACAATAGCTATAGCTAGCTATATATAGAACACATGAGACATAAGAACTAATGTCTCATGATGGCCAGTGCAGTGCAAGTTGTGGCTTGAACCGCTACTGTTGTGGACAGTGATGACATTCAAAATCTAGAGGACAACTTGTTTGTCATTTACCACCATAACAACATATACTGCGAAATAAAGCAAAACTATATAGGTCTCAACTCTAATTCTCTTTCTAAACTTAGGGCTAAACTCTAACTCTCTCTCAAATTTATAGGTGTCAACTGGTAGCTTATAACATCATGATTTAAAGTTTTAAAGTCAATGTTTAAAAAGAGTCCGTGTAGGTGTAGGAAGCAGTGGTGTGTAAGCTTACCGTATTTTGGTCTGAAGGGCACTGAGAGCTAGATTAATTACTAGGCATATGAAACTTAAGAGCAGATGTCTCAGGGTGACGAGCGCATGGTTGTGCCACATTTGTTGTAGACGCACTTGCGATCAGGTGAACGCTTGCTCGTCTGGTCTCTTTCTCCAATAAAAAAATATATATCCGCCGCGACTCATTAGCGACCGCAGCGTGATTTTAGAAAATGCAACAATAAACCCTTTTGTGATCCCGACAGCACACAACTGTCTTCAGATTTTCTACCACTGTACTCATAATAACGATAATGTGTTGTATATTTAAATGTACACTGCGCTTTCTCTGTGGCGATGAGCGTATTAAGAATGAGGACTGAGCATCGTAAATCGAACGAATAAACTTTACCTACGTTATTGCTAATTGTTATTGTAGCAGGTGGCCGGGCGTGCAGTTTTTGCTGCTCTCCACCAAACTATAATAACCATAATGAGACTCGTTCGATTCCGATTTAATCGTCGTTCAAACATTCATTTATTCTTAAGACGACTGCTTCATTTTGTTGGTAACATTTTACTACTGAATTGAACTTCGCGGTTATTGCATTCACTTAACATTTTTTTTTCAATTGTGTAGTTGATTACAAAAAATAGGCTAAAAATAGGCCTTCTAAATTTCCTTTATGGTTACATACATACATAAGATCACGACTGTATCCCATAAGGGGTAGTCAGAGACTGGGCAATCACTGCAAAACCAGCCAACCAACTGCCACAATCCACGTTTCACCAAAACAATATAATGCACTTGGTGTGATAGATGGTGAGCCCATCGCCAACATGCGCTGTTGGGTGCACAGTGCAGTTTAATTCCTTACTCGCCTTTTTCGAGATCCATTGGATGAGATGGGGTGGTAGTATTTTTTTAACGAGCCGCCACCACACGGCCTATATGGTTAGGCACGTCACATCATCTTTAAAAAAAAAAGTTCTCGGACAAAATGAAAAAACTATCAGAACAAGTCTGATTATGAAAATTTCGCAATGTACAGAGACGAGTACGCTTTCATAAAGGAATCAAGGAAGTATTACAATGATTGCATGAATCTCGTTGAAAAAGGCGTTTTAATGTAACATTGAATATTTTTGGAAATGTATAAACAATTTAAATAGGAAGATAGATTTACCTTATAGGTTAACATAGAATATTCTAAGCAGACAATCCGAACTTTTCTCACCATATTTCAAATCTGTTTTTTCAACTCTCTTTTTTAACTTCCTATACAAATGATGTACAGGCGGACTTCATGCCTAAGGCATTCTCTACCAGTCAACCTACGATTGATGCAGAGACAAAATGTATATGTAAATGAATAAAAATATATAACATACAAAACTATTCTTTTCTAACAGATGAAACAATGTCATAATCTCAATAAATTATTTGCAGTTCCCCGATGTCGTACAAATCTGGTAAAAGGTCCCCCCTTATATCAGTTAGTTAATACATTTAATTTTAATTTTAATGACAGATTTTACGAAATATAATGTAGATAACTTTAAAAATAAAAATAAATGTGCTAGCAGTGTACGTTCAATACGCACTATGTTTTTATTGTACTTTTTATACACTCGGCGTCAAAAAAATCGCACATCCGAAAAAAATAATTTAAATACTATTTTAACACAACATGCCAATGGCAATGTTGTGGTTTGAGGGTATAATTCGAAAGGTAATTTCATTAGCTTTCAGGAATTTTAATTGAATTTTACTTTCATAACGAGACGAAAGAGAAATTAAAGAAAAAGACAGGGTATGTACAAATTTGCAAATTAATAATTTAAAAAAAACTTAATAAATACAAAAAAAAGTTCATAAAACCTAGTGTTACCCCCCCTTGCCTTGATAACGGCTTCCATGTGATCTTTCATGGACCTTACAAGGATCGCAACAGCCTCTTGGGGTATTTGTTCCCACTCTTCAAGTACCGCATCTTGGAGCTCTTGAAGAGTGGCTGGAGCTGGATCTCGAGCTTGCACGCGCCGTTTTAGGTCATCCCAGAGATGTTCTATTGGGTTAAGGTCTGGACTTCGTGCTGGCCAATACATAACAGGGATATCGACCTCCTGTAAATAATCCCGTACAATAGCCGCGGTGTGGCAACGAGCATTATCATGCATTAACATGAATCCATCACCGACATAACCAGCATACGGGACCACATGTTCCTCCAGGATTTCAGTAATGTACCAACCAGCATTTAATGACCCTTGCCCACGGCCACCCCGAGTCCGGGAAACGCACACAAGTTCCGTTTTCCCGTTGACGGAAATGCCGCCCCAAAACATACACGAGCCACCCCCGTATTCGACGTATTCTTCGAAGCAGGGTTGTGTGAACCTCTCCCCCTGTCTTCTGTAGACCCTACGTCTGTCATTGCAGAAAAGACAGACCCTCGTCTCATCAGAGAAGAGTACGGTCCGCCACTGTTCTAGAGTCCACTAGCAATGATTGCGAGCAAACTCTAGGCGATCTCTGCGATGCTGTGCAGTAAGTTTTGGACCTTTAGCAGGTCTATGGGCTGTTAAACTCTTTTCGTGTAACCTTCTTCTTATCGTAGAAACACTCACAGATGTTCTCAGAGTTGATCGAAGCTGTTGTTGCAACTCAACAGCATTTGTAAAACGGTTTCGTAAAGATGTCGTAACGATGAACCGGTCATCTCTTTCTGATGTGCACCGTTTTCTTCCAGATCCCGGTTTTCTAACATAACCACCAGTCTGCTGAAAACGTTGGAACACCCGTTGAACTGAAAAACGGGACAGGTTCAACTGTCGAGCAACGTCACACTGCCGCATCCCCGACAGCAATAGGGCAATCACTTGAGCGGCTTTTTCAGAGCTGGTGTCCATCTTTACTTGTTCTTACTTGGGTTACTTGTTCACATCTGTTCACTGCAAAGTCTAAATTACGACTTGCCCATATTTCATCCAGATCGACCCTTTTATACCCTTTTTAGGTGGTGTAACTAGCGTCCTTACTAACGAGCATTTGACAGTGTTTAGTTTTGACACTCTATAATGATAAATGTTTTAATGATTTCATGATTTTTTTATTAATAATGTAAAGCTATTCAAATACCCATTTCAAACATACCAATATTTATATAAATATAATTCGTTTCTAGCCATTACAGCCATTTTTCGCGCAAACTCAGAGAGGTGCGATTTTTGTGACGCTGAGTGTATTATTGTGCATTAATACACTGTTTGTTTAGCCAAATAAAGTTAAAAAAAATTGTAGAGGAACTAAGTGAGTCTTTTTCGCTATGCATCAGTTTGAAAAATAATATTATATAGAATATAATGTCCCGTTATTCAGCACAGGCGTTCAGTCATTTCAGAAATGGTTTTTGAGCAGAGAAGATCAAACTACCTTGCTCCAATGCAGGCAAGCGAAGATCACATTTCGTGACACATGCAGGTTTCGTCACGATGTTCTCGTTCATCGCCGAGGCGTGGTAAATCAGCACTTAAAATTGCAATTAACAATTTTATAGGTGCACCGGGAATCGAACTCACTGTCAAGTCACTCCGACACTACAACATTTAGGTCCAATAACCATCACATTACAATATATACAATATCGATCTCGACAACCATAATTCTGAAGTTACTAAAATAAAATTATATCCAAATTAATAATTATAATCAAGTTAAAGAACAGATGGCAATGCAAATTAACTTTCCATCAAAACTTGAAATCCTAAATCGGAAAAATTAATAGATTTTATAAATTATTACACAATAAAACAGGTGCTTGTGCGGAGTCATTCAAAGCCCGCACTTAGGTCACGAACGGTTCTAGACTACAAACGATATTTGTGTAAAGGAAAGTCAATTAAACACAATTGCAGACACACGTATCTACATAGAAAGTAGCGATTGTGTTACAAGGTGGAAAGGGTCATTTTCGTGTGCACCAGATACAAATAGGCTGAGCGCAAGGCGAGGTTCAGGCCAGTGCAATAAAGGAGCGGATCTTCTCACGCGCAGTCGGAGGAGCGATGTAATTGCGTGCGCCGGACTGCCATAAAGCAAGCCGTGAAGTTTGAATATCGGACCCCGTCGGACGCCGCAGCGTAAGTAGCCGTCACTTTCTTCCACAAGTATGTAAATAAAAGTTATATTCGTGCAAGGTTTGTTGTGTTCAAGACTTTCCGCTGAAAACGACCTAACACTCTTTTGTACCGAAAATGCGAAAAAAGCTCATTCTTATTTTGGCCATGCCAAACTGTTTCCATTAAAGACTGAGTATGTTATAAAAATTATAATAACAGATAAAGACACATGCGATTATTTATGAAATTACACCTCTTTTTGTTTTTTGAATGGCCGCGGAACTGCAGAGAGCTGCGTTGTTTTTGTTGCGTACAGCAGAGCATTAGTTTTCCCAGACGATATGTCATTGGCCACTTTTCAGTCCCGTTTTACCATCAGACACGTATGCAATGAAACCATTGCCTAATGTAAGAGTAAAAAAAATTGACATTTATCACAAATTTTTATTAAATAATTGAAAATAATAAAAATTATTATAGAAACATTGCACACATTTATTATACAATTTGCTGGGATCTGCACATGTTACTGAATTAACGTACTATTAACGTACTTTTAGATATATGTTGTTCAACAATTAATTTCAAACTTAGGGTACATAAAGTACAATAAATTGGTACTCTTAATTTGACGACCTATTCCAAGAAATAAGGATCTATTTTTTTTTTCAATTTTATTATTTAATCAAATATGAGACTAAGTTATTATTTTAAATCTCGACTAATTTCATAAATGTTTAATGACCACGAAGAAACCGCAACATACCTCACGGCGTCTGCGCAGGCGGTCGAGGTCGGCCGCTGATAATCTAGTTAAATTTATTTATTGAGGCTCGCCCGCCGCTTTTATAAAGAGATTAAACAACGCAACAAAACCTAATACCGTGCAGTGCAAAACTAAAACCACTGCTGGGTTTCAGTCACCTTCGTGCTTTACTGAGTCTGATCATTTCGTTATCAAACCTAATGTCATTTTTATCATTTAAATGAAACTAAGTTTACGGATTTTATCGCATTTAATTTTTACTTTTTTTTTACTATTTATAACCCGACGTTTCGAGTGCTTTACAGCACCCATGGTCACGGGAGGACTGAGGTGACAGATGTCCTGATGTCATAGTTAACCTGGGGTACCTTCAGCTTTTAATTATTATTTTTGGGTCCGATCTACGCAGAAAGAGCTAACTGTGTCTTGAAGTCTTGCAGTGGTATGCTTGGTTTTTGATTTAATTTTATTTGTTATTGGATCCCAAGCTGGTGGTAATACCCAACCATCTTCTCTATTGAAATTAGGATGTTTTTTGATTTCGATAGCCTCGCGAATCATCCTTGGTAGGAATCGGTGTTCTTTTGCAAGGATCTGTGGTTTATCAAATCTGATGTAATGGTTGGGATGATCCAGAACATGGTCACAGACTGCAGACTTCCTAGAACGACGAGAAGGCTTACGAGCAGCATCGTTTGTGATTCTTCGTTCGTCGTTTCAGCCTATCACAAGTCCACGGCTGAACATAGGCCTCCCCCACAGATAGCCATAAAAGTTTGTAGCTCTCATTTTGGAGGGATTTTGCCATAGTAGCCACGCTCGGTAAGCGTATTGGCAGCCGCAGTTTATTTATTCAGATGTTCCAGGAAGATGCTGCTGCCCATCTGGTTTTCATTTTCCCTCTGTCGACTTTTACAACACCCACGGGATGTGATGCGGTGGTAGATTATCTTAGGCCGCCACCACACGGCACACGTGTGAAGATCGCTAATCCGCACTGTAACCAATGGCCAATTCTTCTCTGCTTTCTCACTCAGAAATTACTTCACTCAGAAGTGATATTCCCATCAGTTGGAACATAAAAGACTGTAACTTTACACAAATATTGGTTACCGGGTTTGTATGACATACGTGTTTTTGACACTAAATCCGACCCTTAAGTGATCGGTGGTAGCGCATCCGTACTGTCGCGTAGAAATTACGGAGATACGGGAATGTGCAGAGGAATGTGTCTGTCTTTGCGTTATTTATTTATTTACTCTTTATTGTTACACCCTTCGATTCTAAGGTAACAATAGGCGGTAATAATTTGACGACCGCGTGGCCTAGTGGTAAGAGTACCTGACTTGATCCTGGGTTCGAATCCTAGCCGGAGCTAACATTTGTGCTAAAACATAAATAGTTGGTTTTCGGGTCTGGTTGTTTTGTGATTGTCCCCGTGTTTCTGACCCTGCATCCTAGCCTACCTCCGATCTTGTCGCATCAGCGTTACATCGGGCGCAGGTAGGTTGGGACGAGTGAGTGCCTCTGTGTTTGCGCGTACACTTGTGGCACTATAATATCTCCTGTGCAGTTGATGGCTCTCGACTGTAGTCGGAAGTTATGGCCGTAGTCGAAATCGGCTAGGAGAACATCATCATCATCAACAATAGGCGGACTTAATGCCTGTATAATTCATAAGAGTTACACCACATGCTTGGCGTTGAAGGAAAACATCGTGAGGAAACCTGCATGTTTGAGAAATAAAAAATATTTCGAAGAAATGTGCAGTCCGCCGTTGGACCCGCATTAGAGCAGCGTTGCGGATTCTTTCCAGCTCCAAAACCCTCTCTGAAATGAGAGGAGGCTTGTGCTCAGCAGTGGGACATTTATAGGCAGACATTTTACTTTTTTTTACACTAGATTAAACGGTCTAGGCCTTCTCTTTATTCTTCAGAGAAATATGCTAAGAATTATATGTTATTCATCATCATCATTTCAGCCTATCACTAGTCCACTGCTGAACATAGGCCTCCCCCATCGATTATCACAAGTTTGTACTCGTAGTTCTCAAATTAGAGAAATTTTAGAGGTGCCGAGGAATGAACTCAGATTTTTGGCGTACTATGGTGCGTTTAAGAAGAGCGCCTAGCCCTTGAGCTACCACGGTCCTTATATTAAAGTCTGTCAAACATGACCATTTATTATGATAAGTTACTTTCACATAGAGCTATGTTTTCCAACGCACACTATTACAGAAACATCACATTGATCAACTGCGTTATGTGCAACAGCTATCCATATTTCATATGGATAGATGTTGCACATAACGCAGCTGTGTATCCAAGAACATTTATGTGTGGCACTACACTACTCCCGTCACCCAGAGACATCGGTTGTTATGTCTCATATGCCCAGTGATTATACTAATTCTCATAGCCCTACAGACCGAGAAACAGTAACGGTTGCACACAACTGCTTTACGGCTGAATAACTGGCCTAGGGCTGACCTTCCTAGGCAGATTTCTGCATAGGAATCCTACCACCAGTAAGCTGCAGCTAACTGCATCGCATAAACATAATTGTGAATATTTTTGAAATAAAATTGTTGTTCCAACTGCATGATTTATAGTCACATGTCCTACCGAAGTGTGAGTAAGGCAGCAAATGCTTCATACCACAACGCACATATCTAGGAACAATCGAAGCGAATACCAAAACTCCGCAGAAGGAAACCCGACGTTGATGTAATATTAATCATGTATTTAGCTCTCATAATATGATCCAATAACTTCCTACATACTTGGCGTATTCGTTGCATATTTATATTTGAATTGCAAAGGGTACAGCGTTGTGAATCATAAGCAACTAATTACCAATATACAAAATAGAAATGTCCATCTGTGATTTTTCCTCTTGTACATTCGTAATAGAATCAGGCGTTACTTTACGGAAATCCATTATAATAAAGGAAATAAAGTGAATTTGCTAAGATCCGCATGCAACATATAAAATGATATTGGTTTTTAATAACACCGCCCGCCCTCCCACAGTAGCGTGCACGAGCTAACTAACACCGCCACCGGAAACCGCCATCATCGATGCAGCAGGAATTAATCCGAACAACTAGAAAATGCAAAGAGACGCAACGTCTCTTTGCAAAGCCAGTGGATCGAGCAGATCGGAAAGGACTCGGTCGTTGACGATTCGAGCCGTGTTTGGTTGGATTCGGTCAAATGTAAGGAGCTGGCATTGGGGTGCCCCCGCCCAGAAATGAGAACAGTATTCCATGTGAGGCCGAACATGCGCCTTGTAAAGTTGCAGGAGATGGGCCGACGTGAGATGCTGTCTCGCTCTCTGATAACGCCTAGCTTTTTGGAGGCCAATTTGGCTTTAACTTCCAGGTAACCGCCGAAGTGAACGTCACTCAATATTTTAACGCCAAGGATTCCGATACTAGCTGTGGCAGGGAGGGGAGTATCATCAAAGTGAGGGGATACGACAAAGAGTTTCTTTTTAGCGGTTTAACTATAAAATGTCACGTGTTGGCAGTATAAGAAATTCTGTCATCTTGTTCACCGATCAGAGTACTTTACGTCTAGCTGTGATAAACGCAACTCAAAATCTCCCGAACTGTGTTTGTTTTTTCGTTCACGGCGGTACAAAACAACAGTTTCTCTTACCATCACCATTAATTGTGTTATATGTACAGCTAAAAATACACGAGTCTGTTTGTCTTACCATCACCATTAATTGTGTTATAGGTGCAGCTAAAAATACACGAGTCTTCATTCTGCTCTGGTACTGCAATTTCCTGGATCGTTCGTTTCTTCGAAAACAAGAGACTTTCTTAGGTGAAAACTTAAAGCACTGACATTAAAGTGTTTTTTGCGCAAAGGAGATAGGTTAACATTATTTAGATTTAAAGTTACGTAGTTCTACCCACTTTAACGTTTTTTGCTTTTTTTTTTATTGTATAAAGTGACGAAACGAGCAAAACGCTCACCTGATGGTAAGTGCAACGTCCGCCCACAACAAATGCTGTCTCACCCAGAATATTTCTGTGTGAAACCACACTGCGCACGTCACCCTGAGACATCAGTTCTTAAGTCTCAAATGCCCACTGATTAAGCTAGCTCACAGTGCCCTTAAAACCGAAACACACAGTTACGCTTGCACACTACTGCTTCACGGCAGAATAACTGGCCATGGGGTGGTAACTACCTAGACGGATTTCTGCATAGGAATCCTACCACCAGTAGTCCTTCAATCATTCGTACTCTTTTGATGTAAAAGAGTATAAGAAACTTATTGTTAAATAGAAAATTTATGTGGTAAAAGAAATCTATTAATTACGTAATGATTTAATTAGAAGGGAGTTTGTAAGCTTGTCGTCTGACAGTGACATAACCAGTTGCAAGAAAACTGAAGGTGCGGCCTATGAATACGAACATTGATTACCTGATTTATCAGTCCATAAATTTCTGAGTAATAATTATATGACAAATTCAAAATGATTAATACGGAAGACAATACCATATGGTCACATTGAACGATGATATTCCTGGTCATTTTTTTAATAACACTGGATAACCAAACCATACTATGTTGAATATTTTAACAAGCATTAAAAAATCATCATCATCTTCATTTCCACCTATCACTAGTCCACTGCTGAACTCAGGACTCCCCCATAGATTTCCACAAAATATTGTAGCACTCATTTAGGGGGGATTCTGCTATATTTGCCACGCTTGCAGGCGGGTTGGCAACCCCAGTTTATTTATTCAGATGTTCGAGGAAGATGCTGCTGCCGATCTACTTTTTTTATTTTGCCTCTGTCGACTTTTACGATACCCAAGAGATGAGAGCGGTAGATTCTCTTAAGCCGCTACCTACACCGTGTCTATTCAACAAATTAAACACTGTCATAATGAAATAGTCCGCTTATAAGGCTTTAATGCGACTAAATTAAGACACTTTGATAGGTATAAGTTGTTACAGTTCAAATTGTTTCAAAAACAAAAATATTTATATTTATATTTATTTATTATTTTTGAAATGATTATAAATATTTATATTTATAATCATTTCAAAAATAATTTAAATCCTGAATGTTGAAAACTTAATGAAAACACCAGCTTAATTAACTAAATTTGGAACTGCATTTTGTCGTCCTGGCACGCTATGAGATTCATAACATATTGGTATCAATGTGCCGTGTGGTGGCGGCTCGTTAAAAGAATACTACCACTCCATCTAATCGAATGGATCTCGTAAAATGCGAGTAAGGAATAATAGCGCATGGTGGCGATGGGCTCACCTACTACCACTATCACACCAAGTGCATTATATGGTTTTGGTGAAACATGGATTGTGGCAGTAATCTGCTTTTGCAGTGAGTGCCCAGTCTCTGTATGTATGTATGTTAACAATGCATAAGTTGCATTAAGTTATAACGTTAATGTGAAATATCATAACATTACCAGATTATTATCAGCTTACTTATAAATATTTCTGAATATCGCGTTAAGTTTTTTTTTTATAGAAGAGAGGGCATACGATCAAGCGGCTCATCTGATGTTAAGTGATCGCCGCCGCCCATGAACATCCGCAACACCAAGAGAGTAGCGGGTGCGTTGCCGGCCTTTGGAATAAAGGAGTAGGTTTCCTTGCTCTTTTCTTGAAGGTTAAGTCAAAGATATAAGATATTTAATAAGTCAGGCTAGGCTGAGATTTAATGCTCACTAATGGGCTAATTGGTACTTACCTTATTACATACACACAAACAGTCACGCCGTTTTCTATTTTTTTTCGCATTTTACGGATTTAATTTGTGTGGTGGCGGTTTAAGAGAATCTACCACCCCATTTCGTCCCGTGGGTGCCGTAAAAGTCGACAGAGGGAAAGTCATAACCAGGAGATGGGCAGCAGCATCTTCCTGGAACATCTGAATAAATAAACTGCGGTTGCCAACTCGGCTGCTAAGCGTGGCAACTATGGCAAAATCCCCCAAAATGAGAGCTACTAACTTTCGTGGCAATCTATGGGAGAGGCCTATGTTCAGCAATATACTAGTGATAGGCTGAAACGACGACGAACGACAAATTGTACTTTTTATAACCCGGCGTTTCATGGGCTTTACAGCACCCATGGTCACGGGGGGACTGAGGTGACAGATGTCCTGATATAGAAAGAAAGAAAGAAAGAAACTTGTTTATTCGCAGACTTCTTTAACTACAGCACGATAATTAAGGTCTACAAGGTATATAAAGAAAGAAAAAAAAAGAAACTATCATATAACCTAAAATAAATAATTAAAACTAATGTGACCAAATGTTAGATCTGTGCTGCAGCATTAGCCCACGAAATGGATCGAACTCAGCTATTGTCGAGATAACCCGACACTGGTTTTCAGCACGACCCCTAACTTATGGGAACTCGGGCGGCTGCGCGTGCGCTTAAAGGAATTGAAATATTAAATTACCTAATTTAAACTTCAATAAATAAAATTCATAAATACGTAAATTAGCCTTATAATTACTTATAGTTAATACAATTACATATACACTACATCACTGTCTTATAAATAATTTACCCCGAACCCCTCAATAAACACGACTATGTAATAAAAATAAAAATCATTATAAAATTAAAAGGAAAGAAATAAAAAAAAAAATGCACTTAAATAGTTTACTATATACTTTTGTGAGTCATCTGCATATATTGTTAACCCGGAGTACCTTCAGCTTCTAGTTATTATTTTTGGTCCGATCTTTGCAGAATGAGTTAAACTGTATCTTGAAGTCTTTTATTATCGAAATATTCATGTAATTCTCTAAAAAATTATGTAATATTATCGATATCATCATCAGCCTACTAATTGTCCACTAGCGACCTAGGTACATAGGTCTCACATATAGAAAGAAGAAAGAAAGAAAGAAAAAGCATTTATTGGTACAGCACAAAAGAACAACACACATAGTTCCAATTTAAACACATACTAATAAAAGAAAATTAAAATAACATGAGTCAAACATGAACAATAAAAAAAAAGAAAATCAAAATTAAAATAAAAGAAAACAGTGTCAAATTACTAATGTGCCATGTGCGTGTCTCACGCCTGAACCAAAAGGTCTCCAGATCAGCTGCAAGTCAGACTATAAAACCTGACGCTGATTTTCATCCGGAACCTAATGCGCAACGGATGTCAAGTTCAGCTGTTCCAGTGTTTTTTTATACCTCCTAATATGGACCAAACACAATGCTTAGACTCTTTGGCAGAAGCCTCTACATATACACCGTCACCAATTTGGCATTTCAGATAGTTATGAAGGCGGTGGAGTTATGAAATTGGAGGTAAGCTAGGATTCAATATCTGTGATAATTACAAAACAACCAAAGACGAAAACCAACTATTTGTTTTTACACCAATTTTTAGTCCGGCTCAAATTCGACCCACGGCGTAGAAGTCTGGTACTCGGATCACTAAGCTTTGTGGTCGTGAAAATTTATCATATTAGTATAGTCTCGAAAATCGACACAGAATATCCAGTTATTCTAAAATCTATATTTATGAAAGTGTGTGTGTGTGAGTGACACAAAGTACGGTGGATTTCAGAGTTACAAAGTATTTTGCTTCTTCATTCACGATACGCACCGCGTAGGATCGGTACGCTTTACCGGTCTGTCTTCCAAAATATAACTTGGTAACCTTGTAGGTATCAGTAAATAGGATCTTCTAGATTACCCTTATTGGAAGCACTCACTCGTCTCCCCGTATCCGGTATAACGTTTAGCTCAAAGGAGGAAGGTCTGATGCGAAGGCAAAGCAAGTCAATTAACGTTACTATTAATAACATACAATATTGACTCCAGCTGGGATTTGAACAAGCTCATTGTTGAAAGGTACGCTGACCACCATTCACAGAATATACTTGAAAAAATCAAAATATAACGACCTTAATTTTTGATAATAACAGATGCGTGACTTAGTCCAAATCTCCCGTTGGATCAAGCACGGTCGTCCGTATTGCACTGTCTCCGAGCGCGCACGCTATCATTTCTCTACTATAACCCATGCATTAGTATTGCACAACTAATATTAAAGAATATTCTGCATCGATTTTATTCATCCCGGCCCTGGATGTGAAAGCATTGATTAATATTGTAATGAGGACGATGAATAACATCCCCCGTACCACGACACTGAAACCTTCAATACACAGCGGTCCATTGACGGACTGCTATTGGTTAGCTACGTCCGTATTAACGGCTACTTTCGTTGGCTTACAACGCTAGCGTTGTTTTCATTGTACTCCGCTACACAGTGAGATGTATTGGTATGGTCAGTGGTCAGTAATTGTGTATAGTTTGAGATAATGGCAGCGGTCGCCGCATAATTATTTTTATCCGGGCGATTTGCGTACGAGCCTCGCTTCGCCTGTAATAACACGTTGGCGGCACCGAGCGGGCAACCCATCCTGTCGCATGTGACGCTCATATTGTTTCACAAAATTAGAATTTAATTTATGCTTGTCAAACTTTGTAAGCCTGGATGTTGATCATCGTATGGCGTATAGCCTGCAGCTGATCTTTAGACTAAGAAAAGCTAAGAGCTTTCATTTAGTTAAGAATGATATTTATCTTTCAAGAGGTAATCACGATCGAATTTGAAAGGTTACACTTATTATTTGCAATCATTAAAAAAAACTTAAATTCCATAGTAAAGCTTTAGAACCCTAATAAGTATCAGTATCATTCATCATTAAGTCGTATCTTTGGGATAACAAGAGATGATTTCGATCGAAAGCTGTCGCCGCGATCAAACTCCCGCGAGAAACATACAGTAATTTCGGAATTGGAAATGTTGTTTAAAACTGTTATATGTATAAAGATATTGTAATTGAATGAAATTTTATTAATGAACTCATTATAACATACAAACATATTCTTCATTCCTAGAATCAATTTTAAATTTCGCATTGAAGATTTTATTAAAATATTAAAGCAATATTGGTATCTTAAACTACATCGGAGCGCAAAACTTAGCATACATGCAAAGTATACGATACCGGAGGAGCGAGCGGTCAGGGGGTCCACGATCACGCGGTCGGCGGCCGCCGAACTATTACAATGAACGAGAGCGGCGCCCGCACATCTTTACCAACGCTACGTAACTAGGGATGAGGCGGCAATATCGATGAGTATTATTTCAAATCGAAGCTAAAAATTATAATGTGATGTAAATCATGTACAAATTCAAAAACGCTAGAGATATGCTATGCCTCTATGAGAAGCATTTTAGATTATTTATTGACTCAGTACCATGTCAGAAAAAAGCAATTGAATTGATTGGAATCCGTCTAGGTAGGTACCACCCCAGGGGCAGTTATTCTGCCGTGAAGCAGTAGTGTGCAAACATTACTGCGTTTCGGTCTGAAGGGCACTGAGAGCTAGCGTAATCACTGGGCATATGAGACTTAAGAACTTATGTCTCAAGGTGACGGGCGCAGTGTGGTGCTACGCAGAAATATTCTGAGTAGCAAAGCATCTGTTATGGGCAGACGTTGCACTTACCATCAGGTGAACGATTTGCTCGTCTCGTCACTTTATGATATTAAAAAAAAATTGTAAGATGCTTAAGTCCTTTAAATCTCGTACTAAATGGTGGATACCATCCACGAGCGCTGCCTCAAACCACAGTGAAATCTCATTTAACCAGATTTACGAAGCTGGAGATGTAATAACACTAGATTGACTATTTCATATGGATTATTTTAAAATTTTCACACAAACTAATTTGGAAAGATAAACTAGTTAATGATATCAAATCATTTGTTAACAACTTAAATATTTATATTTCAGGAATGGAATTTTAGATGCAGTACAAACATATCTACAACGAATTATTATTTAATTTATACTCTACTGCCAACAGAAAACTTTAAACACTTCATAGACCTGTGCCTAGAATGATCAGCCAAAATATCGACGTTGTCGATAATACAGGTATGAACTGTCGCATCCCTAGCCTAGCACGGGCGCTCTGATTGGATTTAGTTTAATAACCATAAAGCACCCGCGCGGCCGCCCTAACCATAGACCTATGGAAATTGCCGAGCTGCTTGACGCGAACGAATTATGCTGCCCGGATAACGTGCATCTCAGACGTTCAACTTAAGAAGTCTCTACTTTATCATTAAGGTCAAAAACTCTTTATATATAAATCACTGGAGACGATTTCTTTATATTAATTTAAGAAAATCAACTTTTTTTTTTTTTTTTAATTCACAAAAGTGACGGAACGAGCAAAACGTTCACCTGATGGTAAGTGCAACGTCTGCCCATAACAAATGCTGTGTCACCCAGAAAATTACTGTGTGACGCCACACTGCGCCCGTCACCCCGAGACATCAGTTCTTAAGTCTCATATGCCCAGTGATTACGCTAGCTCACAGTGACCTTCAAACCGAAACACAGTAATGTTTGCACACTACTACTTCACGGCGGAATAACTGGCCCTGGGGTGGTACCTACCTAGATGGATTCCTGCATAGGAATCCTACCACCAGTAACTGATATATTATAGTATGTCCTCATGGAATTCTTTTAGCAAGCACTAACTTAACGGCTCACGAAGAATGTGCTCTTCCTCGTTCAGTAGTGTTAAATTACCAAATTTGAGTATCGGCTCGGATTTTATCCAATTTGGTTTGTGCTTTTTGAGAAGCGCTAATTAGATTCCACGCTACTGGTGGTAGGATTCCTATGCAGAAATCTGTCTAGGTAGGTCAGCCCCAGGCCAGTTATTCAGCCGTGAAGCAGTAGTGTGCAAACATTACTGTGTTTCGGTTTGAAGGGCACTGTGAGCTAGCGCAATCACTGGGCATTTGAGACTTAAGAACTGATGTCTCAGAGTGTCAGGCGCAGTGTGGTGTCACACAGAAATATTGTGGGTGACACAGCATTTGTTGTGGGCGGACGTTGCACTTACAATCAGGTGAACGTTTTGCTCGTATCGTCACGAAGTGAAAATAAAGTCATATGCCCCGTGATATGATATATATCTATTTGTTTTAAAGTATCCATTACACGACAGCAATCTAAAGTTATAAAGTAATTTGCCGTTTGGTTTGATAAATACTAAAAAGACTCAATTAACTAATTGTTCTTTTTTACTCAGTAAACCCTGATGGAAAGGGAAGCAACTTGCCACACCGGTTATAATTAATAGGTAATGTATTTTTTATCCAGCTACACTAATTTGATAGCTGTGTTGAATTTAAGATAGAAATTACGTACCTATAACTCAAAACAGTACATTCCTACAGTTTACTTTCCTACCGCTCTGCTCGACACTGTAAATTCGCTTACATAATCGCAGACTTTCCCGGAAGCCATTTACCTAGTTTCAAAAGATTCGTATCTAACAAAAGCGGTCCGCAATAAACAAACATAACAGTATCGGGAAACAACCGAATCTAGGAAATTGCCGGCGAAAGCCATCTCGATTTAAACGTCCTCCATGATTAGGGCCTTCAGCGGAGCATTATGGGCAGCGGAGGCACGGAGTTGTAATGGGCGCAATCTTGCGGCCCGCCGCTTGATTAATATCATTATTTGATTGTTTAATCGCAGGAGCACGCGAGAGCTCGCCCGGGCACGCTCTCCCGGCCCGGCCGCTGCACGACCAATATCTCATGTAAATGTTGTTGTGCTTACCTTTTAAACTAGTTGCAATAATAGATTAGATAGGACGCTTAACGTTTAAGATGCATATATTTACAGTTAATAGCGAATTAATTTCTGAATCTAATTTCTGATAATGGAATATTGATGGAAGCGACAAACGTTACCAAAATATTAATGGTTAATGCAGTTACAATTTAATTAGATTATAATGAACTAGCGATCCGCTATCCGGCTTCGCACGGGTAGGTAGATATTAGAAAGATAAATTAGTACTTTATTTGGACAAATAGAACAACCCCAATTCCTGTTGGTATGGGTCTTTTTCCTATACACAGTGTGACTCAAGGTGTTATTAGGATTTCTAATTACTAAAACATCTAGAAAAGCTAAATAGTTATACTGAGTTACACTGCAAGACTTCAAGACACAGTTAGCTCTTTCTGCGTAGATCGGACCACAAATAATAATTAAAAGCTGAAGGTACTCCGGGTTAACTATGACATCAGGACATCTGTCACCTCAGTCCCCCCGTGACCATGGGTGCTGTAAAGCACTCGAAACGTCGGGTTATAAATAACAAAAATAAACGAGATAAAATCCGTAAAATTAGTTTCATTTAAATGTGTAGTGTTCGCGTAAATATAAGAAATCATTATGTGAACCCCAATTCCTTACACTAACATTTTTTGTAGCGACTGTTCTCATCGGCGGCTCTGCAGCTGGTCAGATAAGATTACGTTATTTTACACAAATAATGTTTTATTTAATGGAACATAAGCCATGAAATATAGCCAATATTTGATGTCGTGGTAACAAAACCAAACGACCGCTCTCGACCGCTGCGCAAAGGGAGCCGCGCTCCTTGATGATGCCCAAGTTGCTTGAAACCGGGCGGCGGCGCGGCATCCGAAAGACACCGCGGCCGCTATAATTTTTCATAGAGCGTTTCAAAGTTTTAAATAAAAAAAATATATAATTAAATTTACAAACCAACATTCAATTGTTTCTAGATTACAAAAAATAATATGAGTAGGTAAGTAATTAATAGACCTTAGTCTATTCGCGAGTAGCGCAGGCGAGCGTAGTGCGGCTCGCTCACACCGCGGCATTTTTCTTACTTTTAGCATTTTTATACCTGTCGTAACTTCTAAACGATAGGTCCGATTCGAATAATTAAAAGAGGACTTTACATGTACATAATCAACCTTGAATATGAAACTATTTTGTAGGATAACGATTAATATCATGATACGAATGTCATCTTCCGATTCTACCCGTGTTTTGAAAGACTTATTTGAACAAAAAGCGATTATTGTGACTTAACTATAATAGTTAAACATATAGCCTTGCGCATTTTTTGTGAGTAATGATGAGTACTATGAAATTGTAGTACATTATTTTCTTTATCATCAATAGTTTTTGCAGCGCACGCCAATAATGACTTTTATCAATAAATTTTTGATACCTTCAGTCACATCATAGCAATTTTCGTAGGGATCTGGGTTTTTTAAAAAATAAATACAATTCGTTAGTCGGTGATAATGTAGTTGTATATAGTTGAAAGAATTTTTAAAATCGGTTCAGTAGTTTTTGAATTTATTCATTACAACCAAACATACAAAAAATCAAATCTTTCCTCTTTATAATATTAGTTCATATAATTTTATAAAATTATATAGTTGAGTGACAAAAAATGTACGCTATTGTTAGCGCATGGTCCTCCTCGCCTGCTCTTTTCGTTATTTGAAAACATAAATACATACATAAGATCACGACTGTATCCCATAAGGGGTAGTCAGAGACTGGGCACTCACTGCAAAAACAGATGACTGCCACAATCCACGTTTCACCAAAACAATATAATGCACTTGGTGTGATAGGTGGTGAGCCCATCGCCACCATGCGCTGTTGGGTGCACAGTGCAGTTAAATTCCTTACTCGCCTTTTACGAGATCCATTGGATGAGATGGAGTGGTAGTATTCTTTTAACGAGCCGCCACCACACGATGAAATGTTAAAATTTAAAACTTCTTCTGTATTATTAATACTACTTACGGTCACAATCGAGCCGAGCCCGAGAAAAGGTTTTCTTTTTGTATTTCGTTTGTAAAAATCATATCATTATAAATAAACGGAAGAATAAGTGGTCCAACTGGCGACACTGTCACGAGGCTCGTAGACAAGCCCGACCGAGTATCCATATGCGCAAATAACTGCTACAAAGTTATAGACGGCTTCTATTAATTGCTAGATTTTATTAAATATTAAAAATGTGTTATTCAAGACAACAATCCCGTCTGGCTTTCGACTCCACGTCTCATAGCACAATTTCCACTCATTAGTCTGTCGTCGCAGCTAAAAAACGAGTCGTAACAGATATAATCGCGCCGCGTGTCCATATGGGGGCAGACAGTTAATAAATAGTTTCAACGAACCCGCGACTGGCCGGGCAAAAACGTCAATATCGGTCATTAGTCGAAGTCAGTTCTTTGACAAGATTTTAGAGGCGCTTAGAATCCGTGTGATTCAAGTGTCTCTGTGAGTGGGACACACGTCGCATATTCGCGCGCATTGTCTTTTTTCCGACAAATGAGTATGTGAGTGTGAAACCTATCATCAGCAGAGCCTGTGTTGTTAACGATAGCTGATAGACGAAATACTGGATGGATGATGTGTACTGTTGATGAGGCTGGGTTGTAATAATAAATACATAACAAGACAGTTTTTTGTAAATGTGTAAATTCCTATAATAAATACATCCTACCGAGACAAGGGCAGAATCGATTCTGTTTCTAAATTTGAATGGAAAGAACCCAATACAATTTCATAAAATAAAATAAGTACATAGAATAGAAATACTCGTACAAAATTACTAAAGAGGTTTGAACAAATACATTATCTCTCTTTTATTTATTAGGGCCGTGTGGTGGCGGCTCGTTAAAAGAATACTACCACTCCATCTCATCCATTGGATCTCGTAAAAGGCGAGTAAGGAATAAAACTGCACTGTGCATCCAATAGCGCATGGTGGCGATGGGCTCACCACCTATCACACCAAGTGCATTATATTGTTTTGGTGAAACGTGGATTGTGGCAGTCATCTGCTTTTGCCGTGAGTACCCAGTCTCTGACTACCCCTAATGGGGTACAGTCGTGATCTTATGTATGTATGTATGTTATTTATTAGATAAAATGATAAAACTAGAAAAACCTTGACCTGATGGTAAATGCAACGTTTGCCCATAACAAATGCTGTATCACCCAGAACATGTGCACGAGCGCAGTGTGGTGTCACACAGAAATGTTCTGGATAACCACCAAGTGAACGTTTTGCTCGTCGTGTCTTTTTCCAAAAAGAATAAAAACACACCAAAACAACTTAAAAGAAATGCCTTGCAGCGAGTAACTTCTTTATTATAAACCTGATAATACTTCACTGCTGGGCATTTCTGTGTATTTATCTAGTAGGTTTCGAGATGGTTATACCGCCATCCATTGCAAGCCGTAGGATTATTCTGGCATTCACCTCTTTTGACACTTGCGAGACAAAATATAGCAGATTCCCATCATACAAAATCTGACACTGCGGTCCTCGATTAGCATGCCAAGAGAGGTGATAACGGCAAATGCTCCATTCTTAGAAGAGGCTTACTGACAGCGTTGGGCCATGCTGAGTTGAGGAATAATAAGAGAATAATTCTTAAATTAATAGTAAATCAATAAATAATAAAGTGGTCAATTTTCGTATTAGATTTCTTTATTATTTTAGACATTGATGTTCTCTTGGAGGATTTTCGAACACGGCGACAACTACACAATACTGTCGGAAGTTATCAACTGCGCAGGGGATATTATAGTGCATAAAGTGTACGCGCAAACACTTGAGCACTCACTCGTCCCAACCTACCGGTGCCCGATGTAATGCTCGGAGCAAGATCGGAGGTATGCTAGGATGCAAGGTCAGAGACACGGGGAAACTACACAGAACCAATAATTTGACTTTTTGCACAAATGCTTGCTCCGACTGGGATTCGAACCCAGGACCTCCGGCGTAGAAGTCAGGTACTCTAACCATTAGGCCACGTAGTCGTCATTTTGTGCAGCATAAATATGCTGGCTTATTTGCTACTTAGTATTTTGTCCGTTTAGATTATCATTTAGTAGATCTACATTGCCATGTGGTAGCGGCTTAAGAGAATATTCCACTCCATCTCATCCCGTGGGTGTCGTAAAAGTCGACAGAGGGAAAATTAAAACCAGAAGATGGGTAGCAGCATCTTCCTGGAACATCTGAATAAATCAACTGCGGTTACCAACCCGCCTGCCAAGCGTGGCAACTATGGCAAAATGAGAGCTACACACTTTTGTAGTAATCTATGGTGGAGGCCTATGTTCAGCAGTGGACTAGTGATAGGCTGAAATGATGATGATGATGAGATCTACATTTAATATATATTATCTACCCTTAATTCAGCACTAGAATAAAGTAAAGTAAGTAAATTAAAGTACTTGGATGTCATTGCTCATATACCGAGTGGTTATACACTAAGAATGTTTATGACAACAACACGGTCAGGTACGATACCTTCGGCGCCTGTCCGCTTCGCTCACACGCATTCCAACGCGTCGATAATTTGATAAATAGCGTCTAATGAATCAGCCGGCCATCTGAGACGCAATCACTTCATATCAACTAATCGCAGATCAGAACCAGATATTTTCGTTTGAAATTGTAAATTTTCTTATTATGAAGGAAGGTAAGTTACTTTGCTAAGATCCGCATGCAAAATATAAAAATGGTGTATATTACCTAGTTTTTTGAAGAGCACCGCCCGCCCTCCCTCAGTAGCGTGCACAAGCAAACTAACACCGCCACCACGAACCGCCACCAGGTACCCTCCACCAACCACTACAATACCACCACTAGATAATATACACCACTGAAGTCGAGAACACGACACGTGTTTCGCCCCAAAACGAGGCATTATCAAGCGTCATAGACTTAACGACAGACGGCCGCCGAGTCTCGGCTACTGAGGGAGGGCGGGCGGAGCTCTTCAAAAAACTAGGTAATATACACCATTTTTATATTTTGCATGCGGATCTTAGCAAAGTAACTTACCTTCCTTCATTATAATGGATTTCCGCAAAGTAACGCTTGATTCTATTAACTAAATTTTCTTATTACCAATAATAATGAATGTCTCGAAACATATATCCACAAGAAATAATTAAAAATTATATGCTATAGTTAATTAGTCTGGGTCGTTTTCTGCTTCTACTTCGGCATACGAAACACGGACTAAGCAGTAGGCTTCCAGATCGCTGCCGCCATTGCGGCGTCGTGAGACGGAGGTTGCCTAACGACATACACTTGGTATGAAGGCAATATTTATCCATACTAATATTATAAATGCGACGGTAACTCTCTACGCCCCTCTGTCTGTTTGTTACCTTTTCACGGCTCAACCGTTGAACCGATCTTGACGAAATTTAGCACAAAGATAGCTTGTTTCGTGGAGATGAACATAGGATACTTTTAATCAAGTAGTTCCCACGGGATAATTAAAAATATACATCCACTAGTTAATAATAAACATTCAATGTCAATTGATTAATTCATCTCAGTTTACGTGACGGTAATAAGTAAGTCTAGCAGTGCCAATGAGCGTTACCGCTCCCAGTAATTTAAAGGTTCTGAACATATATATGTATTTTTCTAGTGGTAGGATTTCTATGCAAGATATTGGAGTCAAGTCAATTCTTCCCCCATCCATCAAGTCAAGTCCATCTGCACACCCGCAGATATTACTGTGCTTCGCTACCTCTTTCCTACAGAGTTGTCGTGAGAGGCGACTAAGGTATTATACGGAGCCTTTACTCGTGCAAAATAATACCATTACATGCAATGCTGTCACTATACTGCTTGTGAAAACGCAATGTAGTTCACTACCCATCACGTCTCGTTTACCGCGTGGGCGAAAAGAGGGTTACGGGTGTGGTCTCTGACTACTTCTTATCCCATATAAAAAAGAATATATGCTTTTTCATATCCCATATGAAAAAGCATGATTGATTGTATGTATGAGACTTAAAAACTAATACCTCAAGATAACGAGCGCAGTGTAATGTTCTGCGTGACAGCAGCATTTGGTTTGGGCACACATTGCACTTACTATCAGGTGAATGATTTTGTCGTCCTGTCACTTTCTTCGTCACACAAAAGATATGTGTCAGTCGCTGCGCAGGAATGAAATATTTTCATTCTTCTTACATGCAGGTTTCCCCACGATGTTTTGATTCACCGCGGAGCAGTTGTTAATCGACACTTAAAATAACAATTATAGTGACACTGGCACCGGGGATCGAACGCAGGTCCCACGCATACTGTTAAATTTAAGACGATCGCCCGGCCCCTGAGCTAACACAGTAGTGTTGCGTATGAAAAACACACTCATGACACAGGAATTTAAAAAAGAATAAAGAAAAGTAAGAAATAATTCATCCCAGGCAGATTGAGAAGGTAGGAAAGAGAAAAAGAGCTCCTATAGAAAAGGCATTTTAATGTAATCACTAGCGTACTCAAAGCTAACTAAGTGAAAAATTCCTTATTGGATCTTGTTGGCCGTTGCTTTTGCAGCTATTTGACAAGGATGATGTTAATAAATGTTTTTAGAATTCGCTTGCGATACTTGCGTAGCGATTAAGATAGATATTTAGCTTTATATTATGTATTGAAATGAAACTAATTTTACGGATTTTATCGCGTTTAATTGTTTACTATTTATAACCCGACGTTTCGAGTGCTTTACAGCACCCATGGCAGCATCAGGACATCTGTCACCTCAGTCCTCCCGTTACCATGGGTAAAAGCTGTAAAGCACTCGAAACGTCGGGTTATAAGTAGTAAACAATTAAACGCGATAAAATCCGTAAAATAAGATTCATTTCAATGTGTAGTGTTCGCGTAAATATAAGAAATCTTTATATTATGTAGTTGTTTTTTTTTTAATTTTATACAGTGACGAAACGAGCAAAACGTTCACCTGATGGTAAGAACAGAACAGAAAGAGATGGAGAACATCTCGTCACTTTATCCTATAAAAAAACGCAAATCTCTTCACGCTTGCTATGCTTTTATTTATTTTATTTTATTCGAATACGTCAACAACGCATCCGTATGACTACATTGGCCATCACGAATTATTAACAAAATACTCGTAGCTTGATTTATAAATACACGTATCGCCTTTAAATATTCAGATACTTACATGATTTAAACATTACACGATTCAAATAACTTATTCATATTGATAAACTAGTTTTGCTCATCCTTAGTGAAAGAATACTAACACACGTAGATAAAAAGGGACAATTGGACTACATGCCGGAGTGCGATTAGATCTCAAAACAAGTCCAACGTACGTTTTGGTGAAAAAAGCTGCTTATTAAAAATTGTATCTGAGCAACCAGTTCCGTGAGAGTGAACGCCTCAGCGTCACCGACAAAAACGCTCGAGCGTAAGCATTTTAAACGCACGACGCGCCAATGAATCGAAATGCGCAGCTGAATGGGGTGGTCCTAAAAGGATAGCCTTCGGGAACTGGTCCGGGGATGATGCACGTCGGCGGAAACTCGCCAGGCATCCCGGGAGCGCGGGCACGCCGGCACTGCCGGCTGCACGGGTGTTCCCGGTACAGCGCCCAGTGCGGGTGGGCCACTTAATATGCCTAGCTTTGTGCACGATTTCGACGTCTTTGTCAAATTAGTCAATATAAAAACTAACAAAGAGTTAGGGGTGACCTTGCTAATTGTTTTTTTGTATCTTTGAGAAACATTCTACTTGTACTCATTAGAATGTATCTTTGTTGGTTCGTTATTGATTTGATTGTTAGATCGATTATCGAGTTATGTTAAAAACACATCTTTACGTACTTTAAATACATTCTCTTTTTAGTATCATTCAATTATAACATACACGTCATATGACAGGACGTCATAATCATACTTTTTTAGAAATTTTGTATGATAATCGTATAATTTGAACCAACAAAAATACATTCTGGCGAGACCGCCGACTGCAGAACGCTGATGTACATACGAGTATAATCTATGTGTGATAGATACAATTTGGATTTTTTTATATGCCATTTTTAGGAATTTTGCATTAAGATAACAATGATATGATGATGATGGGGATATTAAGTACCCAATCGTGAATCATAATTCGCACAAAACCTAGAGCCGTTAAATTCTGCAGAGAAAGTTGAGACTACAAACATATTAAACATATCATTGTATACCTTTAATAAACCAACTTGGGAAAGTATTCGAAAATATAAAAATCAAAAAACTTTTTATAGACTCAAAGGAAAGGGAAATAGTTAATTTTTAAAATTAGTTCCGTCCTAGAGATATTTTGTAAACGTCATTGTAGTAAAACATAGATAAGTAACAGCCTATAAATGTCCCGCTACTGCACACAGGCCTCCTCTCAGTTCTGAGAGGTTTTTGGACCCGGAAAATGTCCGCCATGGCTCCAACGCCGGTTGGCGGAGTTCACGTGTCCTCGAAATATTTTTATTCCTGGGACATTCAGGTTTCCTCACGATGTTTTCCTTGACCGCTAAGCACATCGTAAATCTGAACTTTTAAATTCATGTCTGAACGCAGCTCCTTACCAAGGAAAATTAATATGTTAAAAAATGCGTCATAAACACATGCTATAAACTGCCTTACTTGGAAATGGCCTCCGATCAAAAAACAACCCGTCCTAGTGATAAAATTAACACACAAAGTGAAATTAAGATCTTTTCCCGTATTTTATTTCAAACAATGTATCATCGTAAGCGCGTTATTAAAGCAATCACTTTAAAGTTATCAGAAGTACAATATTAAACAGTTCCTTTCCGCCATAGGGTCCCTCACCGAAAATAAAAAAGTGTCCACCGAAAATCAAAGGATGAAATGAAAAAAAAAATATTTATTCTTCAACGTAAGAAATATAAATTTCGTTTGTCAAACGTCATTTGTTTTACAATCTACCACCGTTTCGTAATGAGGTTCCTCTGACGGAGAAGAAACAGGCGAAAGAAACTCCGTAGGTATCCTCTTTTTTGTTATTTTTTTTATCTCAGACCAAAGTACATTATAAATAATTTTACAAAGAACAGTCTCAGAACAAACGACGACCGTGTGGTCTAGTGCTTAGACGTCTACGCCGGGCCCTGGGTCAAATCCTAGCCGCAGTCATATGTGCAAAAACACAAATTGTTGGCGACATTGCATCCTCACCGAGTATTATGACTTAGCCGTGGTAGCTCAGGGGCTAGGCGCTCGCTTTAAATTTCATAGTACGCCAGTGACCTGAGTTCGGTTCCCGGTACCGGCACCACTAAAATTGTTAATCACAATTTTTAGTGCTGATTTACCACGTGCTCGGCGGTGAAGGAAAACATCCAGAGGAAACCTGCATGTCTGAGGAATAAAAAATATTTCGAAGACATGTGAAGTCCGCCAACCCGCATTGGAGCAGCGTGGCGGATTCTTCCTAGCTCCAAAACCCTCTCAGAAATGAGAGGAGGCCTGTGCTCAGTAGTGGGACGTTTATAGGCTGAAACTTTACTTTACTTTTTTTTACTTATCTCTCTGTCTCTCGCACAGTTTGTGTTAAGAAAATTGCAGTAATGTGCGCGCTTTTGCCATGCAAGTAGTACATGCAAAATAAATAAAAATAAACAACGTTAGCAAATTATCTTTTTAACATTAAACGACTTTCGGCAGGTAGCACCTGACTGAAAAATAACTACCTTCCAATGTTTCACAGTATAACCAACATTGTTCACACAGTAACTTATATTTCTTAACACAGTACGGGCCCCAAAACATTTGTATGGCTTACAACTATATAATTTCGGTGATGTAATTGCTGTTAGCCTTTTTTGGCTTTTACAGCTTCATCGGATCCTGTGCTCACGGGCCAGGGGCCCGCGTGCCAGGTTTGGTTTGACCCAAACATAAATAATTAAATAAACTCCTACAAAATGCTTACAACTAGCAGCATTATACAGCTGAATGAATTGAATGGACAATACCGAGACTACGAACGCACCTGTGGTGGTCGGAGCAATCGCACAAAAAGCGAACAATGCAGCCGACGCAAAAAACGCAACGTGGTCGTCGCATTTTGGAATTAATTGCAAATGCCGCGGAGATGGCAAAATTCACCGCCCTGCCTCCGCTATTGCTTGCTCAATTGGCCAATTTTTGGGAGCTACCGAGGCTTTACTACGCGCTGGTCATTTCTTACAAGAATCATATTATCAATATGGTAAGGCCTTGCTGGAAATTCACATTATTTCGCTAATAACGAGATACGTAAAAGTAAAACACAAAAATGTAAATTTACTGGTGGTAGGATTCCTATGCGGAAATCAGTTTAGGTAGGTACCAACCCAGGGCCAGTTATTCTGCCGTGAAGCAGTAGTGTGCAAACATTACTGTGTTTCGGTTTGAAGGGCACTGAGAGCTAGTGTAATCACTGGGCATATGAGACTTAAGAACTTATGTCTCAGGGTGACGGGTGCAGTGTGGTGCTACACAGAAATATTCTAAGTAACGCAGCATCTGTTATGGGCAAACGTTGCACTTACCATCAGGTGAACGTTTTACTCGTCTCGATACTTTATCAAATAAAAAAAAATGTCGCACAGCTGCATAGGCCTCCACTTATCTGTAAGAGGGGTACGGAGCAGGAAACTGTTCGTTCAGCCGGTCCAATGCTGGTTGGCGGACTACAACTGTCTTCGAATTATTTTATATTTATCGTTTAGGGCCAAGCACATGATAAATCAGAAACTTTTGTGATACCCGTACCGAGGACCGAACCAGGTCTTACGTGTAATTTAAAGCTTAAAACGAGTACCAGGTCCTTCAGTTACATAAAAGCTACGTATATATAAGGAAAATATAACTTTAGTTTAGGTTTTAATTTTAAATTGAATATAATCAGGTTTCGTAATTCGGTTTCACGAAAGCTTTAATATTAAAGCAAAATAACTATTCAGTGCGACGCGGATGACCTGCGACGGATGGTCAAATGTATTAAGAGTATAAAGCGCGTTCAGTGCGATGTGGAGCGCCCGCGTCGAGGAGAGCTATCCGCGCGCGGATGGAAATCCCTCCGCACCGCGCCTCCGCGCGCAGACGCCTATTGGAATAAAGAAACAAATTCTCCTTTATGAAGCCTTTTCTCAACGAGTGGGTGCACATAAATCTCCTATGACGACGTTTTTTGCTGTATTGTAAATAGGCAGCAACCAACAAATTTACTGACTGTACCACTCTTGATCTCGATCCGCAGAGAACTGAACGATGAATTCATACGCGACGGACGCATGCGCTAATCCGCGATGCACTGAATAAGGCCTAAGAAAAACAAACAGACATTTCACAGAAATTAAAAAATTATGTTTTCAGGACTGTTTCATATCTTCACATGAGTTTGTTCGTGGTTAATTTTTGCAAAGAAAAAAAATGTCTTTTTGTATTCAATAAGGATTTTTTTTTAATTTCAAAAGCCCTGGCATCGATCGATGTACTTTTGCAACGAGTTGTGGTCTGTCAAGTCGTATATAGTATGGATAGGTGCGGACGACCCTAATCTTCTAATACCTCTGTCTGCCTGTCACGTGGTTAGACCATGACAACGGCAAAGTGGTCTGTACATCGGGGACCATTTAACGCTATAAAATAACTGAATTTTATGTGATCCAATGTATAGTACTATCATGTATGAATACAAGATATCATTATGGAAATAAATCTCATTTTTACCAGCGCTGCAGTCCGTTACACGACTCCATATCATCATCATCTCCATTTCAGCTTGTCACAAGTGCGTTGCCGAACATAGACCTCGCCCATAAACTATGATATATATGCATATAACACTTAAGCACTGATATCTCAGGGTGACAGACAGTGTGACGCACCCAGAACATTTCTGTGTGGCACACATAGAAAATTTCTGGGTGACACCGCATTTGTTATGGGCAGACGTTGCACTTACCATCGGGTGAACGTTTTGCTCGTTTCATCACTTTATCCAATAAAAAAAAGACTGCAACAAACTGCTGCACCCTTCTTTTTTGCTAGTTCCCTGCTTAAGGTCAGGTATAATATAGAGACGATAATTCACCAGTAACCTATCAGAAACCAATATTCTCGGGGTTGTGGCTTGTGTGTTTGTATTGGCGGGCGGTTAAAATTTCAAAGTCTAATTTGTTTTTGTTATTCTTAATCAATATTTATGGATTTCCCATCTCATCCCGTGGGCCCCATCTGATCCCGTGGCGTCGTAAAAGTCGACAGAGGGAAAATACAAACCAGGAGATTGGCAGCAGAATCTTCCTGTAACATCTGAATAAATAAACTGCGGTTGCCAACCCGCCTGCCAAGCGTGGCTACTATGGCAAAAGCCCCCCAAAATGAGAGGTACATACTTTTGTGGCAATCTACGGGGGATGCCTATGTTCAGCAGTGGACTAGTGATAGGCTGAAGTGATGATGATGATGATTTATCGATTAAATAAAAATTGTTATTTACTAAGCAGTTATTTTATATATTTTGGTTGTCATGTTTATTTATATTTATGAAATTTCTAATATATATTAGTGTCACTTGTACCTTTGTTTGCGCTCTTATTTTTTTGCATTTGAGAAATTTAGGATTTTTGCAATTTTTCCCATTTAATGAAAAAAAGGTTAATTTGAGTATTTTCTATTTATGTTTGTTTTTGGTATTTATGTCAAAAATATTGTTGTTGTTTTTTTATTACAGTTAGAATTACACTAAACTCATTGCATTTCCATTTATTTTACGTTTACTTACCTACGTATTTTAGGTAACTAAATCATATCTGACTAATGATCTGTGAGCCGTGGTAGCTCAGGGGCTAGGCGCTCGCCTTAAATTTCATAGTACGCGGGTGACCCGGGTTCGATACCCGGTGCCGGCACCACTAAAATTTTAAATTGCAAACTTAAATGCTGATCTACAACGTGCTCGGCGGTGAAGGAAAACATCGTGACGAAACCTGCATGTCCGAGAAATAAAAAAATATTTCGAAGAGTCCTCCAACCGTATTGGAGCAGCGCGGAGGATTCTTCCCGGCTTTAAACCTCTCACAGAAATGAGGACGCCTGTGCTCAGCAGTGAGACTTTTATAGGCTGTTACTTTACTTTACTAATGATCTGTTACAATCGTTAAAAAGTAACTAATTTTTTTCTTGTATCGCTACCCGTTGCGTAATGAAATAGTCTGTCGTATATCTTAACACATAATCAAATGTTAAAAAAAAAGTTGTCAATTAAATAATGGTTAATTTCTCGGAACGGCGACCACTTAATAGAGTTAAACGATGCTGTCGCGATGTCACCAGGTACTTATTAAGGACATAAATACTCGCCAGGCATAGGGGGCATCCATATCAATTGGTACGGGGATAATTTACCAATGACGCCGATCGTGGTCAATTGAAGCCGCTGATAGGAGCAACGAGACTTAATTTGAGTTCGAAAAAGCATGAATTTATTATTAATTTGAGCAGAGCTGAACAATTAGTTATTTCTATACAGCTATACTTTAAGTCGACTGCAGCTTATTTTTTTTTTAATTATTTAAAAAACGAAGCCCCACACTAGGATTTTCTCCTGTTTCGTGCGGTGCGTTTTACAAACATACATTTCACATGCACAACACAACCAGACCCGAAAAGCAACAATTTGTGTTTTTGCACAAATGTTGCCTCCGGCTGGGAATCGAACCCAGGACCGGTGGCGCAGAAGTCAGGTACGCTAACCACTACGCCACGGGGTCGCAATATTGTCGTTTATGTTTTTAATGTCTCGGTTATCATATAAAGTGTTCACTTAACATAATATAATTAACAATACATGGTGTGGTCAATGATTATTAATAGTTATTATCGCAAAGGTTTTTTAAGTGCAAAATTATTTAAAGACGCTAGAAGGCGAAGTTCTTAAATTTTACTACTGTTATTTACAAAGGAAATATTACGGAAACGAAATACCCAAAAGTATTTAAATGAGAGAAAAGCATTTGAGACACAGTGCAAACATGAGATTGACGGGACGCTCCATTCTCTCTCAGTACCAGCGTAACAAAAAATGATAGATTTTTTAATTTCTCAAGATGTAATGATTTCTTATATTTACGCGAACACTACACATTTAAATGAAACTAAGTTTACGGATTTCATCGCGTTTAATTTTTTACTATTTATAACCCGACGTTTCGAGTGCTTTACAGCACCCATGGTCACGGGAGGACTGAGGTGACAGATGTCCTGATGTCATAGTTTACCTGGGGTACCTTCAGCTTTTAATTACTCGTATTATTTTTGGTCCGATCTACGCAGAAAGAGCTAACTGTGTCTTGAAGTCTTGCAGTGGTATGCTTGGTTTTGGATCCCAAGCTGGTGGTAATACCCAAACATCTTCTCTATTGAAATTAGGATGTTTTTTGATTTCAATAGCCTTGCGAATCATCCTTGGTAGGAATCGGTGTTCTTTTGCAAGGATCTGTGGTTTATCAAATCAGATGTAATGGTTGGGATGATCCAGAACATGGTCATAGACTGCAGACTTCCTAGAACATCACAGTCACATTATTATATACATTTCACGCGGTCGCAGTTTCTTCTTCTTCTTTTTTGATTCTGCCAATTATCGACCAAATGGAGATGTTTGCAATAGTCGAGTAATAATTTAATTGTAACAAAGACTTCGTTAGATCGACAGCAAAATGATAGTTGACTTTTACTGACGATTTGCTGGATCCGATAAAAAAAAATCGTAATGAGGATAAATAATGTTACATCAGTTACTGTTGATTAAATTTTTTGACAAATCAGACAAATATCGACACATAGTGAGGTCGTGCCACAGACAAGAGAACCAGACTAAACATATCGATCACAAATGCGTGGCAATTTTACAACATATAAAAGTACTCACACTCATGTAAAAATCAGGGCCGCGTTTGGAAATATTTCGTACTTTAAGCCGGCCATTTACACTCGTTTTCCTGACAGTTTCCGAATACGTTTTACAAATCGCACGCTCCGACTAAGCTGTGAAACCATTTTACATTTTTTTACATTCGTTATTTCAAACTCTAGAGAAAATATTTCTTCTTATATTTCGGTTTTAAAGACACTGAGAGCTAGCGTAATCAGTGGGAGACTTAAGAACTGATGTCTCAGGGTGACGGGCACTGTGTGTCACACAGAAATGTTCTTGGTTACACAGCATGTTTTATGGGCAGACGTTGCACTTACCATCAGGTGAAAGTTTTGCTTATTCCGTCACTTTTATCAAATAAAAAAAAACATCAGACTTTCGAAAATCATAACTAGTTACGTCGCTTGAGGCTGTGAGGCTGTTACCAATTGTTCCTATTGATATCTTAATCAACACAAGTCTTAGATTTTTTTCCTTTGGAAATCCGAAATCAAGTCATTTATTTATATAAATTGTACATTCATTTGAACGTTCGTCGGTAGAAATTTTTGTACAGTCCTTTACTGAATCGGGCTCTCCATGCTGAACGAGGAGCTGCTATAAATGTCAAACTGTAATTTTATAAATAAAATACTAAAATATTAGCAGTATTTTTGAAGAAAATCTTAATAACAGTTTTAACGGACCAATGGAAATATAATGGTTTGTATTTCCATAGGTCTGTTATGTCGCGATAAATAAAAATTATTATGACGTTTCACATCACAACACACATTTCTCGTGTATGTAGTGTTACAACACATAAGCGTACTGCACTTCATGATATTTTAGATCAATGTTGCACTTTCAATCCGATAAGTTACGTTATCTTTAACTTTAAACACGGAGTGTGTTTATTGAGTGACACCATATTTTGCTTATTTGTCGCTTATCAAGATGGCTTATCATCTGCCACAGTTTAATTTTTGTCTGAGCCATAACGAATGAGTAAAAGTGATGGAAATGCATTATTTTGTATTAAAAAGAAAGAGGTATAAATATTATTTATTTGTGACCATGTAGGTGTAAATTAAAGTTAAGTCTGCTTCTCTTATGTCCGTGGGTCGTTTTAGGTCGTACGATGTCAAGGTCCTCGTATGTGCGTAATGTATTATTTATAACTCTGAATGCAATTTGTAATTAAAGTAGAACAAAAGAAAGATTAGTGTCAGGATCGTAGCAAGTGGAAAGATGTGGTCTCTGTCTACCCCAATAGGAAAGAGGCGTGATTCAGCTTCTTTCCCTTTTGAAACCAGTATAACATTTTGAGCATATTGCAAGCATGTGCTTCTTATAAAAAAGATTAGCACACGATTTGTGTGTAATTTCTTCTGAATTATTAGAAAGTGGAACGTTCTTGAGACGCATTAAAAAAAATTACTAATTTAATGGTTTTGAGATAATGAATAAACGAAGCTATTATGCCGGAGCATGCTAACGAAACTACTAGGAAAAACTATTTAAAAACGAGCGCAGTGACAATGAGCCCTCGTGGCCCGGCAACTAAGTCGCAATAGCTGCATTATTTTGTACGAACACCATTAATTCATGAACGCCAATGGAGCCGGCCGCGGCTCATCGCTCGTTAAGCAACCTTTAGCGTATTTTACATTCAATAATCGCTGCATTGGAAATCACGACAGCGACTCTGCACGCCGAGGAATGTGGACCGCGGCCAATAGCGTCGGCTCTAGGAACACTGCGCGGCTAATAGCAAGAGAGTTGAGCGTGCGCCGCCTTCCTTAGCCCCGCCCAGGGCCTCCTCCAGCCCCCCACTTAGCACTCTAAGCAGCTCCGCTAGTTTTAATACTGTCCACAAGAAGTTACCAGTCCGGGCTGGGCAACTTCCATCATTAAACATCGCTGGGCTCTGCATCTAATCAAGTTTATGGTCATAATAATGAGGAGCTCGTTTCTTGACAGCGTTGTGAACAGCACTAAGGTATAAAGCTTTTTATTAATAATAAATCTTTACTATTCGATCTACGCACTAGGGAAGTAAAGTACCAGAAGTAACGATAATGCTCAGACCGAATAAGGATGCCACTCGAGTAATTCGAACGTACCCATTTAAACTAAATGGATACTCGTAATTGCATCTTCTATCACCAACGCGAATCAATCCACAAACATTCACTTAAAAACTCGGCTTCAAATGAGGCAAAAAGTGTTAAAGAACAGACAATTAAGATCTCGTATCGTTAAATGATTCAAAAGAAGCCGTACCGGCGCGATTTACATTTAAGGTGTGCAAATTACAGTGCGCCAAGTTTTCCGATTTCGCGATAATTCTGCCGCGTATCAGCCACATCTGGACTCAACAATTTCTGTATAATGGCTAATTGTGCATTTGATATACGATTAGACCGCCGCTAATTGATTCTGCTACCGCTTTTAATTTGTAACGATTCTCACCTGCCGACCCCCTTTCAATTTCTAATGTATGTAAATGCGGCGCGACTCGCTCCGCGGCGCCCACACGTGCCGCGATCGGGAACCGATTGCTCGCACGAACTGGTACTCAATCCTCGTTCGTTTAATGGAGGAATAATTGACACGTTCACGTGAAACTACTGGCGCGAAACTTGAATTATTTTTTTTCACTCATAAAGTATTTCTTCAAGTGCTGCACTATCACGACAGCTAACAAAATTTAATCATAGCTCGGCTTTACTGGTAGTACGATTTCTATGGAGGAATCCATCCGCAGGGCCAGATATTCTGCCGTACAGCAGTAGTGTGCAAACATTTATAGAGACACAGTGACAGACTCAGAGATAGTGTAAAGCTAGCTATAGACTGACAGACAGTGTAATTACTGGGCATATGGGACTTAAGAACCGAGGTCTCAGGGTGACGGACGCAGTTTTTTTTTTATTTCACAAAGTGACGAGACGAGTAAATCGTTCACCTGATTGTAGGTACAACGTCTGCCCATAACAGATGCTTTGCTACTCAGAATATTTCTGTGTAGCAACACACAGCCCCCGTCACCTTGAGACATAAGTTCTTAACTCTCATATGCCCAGTGAATACGCTAGCTCTCAGTGCCCTTCAGGCCGAAACACAGTAACGCTTGCACACTACTGCTTCACGGCAGAATAACTGGCCCCGGGGTGGTACCTACCTAGACGGATTCCTGCATAGAAATCCTACCACCCACCAGTGCGGTGCCATACAGAAATGTTCGGTGTGATACAACATTTGTTATGGGCAAACGTTGAACTTACCATCAGGTGAATGTCTTGCACGTCTCGTTACTTTCTTCCATAAAAAAGAAGTATCATTCTAGTAAATTAAGCCAATTAAAACTCTAAGGTATTACGCCTTACTGGACTGTCAGACAATATTTTATTTCTATCTATATTCTATTAAAATCTGTAATACTAAAATCACTTAACGTTGACTTCCATGTTTTGATAAAATATGTCTAAATTAGTCCCAGTGTTACCATCCCACGCACGCAAATTTCATGATAATAGCTTCAGTAATCCATACTAATATTATAAATGCGAACGTAACTCTCTCTGTCCCTCTATCTGTTTGTTACCTTTTCACGGCTCAACCGTTGAACCAATCTTGACGATATTTAGCGCAGAGACAGCTTGGATCCTAGAAACGGACATGGATACTTTTTAACCCGGAAAATCAAAGAGATACCACGGGATTTTTTAAAAATCCTAAATCCGCGTGGATAAAGACGCGGGCATCAGCTATATTTTATCAGTTGACATACATCTTTTTTAATCTTTTTGTAGACGAATATATATATAATAATTAAGCAAAAATATAATAACTAAAAGTATTTCAAATATAGTCTCAAGTTTCAAGTCTCAAGTCAGTTTCAAATATATATCATCATTACAGACTATCACAAGTCCTCTACTGAAAATAGGCTTCACCCACAGTTTGCCACAGAGTACAGTCCACCACAAAACCACCTGCATTCATTGACATCACGCAAAACCGCTCAGGTGTCACTCAATAACCTTTCATCCGCAACGCTTATAAGTTCTACTAGCTTTGGCTAGCCCATAGCCACTACACCTTGCTGATGCTCGGGCTATGTCAGTTATTCTAGTCTTTACGGATTCATTCTGGCAGAAAAACACCGAGTGTATCCTAAAAGTATTTAAGACGTCGTCAAGTCGCTCGTTTTGAAATATTATTATTATTATTAATAGTACGCGAGAGATCTGAGTTCGATTCCCGTTGCCGGCGCCACTGAAATTGTTAATTGCAATTTTAAGTGCTGATTTACCACGTGCTCGGCGGTGAAGGAAAACATCGTGAGGGAACCTGAATGACTGAGATATAAAAAAAAATTCGGAGACGCGAACTCCTAGAGAGGAGGCCTGTGCTCAGCAGTGGGACATTTATATGCTGAAACTTTACTTTTTTTACTTTACAAGTGGTCGAAATATACCGCAAATAATGAAAATTTTAAGCCTAAACGTTATTGAGATTTTAGTCATTATTTGTTATTAACATTTTAAAATTCTATGGCGATAATCTCTTCTCTGTGCGACTGTTTGACCACAGACTATTATGTGTTTGACATTGGCAGTATGAAGGTAAACAAACAACAGAATATTTTGTGATAGACATTTTTAGTATGAACGTAGATAATGAATGTTTTTTTATACAATTTAATATATTTGTAACACATATTATATAGCATCTTTTAACTTTCTTGCTTCTTCTCCATATTAACTTTAACTATGCCAAATCCCACACTCCATTTTTTTATCTATTATAAGTGCTATTTAGAGCAGTATTTAGAAGTGACGCGATGAACAAACGCTCACCTGATAGTAAGTGCAATGTCTGCTCAAAACAAATTCATTGACTCCCAGAACATTACGGAGTGGCACCACACTACACTCGTCACCCTGAGACATCAGTTCTTAAGTTTCATATGCACGGTGATTACGGTAGCTCTGAGCGCCTCTCAGACCATATTGTCTGCACACAGTAGTGTATCAGCAGCAGTGGCTTCACGACAAAATAATTGGCCCTGGGGTGGCACCTACCTGGAAGGATTCCTGCATAGGAATCCTACTTTTTCCCTTCACGTATTAATATGTAGAAGTTTTTCGTGAATTCGTCAATCGTTGCGCGCAGTTGATATCTTCCGATTCTGACGGTATTCAAAACTTGTCGCCTTGGTCAATAAACAGATAGAAGATAGAAACACTGAAGGATGTCCTTCAGTGTTTTATCAAGCTAGAATTTATGTTATCATAGTATAAGTATATTAACTATTGGTTGTCAAAAAAGTTTATTGTATGACGTATATTATATATGAATATCAGTTTTGGAGTATTTATATTTTTTTTCAAACAAAACCCACAGCCCACTGTGGGATTTCTAGTGTATCGTGGGTGCTTTTTACATACATAAATTTAACATACCCAACACATGCACGATCAGACCCGAAACCCAACAACTTGTTTTTTCAGAAATATTGCGATTCGAACGCAGGTCCCGCGGCGTAGAAGTCAAGTACACTGACCACTAGGCCACGCGTTCGTCGTATTAATGACACCTGTTCATAAATACCGAGTGATCACAACAACCGGCACCGCTCGCTCGGTACTTTCCTGAGGTGTTTACCGACGATAGCGCTCCTTATCGTCGCACCCACCCCTTATCGCCGTCACTCAGTGAAAATTTGTTTAAACATGTTTACTCAGCCTATCTCATTTCAATGATAATCGACGAGGAATAACAGGTTTGCATTAATCCAGGGCACTGTTTTATAAATCTATCACGATAACTTTACTACTTTATTATATTTTAAAAGAGGTATTTCCAAAACGACAGTACTCACATCTATACTTAATATCATAAATTCGAAAGTAACTCTCTGTACGTCTGTACGTCTGTCTGCATGTTACCTTTTCACGGCTCAACCGTTCAACCGATCTCGAAGAAATTCCGCACGATGATAGTTTGCATCTTGAAGACGGACGTTGGATACTTTATTTTGTTAAGAGATATTTAATGAAAACCTAAATCCACGCGGACGTAGTCGCCGGTTTCAACTAGTAAGTGATATTTATAACCCATTGCTATACCTACCACGTAGTCAGTAGACCTGGAATGACAAGTAAATTTAGATCTAGGTGTAGTTACTATCAGTTTTCATGATCAGCCTATAATACATCCACTGCAGCATACAAGCCTATTTCAAGTTGGCTGGGGTATTGACTGGTGGTAGGATTCCTATGCAGGAATCCGTCTAGATAGGTAACACCTCAGGGCCAGTTATTCATCCGTGAAGCAGTAGTGTGTAAACATTACTGTGTTTCGGTGTGAAGGGCACTCTGAGCTAGTGTAATCACTGGGCGTTTGAGACTTAAGAACTGATGTCTCAGGGTGATGGTTCTGAGTGACACTGCATTTGCTATACGTTACACTTACCATCAGGTAAACGTTTTGCTCGTTTCGTCACTTTATCCAATAAAAAACAAATCGCAGCACGAGACACTACGCACCTTAGACGCTGCTGCCCGTACTCTCTGTCAATGAAACTTATGTTACTAAAGCTGACAAACAAACTCACAGTTAATTATTAGTAAATTGCCACTGTGATCCACAGTCACCTACCTACATACTCGATTAAGAATCAAGATGTACACTATCACCTCTGGGGATTGATGGATGCCTCCTTGCCAATAATGGAGTCTCCAAACGAAACGCAGCAGCGTCACGCTAACTGAGGGCGGTTCTCCCGGTCGAGTCATCTGCGTGCAACCACTAGTATTTAGCGGGATCACTTTCTCACGTCCACTACACGTACACTCCGGCACAACTGGTAACGAACTCTCAACTTTCGTGGAGTGTACCTAGTGGAAGACAGTAGTGCAGAGCTGTTGTGGCTAACAGTTTAGAGTACGAACTATTGCCGTGAATATCTTATTGCTAGGCGTTACTTTGTGGAAGTTAATTAGCTAATAATCTCATGCTAAATTTAAAATGGAATGCATTGCCTAGTTATTGAAGAGCACTGCGAAAAGAGTGCTTTGTCTATCGTAACAGTACCAGAGACGGTGTTAGTTTGCTTGTGCAGGCTACGGTGGGAGCTCAAAAACTAGGTCATACACCCCATTTTAAATTTTGTTTGAGCAAACATTCTTTCCTTTATTAGTTGGAGTTGTTAATAGGAATATTAGTAATGTTACTAGCATAGGTAGTATAACTTTAAAAAAATGGATGTCACCACCGGGTGGCAGTAGTCGCATGTCCGTGGGCAGTGTTGCTCGTTTTTACTTACTACTACTACTTTTACTTTTGTACATAATTTTAACTTAATTTTTCAAGCCAATCTCAGCAAATTGACTATATTTCACTTTCATAATGTAATGATTTTTTTTTATTTTTTTTTATTTCGCAAACGCCGAAATGAGTAATTTGCTAATTCCATATCATACTTGGCTTATGAAACTCAGCTGGGTGACCCATATCCATGCGAATCGCACAGGCATTATCTCGACGCGAATTATTCGCTTTCGCACGTTAAATTCAATGTAAATCAACATGAACGGCGCTAATGTAGTTATCTGAGTAAACATGATCGATAGCGTCAGGTGTCCGTTTGAGGAGTGAAAAAAAAATATGTGGGTCAGAGCCGCACCTGCCCGCCGCGCGCCGCCGCCGTTCAAATGTGTCTGTTGGACCCAGTTGAGTATCGTTGCGTGGACGAATGGCGCGTAATTAATATAAACATGAAAATAAATGCACAATAAGAACATTTAATGTAATAAATCATTATGCTACCTGCATTACATTCCTTGTTTCCTTATGAGGTTTTCTTATCGTTTTTATTTTTAAGCAAATTTTGAAATAACGATTAGAGCAGAAACCACAACCGTTATCTTTGAATGCAGAAAAACAATATTTTCTTTGTACTGATTGAACTTTGATGCGTCCAAATGATAAATCGTCGTTGTAATTTTTAAACGTTTTGATGTCATTTCACTAAATTATTAACCATAGTTATTGTAATACGCAAAGACATCCAAAATATAATTCTCTCTTCTCATTCAATTTTAATAAAAGAGATTTTACGATATATGAAAAAGTTAGGTTAGGGCGATGGATGCAGGTGGCTCAAGACCGCGTTTTGTGGCAATGTATGGGGGAGACCTATGATCAGCAGTGGACTATGATAGGCCGAAATGATGACGATGATGATAATTTTTTTTAGGAAAGAATGGCGGCTCGTTAAAAGAATACTACCACTCCATCTCATCCATTCGATCTCGTAAAAGGCGAGTAAGGAACTAAACTGCACTGTGCACCCAACAGCGCATTGTGGTGATGGGCTCACCACCTATCACACCAAGTGCATTATATTGTTTTGGTGAAACGTGGATTGTGGCAGTCATTTGTTTTTGCAGTGAGTGCCCAGTCTCTGAATACCCCTTATGGGATACAGTCATGATCTTATGTATGTATTAAAGAATAAAAATATACAACTTTAAACATCATTTTAGAATAGCGATAATTCATGTGTCTGTTTGTTACCGATCTTGACGGAATTCGGCACAGAGATATATTTCATCCTCGAGACGGACACAGGATAGTTTTTATCCAGAAAAATCAAATTTCACCGGATATTTAAAAAAGCTAAGTCCACGCGGACGATGTCGCGAGCATCAACTAGTTTGAGATAAAATGATAACAAAAAATTGACATTTGTCATTATTTCATATATAATGGTGCATCGAAGTAATCTGTTCAAGTATTATCTTTCTCCATATCTGGTCGAAATCAGACCGAGTCGAGTCTTTACATATAATTAAATATTCACTCACTTCCCAGGAACGTCATGCAACGGGGTTACCTCATTAGGCAAACACGTGTGACTCAATGATATGACAGATATCGGGCTATCGCTCAAATTCAATCAGAGCAACAAAGTATTCCAATTCTAGCAGCTTTTTACATAAATACCTCCACAGCATAGATTCACATTATTTATTAATTTAAAAACTTTATTGAAAGAAGAATGAAAGAAAACCTTTATTCAATACTACAACACAACATACATTAAAAGTTCAAAAGATAAATTAACAATTAGATATGACGTATTAAAATTACACGGCTGTCGACTTAGTATAATGCTATGGCAGAGTTGCCACAGCGCTGTTATTCTGTCGGTGCCTCAGGTTTACCGGACATATTATTAACGAAGAAGTATATTTTTAAAAAAGAAACAAATATGCAGAGTACATGTGCAATTGGCGGACTTTATGCCATAGGGCATTCTCTACCAGTCACCCACGAGTTAAGCAGAAAATTTGATTTCAAGTAAAAACATAATTATAATTTAATATATAAATATAATGATTTCTTATATTTACGCGAACACTACACATTTAAATGAAACTAAGTTTACGGATTTTATCGCGTTTAATTTATTACTATTTATAACCCGACGTTACGAGTGCTTTACAGCACCCATGGTCACGGGAGGACTGAGGTGACAGATGTCCTGATGTCATAGTTAACCTGGGGTACCTTCAGAAACGCAGAAAGAGCTAACTGTGTCTTGAAGTCTCTCTCTAGCTCTTTCTGCGTAGATCGGACCCAAAAATAATAATTAAAAGCTGAAGGTACCCCAGGTTAACTATGACATCAGGACATCTGTCACCTCAGTCCTCCCGTGACCATGGGTGCTGTAAAGCACTCGAAACGTCGGGTTATAAATAGTAATAAATTAAACGCGATAAAATCCGTAAACTTAGTTTCATTTAAATATATAAATATATTTACAGGCACAAAAATATGTACATACAAACACATGTATATATACTCACATAAACATTACATTTATATAAGATAAAAGTGAATATATATTAAACATCAAAAGCATGTCAACGTAAGCAGAAAGAAAAGACTATTTGATAACGTTCCTCACTGAAAAAAGAGAAAGGTAGTGTTCAAAAACCACTGTTTTTTTGAAAGAATATACGGGGACAGTTTTCTGATACTCATAGGTAACTTATTCCAAAGTACAGCTTCGGCAGCGAAGGAGCGAGACATATATAGGCATTAAATTAGAAAATAGTTAGTTAGTAGGTAGTAGGAATAGCCTTCTCCGATAAATACGGTAGAGTACTGGGTAACGACCCCGGTATCTTACACCTCATCGTTATTTTCCCAACTTCCGCATTCCTCTACCCCAAGTCCATTCCCTACCTAATCCTTTTACCTTCTTCTCCACAAGCCAGTGATAGCCGTGCCGATGGCTGCGTTGCTGGGGGCGAGCCCAGCTGTTAGCATGCCGATATGTTCTGGAACCGGGTTACCCAAGAATAAGGCTATCCTTATCCAAGCATTCAGGTACTTGTAGAATCGCAATAGAAAGCAAAAATTTTAACTTATACCAAAATATGTATAGATATAGTAAAGTGGCATGACTATATGTATTATTTCTTCCTCATCATAAGCCTATAACAATTCACTGCATAATCGCAACGCTTGGCAGGCGAATTGTCGATTGCGGTATAAGACTCCGTATTGTCGATTGCGGTACCGGACCGAAACATTCTTTATGACTTAAATTCCAAACAGATTCAACAATACATAATAAATGTATCACAAACTCAAGCAGACCAGCTACCACAAGCAGTACCTGTTCACAAATATGGCGCATGTAGCAGTCATCGTCCTCCTCGACTATATTAAAGGAAAGCCTAAGATTTCTATGCAGGAATCCGTCTAGGTAGGTACCAACCCAAGCCATTACTGTGTTTCGCTCTGAAGGGCACTGAAAGCTAGTGTAATTACTGGGCATATGAGACTTAAAAACTGGTGTCTTAGGGGGAAGGGGGTAGTATGGTGCCCCTCAGAAATGTTCTGGGCGCCACAGCATTTTCGCTTTTGCACTTACCGGCAGATGAACGTTCTGCCCGACTCATCAGTTTCTTCTATAAAAAAGCCGAACTGCCACGGCGCCCGTTCAGAACCGTTCCGAAAAAGAAATTTTCAGTATTCTTTAGTAACTTCGCTTCTTCACCTTCTCAGTCAGTATGGATATTAGACCGTATCACCTCTCTATCACATTGATTAATTATGAAGACTGACAATGAAAATGCATTAACAATAACCTTTATTTAGGCATGTAGTTTTACTCATGTTAGTTACGTATTTCGCCTTCTTCACCTTCGGCTATAAAAGGCCATGGTTGGACACAAGCCTCTCCCAGTTAATATATGAATAAGTCCTAATTATCATTCCATTAATATTAAGTCATTTTAAAGTATAAATATTCACATTCAAGTTACCTAATCACTACTATAAAGTATAATTCAAGAAAGTAACAGCAAAAAGTCATCAGTTAAACTACACATTAGTTATCGACTCCACTGTATGTTAAACTAGAAAAAATCTCGGCGCATAAGAAACTACTAAAGTCTCGCAATAATTGACTGGGCATAAATATTTAACGAGTACTCAAGATTTAGATAAAGATCTCATTCGTAAAACTATGAGCGCTCCGACAAAGTCCATACGTAATGAATTCAGATGCATTTATGAAATGACAGACAGGTATACATAGTTTTATTTATAGTCTAACGAGAGATACTTTGAAATTAACAGAAATTATCAAAAACAAAAAAAAATACTAAAATACTCTTTACTATATGAAATTAAAACTAATTACGTTCCTGCTATTGAGTCCAAACGCCTTAGATTAGAAATCTTAGATCACATACGCAGATTTAACACAATATCAAAGAAAAGATTCAAAGATAGATAAGTATAATAATTTATTAGAATGCTGTAAGCATGCAAAAATCAATATTATAAAGTAACCTACCTGACTCAAATCCATCGCACCCTCAATTATGACCCCACACAAAAGTATGTCACTGAATCACCAGGATCACGCGCAATCACCAAGTCAACCGGCACTGCAGGAACACGCGCCGGAATCCCGCACACTACCGCCTCGCGATGCGGATCGCAACACGCAAGTAGCGTCGCATCCCACACTACTTATATCAACTACACTGCGTAAATTTTACCTGAGCCGGCAATTTATTGATAGCGTCAGTATTGGCACAAAAGGAAGGTTCATTCAATGTGCCGAACGTAATCTGACAATGAAATCGTTTCTTATTCACGAATATAGTTGAAAAGCTAAGCTTATAGAAATATTTTGTAGAAATTAACAACTTATTACATATAAGGACGATGAGTAATTAGACCGTGTTATGTCATAATTACAAATAAGGCAATATGTGTATGTAAACATAGATTTTTATTTTTAAAAAACTATTAAGTTGATTAATATGTGGCTTTATTGAACCAACCAACTCATTCAATCATTCATTAACAACAACAAAAACGGCGTATTTCTAATGTAACTTATGCTTGATTGGCTTAACACTGTTAATGATGTAGGGCCTATCTTAAGCTATAAAAAAATCAACACATACTGCGCATCAAGCGTTGCGTGACGTTTAGTCGGATCTTGAGGAATGTTATATTTGTTTGCATCGATAAGTCAGCGATACTGTGAAAGTTATCGCAAGTAAACACTGAGAGTGAGTCGGCTGCGCGGGGACGCGACGAATAATATAGTCCAATCATTTTTACGTGGAGTGCCGATTTCCGTTAAACAGAATACTTAACATATATTTTAACTCTGCGTCATCACATACAGTCACGCCCTTTTCACATATAAGGGGTAGGCAGAGGCTACTCACATAGACCAAAAGAGAAAAGAGGAGACGAGTCAAAAAATCTTACACTCCATTCATTCCCACGAACAGTATAGTGAAAGCATTGCTCATTATGGTTTTATTCTGCATGAATAGAGGCTGCCCTTATCATAGCTTCGTCGCCTCTTACGACACCCCGGTAGGAAAGAAGTAGGTGATATTCTAGTCTGTCGGACAGCTATCGGTTACCTACCTCCTACCTTATGTTCATAGGAATTAAATTATTCTAACCCTCTACAAATTAACGATTCTTTAACCAGATATTTTTTTTTTTCAATAAAGATAATTTTAGTTAAATTACTGATAAATAATTACACAAACTTAATACTAGGACTATTAAAATTAGTTTATCTTACAACGGGACCTAAACATATTTTGACTTGTTAGAGCAAAAATTCACAACACATTATGTTTCTTATATTTACGCGAACACTACACATTTAAATGAAACTAATTTTACGGATTTTATCGCGTTTAATTTTTTGCTATTTATAACCCGACGTTTCGAGTGCTTTACAGCACCCATGGTCACGGGGGGACTGAGGTGACAGATGTCCTGATGTCATAGTTAACCCGGAGTACCTTCAGCTTTTAATTATTAATTGTGGTCCGATCTACGCAGAAAGAGCTAAGAGGGTTTTTGACTTAATTTTATTAATTATAGGATCCCAAGCTGGTGGTAATACCCAACCATCTTCTCTATTAAAATTAGGATGTTTTTTAATTTCAATAGCCTCGCGAATCATCCTTGGTAGGAATCGGTGTTCTTTTGCGAGGATTTGTGGTTTCTCAAATCTGATGTAATGGTTGGGATGATCCAGAACATGGTCACAGACTGCAGACTGAATGAATAATGAAAATATGATGTCTATTTTACTACATATTTTGATCCATCCAGTTGCAGCTGCAACTGCAACAGCTGAAAGAAGCTTTTCTAAGCTCGACCTGATTAAAAATTATATTAGAGCTTCCAGGAGACATGAACGGCTATTGGATTATCCAATACTGTCCAACGCACAAAATTTTGAAAACCTACAATCGTATTGGGATATGGATGTTTTAAAGTGCCCTTTTGCCAAACTTGGATCCTAGGAACTATTTATTTGCTAAATATTTCTTGCGGTCAGTAGTCACCGGAGGAAGTTCCTGAAATCGAAATTCATCTTAAACATGGTAGCCATAATTATGGTTTAACGCACACTTTATATTATTTGCTTTAATTATTTAAACGATACACCCAAACCAAAAAACCGAAGGTTTGTATTTTTGGAACAAATGTTCGGCCCCGCTGGGATTTAAACCCAAGACCCACGGCGTAGAAGTCAGCTTCCTTGACTACTAGGCCACGTGGTCGACAAAAATTCAAAAGTAATAGTCCGTTTCTTCAATTTAATTAGAGTCCATTTCTAAATAATGACTGACAGACATTAGCAGTGTGTTCATCGTACAGCTAACACATAAACAGTATTTGAATTTTTCAATATAATCCCTTTTGCTTTTTTATAAGAGAAAGTGACGGGAAGCTAGTGTGATTACTGGGCATACGAGACTTAAGAACTGCAGGAGAACGCGGTGTGGTGCCACAAATAAATATTCTGGATGACTCAGCATTTGTTATGTCAGACGCTGCACTTACCATCAGGTGAACGATTTGATCATCTCGTCAATTAAAAAACCTACCTAGACGGATTCGGTAAGAAAGTAAGAGGTAAGTAATTCCCTTTTATTGCCTCAAGTAGACAATCCTTCAAGCTTTATATAGGTGTATTGGAATTTCTATTTTCATTTTTATTTGATAAAAGTGGCGGAACGAGCAAAACGTTCACCTGATGGTAAGTGCAACGTCTGCCCATAACAAATGCTGTGTCACCCAGAACAGTGTGAGACCACAATGCGCCCGTCACCCTGAGACATCAGTTCTTAAGTCTCAAACTAAAAGCTCTCAGTGCTCTTCAAACCGAAACACAGTAATGTTTGCACACTACTGCTTCACGGCAGAATAACTGGCCCTGGGGTGGTACCTAACTAGACGGATTCCTGCATAGGAATCCTACCACCAGTAAATCCCTGTTTTTTAACTGCATTTGACCACTTCTTCGATAGCATCGTACATGTACATGCGTGTTCCTGGATTCTCTAATGTATGGTATTTACGTTGCTGGTATATACCACATATTAGACAATCTAGGCACGTTTTTAAGCAAATAACAAAATTATTGTATTTCGGGTCTGGATGTTTCCTACAGTGTCTCTGACATTGTATCCGAAGTTTCCTCAGCTAGTGTGAGCACAGCAAACTAGCTAAGGAAACTTCGGATCGTGATTAAAATCATATACGAGTATATACTGGTGGTAGTATTCCTGTACAGGAATCCGTCTAATTAGATACCACCCCAGGGGTCAGTTATTCTGCCGTTAAGCAGTAGTGTGCAAACATTACCGTGTTTCGGTCTGAAGAGCTAGTATAATCACTGGGTGTATGAGACTTAAGAACTGATGTCGCAGGGAGACGAGTGCGGTGTGGTACCACACAGAAACGTTCAGAGCGACGCAGCACTTGTTATGAGCAGGCGTTGCACTCAGCATAAGGTAAACTGATTCATGAACTTAAAAACGTCTGTAAAATATATTTCTAAAATTAGCAAACGCTTACCGCGGCACGGAGCGGCCGGTGTCGGCGACCGATAGCGCGGCAAATATTTACACAAATTATAACTACAGCATTAGCCTACTAATTGATTGCATTGATATTTCCATTTACTTGAATATGTACTGCAATATCGATTGTTTGCAACAAATCGATATTAATCACACATTTACGTATATTGAATCTTTGGGATTCAATGATGCGTTTTATAATATTAAACATGACTTGCAACGTACTTATAATTGTTGGGAGCCGTGGCGATCGACTTACGACAAATTTTCATCTGCAAAGAATATTCGTCTTCTTCTTTCCATATTCGACGTAACACGTGTACAATAGTTACAAAGAAAAGTTCATATGCATTTTCAGAAACACGGGGCAGTCGTAGTGCATCAAGACCCGAAAAATAAGGATAGAGATGTTGGCGCCAACTAAAAATGAAACAAAATAAATGAGTATGATTTCTTTTCAAAATTCGGCTAGGTAGGCCCAGGGCCAGTTATTCTGTGTGTGCAAACATTACTGTGTTTAGGTCTGAAGGGCACTGAGAGTGTAATCACTGGACATCTAAGACTAATTGACGTCTCGGTGTGACGAGCGCAGTGTGGTGCCACTCTGAAATGTTCTGGGTGACACTGCATTTGTTATGGGCAAGCGTTGCACTTACCATATGGTGAATGTTTTTCTCTCATAAAAAAACAACTTAGCAGGTGATCAATAACGAACAGTCGTCAAGTGGATCTTCATCAGCATAAAAGTAAAGTAAAGTTTCAGCCTATAAATGTCCCACTGCTGAGCACAGGCCTCCTCTCATTTCCGAGAGGGTTTTGGAGCTAGGAAGAATCCGCCACGCTGCTCTAATGCTAATTATAGTTCTTCGAAATATTTTTTTATTTCTCAGACATGCAGGTTTCCTCACGATGTTTTCCTTCATCGCCGAGCACGTGGTAAATCAGCACTTAAAATTGCAATTAACAATTTCAGTGGCGCCGGCATCGGGAATCGAACTCAGATCACTCGCGTACTATGAAATTTTAAAGCGTCGTAACAACCACGCTTGACAGGCGGATTGGAGAAATCAGTACCATACCTCTCACAGTATACATGTTACGTGCTGCACGTCCTTTATTTTAGGTGTAGCATATTTTCATATCAACTCAAAAAAAATTAATATAACTGTAACATTACAAAACAATACTAAAGTACATGTCGGCGGTAGGATTAGGTAGGAGTTCTATGTGGAATTCGTCTAGGTAGTGCCACAGTGCCAGTTATTCTGCCGTGAAGCAGTAGTGTGCAAACATTACTGTGTTTCGGTTCGAAGGGCACTGAGAGCTAGCGTAATCACTGGGTAAATCAGACTTAAGAACTGAGGTCTCTGAGTTACGAGCGCCAGTGTGGTGTCGCACGGAAATGTTCTGGATGACACAGCATTTTAATGAAGGAAAGTAAGTTACTTTGCTAAGATCCGCATGCAAAATAATATCCGCATGCAAAATAATATTGGATGGATTTCCGCAAAGTAACGCCTGATTCTATTAACTACGAGTATATGACACAGCATTTGTTATGGGTAGACGTTGCACTTACCATCAGGTGAATGATTTGCTCGTTTCGTCACTTTATTAAATAAAAAAAAAAGTACTGCCTAAACCAATCTATTGATTAAGCGTTTAGTGTATAACTTGACATTCATTGGCGAATAAAACAGGTAAATAATGTCCAATATCGTAAACAGCCACACGTATCTTTGCTTTATTTTCATCTATTTGCATTGATGTACAATTATATCTATCAAGTCGCATTAACACACGAATAAACACTTCGCAATAAACGTTGCCAAAGTAGATAAAATAGCCAATAACATGAATATAAGTAGTCTCAACTGTCATAAGAGTCACAGAAACAAACATGTCTGTCGTGAAACAGAAAAACGCTCTTCTTAAATACACGCCGAGGCCTAAAAAGAACCATTATAGATAAAATTTGTGACGTTGCCTGCAGGCCAGCAGGCCAGCAAAAACTAGACGATCAATCGACATCTAATGCTACTGAAAAAACGTACTTTGACACGTCGCAAGGCCCTTTGGCAATTTTTTGTTACGAGTGCGTCACGGATAGTAAGAGACAAATACGCTAATGTATTTCCTGGTATATAGGTTAATACAGCGTATAATTGTAATAGTTTCGATAAAATTATTAATAATCAGTTAAAAATTATTGTATTAATTTTTATGAAGTAAAGTTTACTGGTAGTAGGATTTCTAGGCGGGTATCTAGGTAGGTACAAACCCTTTGGTTATTCTGCCGTGAAGCAGTAGTGTCCAAAAATTACTTAGTTTTGGTCTGAAGGACACTGAGAGCTAGTGTAGTCACATGAGACTTACGAACTGATGTCTGAGAGTGACGAGCGGTATGGCGCCACACAAAAATGTTCTGGGTGACGCAGCATTTATTATGGGCAAACGTCACTTAGTCCTATAAAATTTAAGAATATATCATAGCCTGTGACAGATGGTGGAATAGAATGACCATGGGTGCTGTAAAGCGCACGAAACGTCGCGTTATAAATAGTTTAAATTAAACGCGATAAAATCCGTAAAAATTGTTTTATTTAAACGTGTAGTATTCGCGTAAATATAAGAAACCATTATATAATGTCTTGTGATAGATAAACGTAAAATAATTACAAAAAAGGGGATATCTGTTGAGTTTCTTTTCCATTTTTCTTCTCTGTCAGAAAAACCTCAGTACGAAACGGTGGTTGATTGTAAAAAAAAAGGACGTTTGTCACACGAAATTTATATGTCTTCCGTCGAAAAGTAGAGAATTTTGATTTCATTTCATTACGGCAAATTCTCAGGACGAGAGAGACAGATTCGAAAGTGACAGTGTCAGATTGCAATCTTGATATTTGGCTAAGACTTTCTGTCAGAGAGAGTAGAGCCAAAATATGCCTATCTATCTAAGGTTATCAATGGCTAAGGATCTGTGGTAGTGCCGCAATTTACTGCTCTCGGAAGGAACACTGATGAAACGAACATAACGTTCACCTGATGTTAAGTGCAACGTCTGCCCATAACAAATGCTGTGTCACACAGAAAATTTCTGTATGACACCACACTGTGCCCATCACCCTGAGACATAAGTTATTAAGTGTCATATGCCCAGTGATTACGCTAGCTCTCAGTGCCCTTCAAACCGAAACACAATAATGTTTGCACACTACTGCTTCACGGCAGAATAACTGGCCTTACCTACCTAGACGGATTCCTACATAGGAATCCGACCACCAGTAAGCACTACTAATTAGTTATTTATTTAAAAAAAATTGTTCACGACCGCTTAGCGTACAGCTTAGAGCACTTGACGACTACGCCACGGGTCCTGGTTTCCAATCCCAGCCGAAATTTTGTGCGAAAATAGAAATTATTTGTTTTCAGATCTGGTTCTTTTGTTACAGTCCCCGTGTTTCTGACAATGCATCCTAGCCTACCTCCGATCTTATCGCATTAGCGTTACATCGGGCGCGGGTAGGTTGGGACGAGTGAGTGCCTCAGTGTTAGCGCGTACACTTGTGGCACTATAATATCTCCTGCGCAGTTGATGGCTCTCGACAGTATTTGGAAGTCGTCGCCATGGTCGAAATCGGCTAGAAGAACATCATCATCATCTCTAACACTGTATCCTAGCCCACGATCTTATTGTGTGAGCGTTTTACCAGGGACGGTTAGGATGAGTGAGTGCTTCGGTGTTTGCGCATATACTTGTGGCACTATAATATCTCCTGCGCAATTGATAGCTTCCGACAGTGGTCAGAAGTTGTCACCGTGATGTCAAGCCAAATATTTTTTTGCCAAATATTTTGGCTAGGCTGGAATTTAAAACTTTTGACTCCTGTGGAGTCCTGTACGATATCCTTTATAGCGACAAACTGAAATGTAAATTCAACTGCATGCATTTTATACTTCACGTCATTAGCACGACTAATATTGGAATTTTTCCGACTCGACATCACTTCGTGGCCGGTTAATTTTGCTTGGCATTTAATTAGTTCAGATTTATATCGTTAAGTTGAACGATTATCATATGTGTATGTATTAGATACAGAAGTGAATTCTTTCTGTCAGCTTTAACCATCTCATTGTTTTGTACGTCACGGTACATTAACGCAACTGAACGATTCCGTTGAAGGCAATCAATTAACCACAATTGCCCTGTTCAATTAATAATTGTAGATAGATTTTGCTAAATGTAAAATATTCTGAATGATGATGAAATTGATTTTTTTTAATGTAATTAGCAAGTTGTAGTGGTGTGTGCACGGCCATCAGTTGTAATCATATTTACAATAGATGTTACAAACGACGGTTTTCTCATAATTAACTGCAGTTGGAAGATAAATTAATATTTAATTACATCTAATATATTACGTAACACACAATAAATAATTATTATATACGACTTGACTTTAATTGAGCGACAATTGAGTGGAAACATGCTAATTGTCCCGCGGCATTATTCAATGTAAACATGGTCAGCAATCAAGAGGGAAGGCAAGAAAAAATTGCTAAGGATGCGGCGCGCCTTCCCGGTTACATGCGAGTCATTGTTGCGGTTCCGGTCCGGGGCAGACCGGTCCTCGGACCGGTCCGGGAAACAGGTGCTACCCGCCATTGTTTGTTTACCACAAAAAACTTGTGCGGCGCGATAAGACGTGCGAGAAAATGCTACGATTTGCCTCCAGTGTCTTGCGACTGCACTGAGCCTTCGCTGCATCAAACTTACTGAATAGAATAGAACAGATATACATTTATTCGGTACAAACACCATTAACAATATTACAATATAACACAAACAAATTAAAATACATTTTGTACCAAAAAGGTCTCGACTCAGCTTATGTCACGAACTGTTGTGAAAACAACACTTCATGACGGTGCTTTTCAGTGTAGTCAGAAGTGAGAGATAGACGACTGATTCAAAATGAAATAATAAAAGAAACTAAATAAAACTATAACTATATAATAAAACTATAAATGTACCAGTGCAAGCATGCGCATATGCTTGTGAATATGTGTTTGTGTGTCTGCGGCATGTGCCAGTGTTCGTGAAAATTAGTGTATTCGTGGGGGTATATAAGTTCGAACGTACCTCAATTTTGTAAGCGTTAAAACTGCGTATGCGCCGGACTTCTGTGTGGATAGCAGAAACTTTTTAAGTGTTTTTTGAAAGTCACCACAGATTTACAGTTTCTGGTCGGCGGCGGTAGATCACTCCAGCACTTTGTGGTAGCAAAACAAAAACTCCCACGGAATGCAGCTGTGTGACTCTGCGGATACGCTAGACAAGATACCTTCCTAAATGCACGCTCGCGAAAGTTAAGCTTACCAAATAAATACGATTGTTCTTTTGTGTTTATGACTCCAAAGAGCAATCATATTTAAACTCGCTAAAAGCGAGGTAAAATGTAAGTCGAGAAGCCATGTTCGTAAAGTCAGTCGATTTAAAATGGTGTGACGTGTGATCGCCGAGGAATTGTAAAACAGAAACGTACGCAGGCATTATGAATTCGCTGCATCATGTTTTTAGTCCTGGCGAGCAAACATTGACCAATACTGTGTCCGCATAGGATAGTTTTGACAGAATGAGTGCTTTACATAGCCTGATGCGCACGTCCACTGTCACACGTCCCTATATCGTATCCGGGAGTGTCTCCCGGATACGATATAGGGTTTTTGAATCTATAGAAACAATTACGCATAGTTTCCAGCAAATGTCCCTCAAACTCGTAACAGGCCCAAGTTACGAGCTTCTAATACGCGTTCTAAAGAATTGCCCCTAATAGAAACTTGCGGACTTAGTGCTAATATGTAACATATATTTGGATTTATTGGCATTTATTACTAAATCATTTTAGTCACACCAAATTTAATTTAATTGTTGCTATTTTAGTGGCACTGGGTTTAAAAGGTGTATATAACTGAATGTCATCAGCGTATATATTAAGAGTATAGGCCCTAAGATAGAGCCTTGAGGTATACCCCTAGAAACTTGTAGAGTGGTAGAAACCAATTCCGAGACATTATCTTTATTCTTTCTTTCTTTTTTTCCTTTTTGTCTTCCTTTTTTTAAAACGAAGCCCCACAGCACGATTTTCTCCTGCATCGTGGGTGCGTTTTACAAACATATATTTCACATGCACAACACAACCAGACCCGAAAAGCAACCATTTGTGTTTCTGCACAAATGTTGCCTCCGGCTGGGAATCGAACCCAGGACCGGTGGCGCAGAAGTCAGGTACGCTAACCACTACCCCACGCGGTCGACAATTTATTTTGACATATTGTGAACGTTTAGTGAGATAGCTTTCAAACCATTTTATTAATAACCATTTTATTTAAAATCGAATCACCATTGAATTAATAATCAAATCCATAATAAGCTAGTTTAGATAGAAGACGTGTCGTATCAACAGTATCAAAAGCGCGAGAAAAGTAGAGCAAAACTAATACAGTTCCTAGTCCAATATCTTGTGCAGTTAGAATATCATCCATTACATCCATCAGATCAGTTGCAGTGCTACAACACTTTCTAAAACCGTATTGCTTTTTTGGCAGGATATTGTTAGTCTCAAGGTACTCCGTCATCTGTATACTGACTATCTTTTCTAAAATTTTAGACATAAAAGGCAGAATACTGATGGGACCTAGATCGTTGTAGTCACTCGGATTTGGCCTCTTGGAGATTGGTTTCACTAAAGCCAAGTTCCATTGCTATTGCGCAATCAGTTCAACCGCTTGTTATAAATTAATGTCACCGTCGTCTGTACATTAATTCACAAGCGTAATTTACTATCAATTTGCATAACTATCCATTTAATATCGTGCAGGTCGATAAATTTAAATTTCACATTCATTGCTTTATCATCACGATCATCGTCAGTGTTACCATCAGTAGACCGTGCACTAAAGGATTTTTTTACTTTTTCATCAGAGTGTTACAATCAACCGCTGAACGCAGGGCTCTCTCAAACTAGGAGGATTAAATATAAGCGCAACAAAAAAAAAACACTTGGCTTGACTATCCAATACAATTATACAGTTAATACAATTAAATATAATTATTAATATATAAATGAGTCTTACTGGTTAAAATGCCGTGCTCGCGGTTGATTTCATAGTAAATGGTAATTCGGGGGTTAGAATAGAATAGAATATTTTTATTCACTATAGATTGAAATAATCTAATACTTATTGAATGTAATTTTTTAAAACTACACTAGTTTGAAAAAAAGCTTCTGTTCTGGAAAGAACCAGCAAGAAACCCAGCGGGCAATTTTTTTTCATATTAGGCATTTTAAAAATAATTTACAACTACAGCAGTATGATAAAGATTTTTGGCAGCAATCACCTCATTTTCGGGAGTTATCATCATCCACGTATTCTTAAATATTATAATAACCTTTTTTATAAAGTCCTAAAGTGCACACTTTTTATAAAGTATGCACTTTCTGGGAGTTTTTTTGTAAAAGCCCATAAAAGAGACAGACTCTTTGAAGTCGAGTAACTGGCATTATTAATTTTTGCTTGTTTCTGGTATTTACATCATGAACATCACTTTTTTTAGTAAACTGTTTTATGTTTTAGTTAAGATATTAATTCCTCTAAATTTATCTCGGAGAGACACTTTAGAGCCCAGAAAATATAAAAAGCTCTTACGGCTCTCTTTTGCAAAACGAAAATCACCTCTACGTCAGTCGCATTTCCCCATACCAAAATACTATAAGAATTATGCTATGGAATTTAAATTGCTATGGAATTACGAGTATGTTCTAATTTACTGTTCTAAATAACATTAGGACCACTGAAATTCATAAATACAATATTAAATCCTAATTTACCAAATGTTCGGCCTTCAGGTAAGAAATCGTTGTGGGAAAACATGCATGTCTTAGAAATAAAATAGTTAATAGAATCAGGTGTTACTTTGCGGAATTATGAATAAAAAATAAATAACAATTTTATATACAATACAAAAATGTTTGTGCACGCTACTGAGGAAGGGCCGGCGGTGCTCTTCAAAAACTATAATATACACCATTTTTTTTCATATTGATCTTGATCATATTAACTTCCTTTCCTTCATTAGAAATAAAAAATATTTAGGCTACATTTGAACTGCATTAACCCGCACAGGAGCAGCGTGGCGGACTGTTTCCAGCTCCAAACCCTTCCTAGAAATCCATGGAGCCTATGCTCAGCAATGGGATATTCATAGGCCGTTACTTTACCTTTTTGCTTCATAAAGTATTTTTAATTACATGTCCGGCAGAGAAGAATAACACCTACCGAAGTGTCGTAAGAGGGGGTTTGAGATGGCGGCTATTGTACGGATAGTCTTTACTCAAGCAGAATAACACCATAATATGCAATGCTGACACTGCTCATGGGTACGCAATAGGGTGAAAGATGTTTTTTGAATGTATATAAAAAAATTATTCAAGGTCACAGACCTTGATTTATTTTTTTATTTAGTTTTGGCTTCATCTTAATTTCATTTCCAGTGCCAATTATAGCGAAGCAGTCTGCTGTTTCTAATTTTGGCGCCGGATTCTGCTCCTCTCAGCGCCGCAAGATATCGGGAGCGCCAAATACCCAGTCAGCGTCGTGGTCCGTCTGCGCATCTGTAACATTGAGAGGAAGCTGTGTGAATCGCCAAGTCACGCGACCTGATAGCCCCACTTAGCTACCGCTGGCGGCTCCCACGCCGTGGCCAGACGCCGTCGCCAACGCCGCTCAGTCATTTTAAGTGATTCGGTCAAAATTAAATAGACGACGTTTCGTAATTTCTTTGAATCAAGCGTATGGGAATGTCTATTATATTGTAGTTTCGTGATTTATTGGTTCAATCAAAACAATAAAATAATACACCCAGAAATTTGAAAGCACACATACGAGAAATTAGTCTTTCAACTTCTGATATTGAAGTCGCTTTTTAATCTATACTAATGTTATAAAGCTGAAGAGTTTGTTTGGTTGAACGCGCTAACCTCAGGAACTACTGGTTCGAATTGAAAAAATATTTTAGTGTTGGATAGCCCATTTATCAAGGAAGGCTATATAACATCACGCTAGTACCCTTAGAGCGATTTCTTTTAAATTAAACGTTGGGTGAAACCGCGCGGCACAGTTAGTAAAACATAAAGTAATTGACTGTTAGCTCCTTATAAAAGGTAATGGGGAATGGGGTAAAGGAAGAGGGGGGGATGTAGATCGAATTTACATGTGTACGTCGAAACGTCGTTATTTGGTTTAATATAATTGTCCTATGCAAGTAACACGCATGTTGTGATGCACGCTGACTGCCCCGCGCGACAGTGACCTGCCCGATGACAAATTTATCGCAGGCAGTAAAGAATCTCGTAAAAATATTACTACAAGCTCCGCCACCCGCCCATAAACCCACCCGCGCCCTCCCATGCGTCCTCCCGCGAGAAATAACACACTTTGTCTCGCAGAAAACCGAGTTCAATCGCAGTAACTACTTGCATGTAGGCAAATGGACCGAAAGTCCAGATACGGTATTTTTGTTTTTTTTTTCTGAGACTTAGCGTTCATGGCTCTATTTATTATTTGTTCAATCACAAATTATAAATCATAAATTATAATCTCCGTGCAGTGAACTCATGCTAAATGCATCATGGATCACTTTTGCTGATACATTTGCCTCAAATCTTTTTTTTCTTTTATTTGCCTCATTTATTTTTATCTATTATTATTTATTCCCAGAAAGAAAATCCATTACTCTGTTGCATCTTGTGAAATTAATTACAAACTGCCGCATTCACATCACAGACACAGTTACAAACATTCGTAACTCCGAATCGCATTACACTTTCGTGTATTACGATACAGTTAGCTTAACCGGGGATCTGCCGTCCGCAGCGGCCGGCGTCGAATCTCCGCCAAATCTACCGCTTCACAAATACCGCCAGCCGTTTCATTAGCGGTAGGATTCCACGTCGAATCAGTTTTCTATCGAATGATTGCAGAACAGGGCCCTTTTATACCGAAATGTGAAAATATTTTGCACTTTATATGAAATTATTACGAGATGGGCAAAGTAATTTCAAAACAAAAAATAATCGTTATATTTTTTCTTTTAACATATAAGTCTAATGAATTATCGAGTGTGTAATATTACTATTATAATAAAACTGGAAGAGTTTGTATGTTTGAGCGAAGTATTCACAGGAAAACCTAATACGGTTTTAATTTTTATGATTTTTTTTTATGAAACACATAACTTATTTAAAACTAATTTTACTAATAATTAAATTTATACTAATTTTAAAACTTATTTAAAAAACACTGTACATGTCATACTTGTGTCACTGCTCCCGCGACACTAAACCTTACATACATACGAGTACTTGCACTTAACAACAGCATACAATTACACACACACACACACATACACATACATTAAAATTATATTAACACTACCTTATATAATTGTAAGCTAGAGTTAAAGCAAACAATGTAGATTATAACTATGGTCTAGTACCATAAACAGTTAAAGTATTGTAATGACTACCTAGGGGCGGAGACCTGGTGTCCTGAAATACAGGCGCAAAGCCTAGTTTATGCACCAGTCTCTCACAGTATGCGAACCACACACACTCCATATTTTACTTATTTGCACCTGCCATCAGTTTTCTAGTCTCCCAGGGTTGACTGGCAGAGAATGCCTCTAGGAATTAAGTCAGGCCATCGTATTCCTTAGATTAAGGTGTTACAATAAAGGTTAAATAAATAAATGGGTAATACTTTTATAAAATGTTCATAGATATGTTATTACAATATTGTGAAAAGAAAATAAATAAATTATTATTATTATTATTTAAAAAAATCTTGTCGTATTAGACAGACATACTGGTGGTAGGATTCCTATGCAGAAATCCGTCTAGGTAGGTACCACCCCAGGGCCAGTTATTCTGCCGTAAAGCAGTAGTGTGCAAGCATTACTGTGTTTCGGTTTGAAGGGCACTGAGAGCTAGCGTAATCACTGGGCATTTGAGACTTAAGAACTGATGTCTCAAGGTGACGGGCGCAGTGTGGTGTCACACAGAAATATTCTCGGTGACACAGCATTTGTTGTGGGCGGACGTTGCACTTACCATTAGGTGAACGTGTTGCTCGTTTCGTCACTTTATACAATAAAAAAAAGACAGCACATTGACTACAGTTAGAGGCTAAAAAACTTCTTGCTACAGCCTTAAACCGCAGGACGCAGCAAGTGTCGAATAAACTTATGCAGTAAGAATCGTGTCATTTAATTGGAGTCGTCCTGGATTAGAAGCCCAGCGACCAATATCCGTGCAACACATAGCTTACTGGTAGTGGAGTTATTTTTTATGTAAGAAAGTGACGAGACGAGCAAATCGTGCACCTGATGGTAAGTGCAATGCCTGCAGATAACAGCGGACCTGATCTTTACCTTAGGTCCCCGCCAGTCGCTACTTTGACACATCCGTCATTCTATAGTTATGAAAATATAATGTACGCACAGAACCACAGAGCCGTGGTAGCTCAGGGGCAGGCGCTCGCTTTAGATTTCATAGTACGCGAGTGACCCGGGTTCGATTCCCGGTGCCGGCAACACTAAAATTGTTTATTCCAATTTTAAGTGCTGATTTATCAAGTGCTCGGCGGTGAAGGAAAACATCGTGAGGAATGCACCGTGGCGGCCTTTTCATACTATTATAATCTTATCATTACAGCAAATACAATTCTAACTATACTTATTAATCTAATATCTATATCGGTATTTTATGACAACTGACAACCACATATTTGACCTTGATCACGTCAAATGTAACATGTCATCTTATCAAGAGAAAATATAGGTATGAATTGCCTGTCTAACATAACCTAATATAATATGTTCATATATGTATGCAATTAAATAAAACTACTTTTTTACGGATTTTATCGCGTTTAATTTTTTGAACTATTTTTACCCGACGTTTCAGACGCTTTACAGCACCCATGGTCACGGGGGGACTGAGGTGACAGTTGTCCCAATGTCATAGTTAACCCGGAGTACCTTCAGCTTTTAATTATTATTTGTAGTCCGATCTACGCAGAAAGAGCTTACTGTGTCTTGAAGCCTTGCAGTGGTATGCTTGGTTTTTGATTTAATTTTATTAATAATAGGATCCCAAGCCGGTGGTAATACCCAACCATCTTCCCTATTGAAATTAGGATAATTAGACAGTAAGCTCTTTCTGCGTAGATCGGACTACAAATAATAATTAAAAGCTGAAGGTACTCCGGGTTAACTATGACATTGGGACAACTGTCACCTCAGTCCCCCCGTGACCATGGGTGCTGTAAAGCGTCCGAAACGTCGGGTAAAAATAGTTCAAAAAATTAAACGCGATAAAATCCGTAAAAAAGTAGTTTTATTTAAATGTGTAATATTCGCGTAAATAAAAGAAAACATTATATGTATGCAAGTCAATGGTTTTTTTAACCCCTAACAAAGGTATGGAAAGATGTAAGCTACTCTGAGTCTAAGTTATTCAAAGATGGCGTGATGACGGGGCATAATCTTGACCATGCACTTTACATCTTTACCGGTCTGTCTGTTATGTCTTGGCCACTTTGAGTCGATACACATTGCGTGCGATCTTAAAGACCTCTCTTCCCGTTAGCACTGATTTTCAAAGCAAAGACTATCGTGTGACGGTAAACCGAGATTCCGAATCTCAATCAGACGGTCCACCTGCACCCACTCATAATTATAATAACATTCGTATCTAACTTTAACAATAGTACAGTCCATATGCCGCCTAAATCCTACTACACCTGCTAAGAAATGCAAGAATTCATAGACATTGTTATTTCTTCTGACCAAAGAGAGATATGTTGGTGGTAGGATTCCTATGCAGGAGTCCGTCTAGGTAGGTACCACCCCAGGGCCAGTTATTCTACCGTGAAGCAGTAGTGTGCAAACATTACTGTGTTTCGGTTTGAACGGTACTGTGAGCTAGCGTAATTACTGGGCATATAAGACTTAAGAACCTATGTCTCAGGGTGATGGGCACAGTGTAGTGTCACACAGAAATTTTCTGGGTGGTACACATTTGTTACAGCATTTGTTATGGGCAGACGTTGCACTTACCATCAGGTGAAAGTTTTACTCGTTTCATCACTTTATGCAATATAAAAAAAAATGTGCCATGTGGTGGCGGTGTGATATTATCATTTCAGGTCACGGGTGCTGTAAAAGTCGGAAGGAAAACACCAAGAAAACCTTAAGACACCGATAGATGGCAGATTAACCATTTCAAATACCACATCTTTTTTCACTTGCAGCCTGTGGGTTGGATGCACGAGAAAGGCACTAGACGCTCTTCGAAACCAATATAATAATACTCGTACATGTAAGGTGCTGTTGGGGCTTATGCGGTTCTCTAGTTCATCAGGTATGTTTGCAGAAGCTCAACGAGATGGCTTCCACGCCATCATACGCAAGAGAGATGCCTCTATGATGAGCAGAATCCGCAGGAGCGCCAACGGCATCTTGAAAACAATATCTGATTAGATAGACTGCCGATTCTGCGACATTGGATTCACATACATATATGTGTACCCGGCGCTGTAGAACCGCGTAAATAGCTATAGTGAAAAACATAAGTCGGTTACCAACATATAGTGTGCATGGTAAAAAAAATATATTAATTATTATTAAATACGACAGACCTAAATTATCCTGTTCGGCGATGGGCTACAGCCTGCAGCGCCAATCCGCCTGCTCAGAGTGGCCATTACGGCATCTCCTCCCAATCTGGGTAAGACCTGTCAAGCAAGGGACCGAATATGAGCTGCTATGATACAAAGATATGATACTACTACTATAATAATAATACCACCACTATATAAATAACATAATAATAATAACGTGCATTCACTCGTCTCTTTGCCGAGTAACAAAACCTTTTAATAAAGTAAATTAATAGAAGTAATATCAAAATCTTATCAGTTATTCAAAAAATTCTTAACATCATATAAAAAACCGAGCACGAGCTTGCACTAGAAGAACATTCGCATTGCGTAAACGCAAACAAAGAGAAATGCGTGACATAAAACCAACCCTCCGCTACAAGACCTGACAACCCTCGCAATAAACAATAAACACTGGCTAATTCGAGCTGATCATGCAAAATGCGACGGGGGCCCGCTCCGTATAACCTTACCCCTGACTTGTAAAATGGGGCAGATAGCACATAAGCAATGACGACGTCACCTGAATTTGAATAACGATGCTCCAAATCTAATCACATGCGTGTGACAATGTACGTGGGAGCTTGGAGCGTTGAGCAGCCTCATCGATCCATTAAGATCAAAATATAAACAACTATTGTAACCATCTCCGTATATCTCTTTCAGTATCCAACTACTTCTCCAGTATTTGGTAAACAGATTTTTGATTTGATTTTTGATTTTTAGAGAGAATAAATATAATATAGATAATAATTGTATGTACATATTTCTTTCACTTACTATGTACACTTGTATGAAGACTGTAAAAGTTTTAGAAGTAAACTTCTTTCGGCGTGATGCGTTTAACATTGCAAAGTCGAATTTGAGCTTTCTTGAATATCGATAAGTTAATAATTATTGATACTGAGATATACTGAGCTGTTATTTTAGTGATTAAATTTTTTTAAACTAAATTTTATTTAGTTTTATTTCAATCAGATTTGTAACATATATAAGTTTCACTTCTGTCACGTGTACTGAGTTGCAAGCGCTCTTATTTCTGAAGCGAAACATCTTTAGGCCCGATGAGAGTAAAACTGCAAAGTTGATGTTGTTTAAGTGCATCGTTTTTGTGCAACGTTACTGTTATTCTTAATTTATATTTATCGATTAATTAACAACTGTATATATACTGGCCAGTTATTTTAAAGTGTCAATCATATTTTTAATATTTTTAAGTTTTCATGTCACGTGAACTGAGTAGCACACGCTGTAATTTTATTAAAAGGTAATGTGAGTGTGTTTTGGAATATTTGAGGTTGAATATTCGGTAGAATTATTTGAGTTTTTTTATATTAAATTAATAATAGTAATGTATAGGTGTCATATCGTGTCATTCTAAAGCCGATCGGTGTCCGGCAAAGTCGAATAGCACCTACCTCTTTCCTACAGAGGTGTCGTAAGAGGCGACTAATCAGAATCATACCATAATATGCAATGCTCTCACTATACAGCTCGTGGGAACTCAATTCAGATAAGAAAGCTTTAACTTGTCTCGTCTCGTTTCCCGAGGAGACGAAAGGTGGGCCACGTGTGTGGCCTCTGCCTGCCCTTTATGTGGGAGAACGGCGTGACTATGTATGTAATTACCATGTATATTATTAGTCTTTAACTATTCAATTACGCCAATAAAGTCGAAGAATGTCGCGCGTCATGCGTCGTACACAAGTTTTTTTCCGTGTTAGTCCGCCCATACCAATGTTGTGTCACTCTGAATATTTCTGTGACGCAGTCAGTTCTTTAGTCCGTATGCCCAGTGATTACACTGGCTCCCAGTGCCTTTCAGGACGAAACACAGTAATGTTGCACACTACTGCTTCTCGGCAGAATAACTGGCAAGTACACGCACTCAGTTTACGAGCAATAATTTTAATATTCCAAAGGATTTTTTGACAAAAACAACAGGTTTTATTATGTGTTTGTGTGTGTGTGTGCGTGTGTGCGCGCGCGTGTAGAACCAACGTGTCAATTACCTTGTATCCATTATAATTAATACAGCCACTCTGTCATAGTTTCGTTCGACACTAGCAAAACGCGCGGCGCGCCGCGGCCGTCGGAGGGTGACTTTACGACCCATATTTACGGCTCAGTCGGACACTCCGCCGTTTTTTACGATAAACATAAAAGCCGCTGTGAAAGATTTACGCCAAATATATTCCGCCTAATGCTGATTGCCCCTTCCATGCTTTCGTCGTAATGTTATCAGAGCGCGCCAATTATTTTTAAAGAGATTAAAATATAATTCGTAATTTACTTTCCTACTTACTCTTTTTGGTTCATAAGAGAAAATTGACGGTTTTTATTTTCATGGATGTAATGATGAAACAAGCAAAACTTAACCTGATGGAAAGTGCAACGTCTGCCCATAATAAATGCTGTGTCACCCAGAACATATCACCCTGAGACTTCAGTTCTTAAGTCTCATATGCCCAGTGATCACGCTAGCTCACGGTTCCCTTCAAACCGAACCACAGTAATGTTTGCACACTACTGCTTCACGGCAGAATAACTGGCCCCGGGGTGGTACCTGCATAGACGGATTCCTGCATAGGAATCCTACCACCAGTAAAACGGTACAGAGAATAATACGATATAAGTTTTTATTTCGTACTTTCATATCTCATACTTTTATTACACTGTAATTCGTATACTCTTTAATGTAGTTACCAAAAAAAAAACAGATTGTTCACACAGACAACGACGTGTGTTCTGTAATTAGATACGTGTATAGATGAAGACTGGGTAAAGTTATGAGTGAAGCGACGTCCGAAGATCGCGGCGCGTAACGAGCTACCGATCAATTTTTTGATAACGTCAGTCTCCGACCAGTCATCTCCACCGACAACATTCAATTCGGCCCTCGCAAATTGAATTTGTAGCACAATGTCGCTCGGAGGCCGCGAGCGACTCCGCCCGGCCAGAGCCCCGAATGGAAAGCAAACTCGAACCCAAATAAATATTCGCTTTAGCAACAATCGAGCTCGCAACTCACACAATTACGACGGAATGGAAAACCTTAGATAAATAAAATCGGAAATGCCCGGGGCCCGGGAGGGGGAAGGCGATTTTTTTCTCCACGGAAAAAAGCGAAGGCAGCAAACGCAAACACGGAGCGAATGTAGCGAATTTCCAAAGTCCATTCGGTTTATTGACATGCGTAGGTAAGAGGGGCGGCCCCGGATTCAAATCCCCGACCGCCCGCTGCGATTTACAATAAATTTCAAGTGGAGAATATGTTTGCAATATGTCGTGCGGAGGTGGCCGGCCTGCCCTCGCGCCCTCCGGAGCCCCGCGGCGGCTTTAAGGGCCCAATTTTAAACACTTGCTCTGGAATGTACCGAGTTGTTTACAACGTAATCAAGAATATTGCGATGGGGAGCCCCGAAACCTTTCGTGCGGATTTTTCAATGAAGCTCACATTTGGTAACGTTTTGATTCCGCGCCACGACGGGGATCTGTTATGAGATCATTTGATTCGGGAAAATAGTTTCTTTTTTCATATATTCATATTAATTAAGTCGTGAAGAAAAATTTTGTACCCATTTTTAAGCATATAGCTCGCACGAAGGAAAGTGAGATTTGGCATAGTTAAAGTTTGAATGGAGAAGAAGCGAAAAGGCTAAAACCAAAAATCTAAAACAAAACAGCTAAAATATATATAGTGAATGTCTATTGTTTGTTTATGTTCAATATTGCCAATGTCAAACACATTATAGTCTGTGGCCAAACAGATAATTACTCAAACCTCAATAAAGTTTAACCTTAAAAGAATTTTGACCACAGAGTAACCACTAGTTCATATTAAAAGTTTATGCTTAGATACTTGGAGAGTTCGCTCCTCTTACCATAATGAATTTATTTCTTCCTACGATAACTAAGGATGTATAAAAATATCTACTATACTATACTACTATATACTAAATATATACTAATCATGCCCGCTTCAGTGACTTGAGTTAGCAACTACGCTGCGGATCCTAGGTTCGAATCCCAGCCGAAGCCCACATTAGTGAAAAATCGATATTGTTGAGTTCTGGATCAGATTTACTGGTCATCGCCAGTTCCAGATCCTGCCGTGAAGCGGTTGTGTGCAAACATTACTGTGTTTCGGTGCGAAAGGCAATGAAAGCTAGTGTAATTACTGGGCATATGAAATTTAAGAACTCATGTCTCAGGGTGACAGTGGCGCGGTGTGGTGTCACACAGAAATGTCTTGGGTGACACAGCATTTGTTATGGACAGACGTTGCACTTACCATCAAGTGACTAATGATTGGAAGGAGATCCACTATAGAACAGCGACACTGCTCTCAAGAAATCGCCAGCGGAATGAAAAAATGGAAAAACTTAAATAAAACCTTCCGACTTTTACAAGTGCTTCTGTGAAAGGCTTTCCAGCAGAGGACTTCAAAAGGGTGGTAAAGAAGTAGAAAGAAGTGTAATGCTTGTTTAATATCGTTTTTTTATTCATTTAGAATACTTGCCGATTTTTAAAATAATTTATATTGAAGAAAGTTTTATCAAAGTTCGTTATTCTTTGTATTTTCAATTATTAAAAGCAGATTGTAAAAATATATTACAAGCTAGATAATGCCCGTGACTTCGTCCGGGTGGTCATTTAAATATCTCGTGGGAGTTTGATTTTCCGGGATAAAAAGTATCCTTTGTTCTTCTCTGGAAGGCAAGCCATCTCTGTGCCAAATTTCGTCAAGATCAGTTAAGCGGTTGAACCGTGAAATGGTAACAAACCGACAGAGGGACAGAGACAGTTACTTTCGAATTCATAATATTAGTATAGATTGGTTTATCGCTTCTGAGATATGTGTATGTATAGGGCGGGCGGCGAGCAGCGGGGAGGCAATGCCACCTGACGTTGCTTCAGACCTCTGAGATAATACACACATTATACATATTGTAACGACTTACCGACAGATTTAAAAAAAAATTCAATATCTATAGTAATAAATGTTCTTATTATATTATATAATACAACACCGTGAAGGCATGCTAATTTAACGGAGACGGACGGAAAAAATCTGAGGAGCACTCAAGAAAAATCCCAAAACATGGAAGAGTATAACCCAAGAGTGAACTGCCCACGGGGTGACGAGTAAAGCATCCAATAAAGTTTACTCTGCTGAATGTTTAATAAAATAAATGACCAAGATAGAGTATGAGTATTTTGTCTTTGAATTTACGATTTACTCGTATTTTCTTTACATTCCAGGCGGGTTGTTAATGCAAAATACGATAAAACTACTGCTATTTATAAATAATAGGGCGAAAAGTGGGTTACCCACTTTTCGCCCTCGCGGGAAACGAAGTGGTGAAGCACGTAGCCGCCATTTTGGTACGGGTCAAAAAAGACTTACTCCCCATTGCATTATATTATTTATATATTTACTAATCAAAAACAAACCAATACTTTGTAAGTACAAGAATATACATGTGAATGTGTCATTTTGAGTCATTCCGAATTTAAAGGCATAATTATTATTATTAAGCTAAGGTTTTAAAATTATTAATTTGACATTGTTCCATGTGACCCGTATAATGAGACTACATCGGGTATATTAAATTTTAATGAGGTACAACAATACAACCTTCCGCCGAAGTCACCCATACACAGAAACAGCTTATAGCGCAATCGTGGCGATATTGTAGCGGGCCTCATTACACCGGCGGGACTTCGCTCTTATTTATGAAATAAAAATGAAAACATCTCCTGACGAATGGCGGCCGCGCGCCACCCGCCCCCGGCCGGGCGGGCGGGAGACTCGACCAAGTAATATAATTCCGCCACCTTCCAGGGCAGGAGTAATACGATGTTTCAAATTGCTGAGATGAGGGCTTGTTTAAATATTTGCGCTTTATACAGGGACGTGTTTATTTTTATCTCTTCATAAAATTAAAATAAACACGTCCTTGTATAAAGCGTTATCTCTTTATAAGATAACGCTTTTCAATTGTTCAGGAAAATCGAGGATAACCTAAATTTCAAATTAGTAATAAAGAAGGGAAAGAAAGAAAGTTTATTTAGCAAAACTGCCTGACATACATGCATTAAAATAAAATTACAAAACAAAAATTAACATAAAAGTAACCACAACAAAAAAAAAAGGCTAATTACTGAACTGTACGTGGGGCCATTGTAAGTGCGTCGCGGGGCACGCGACGAAGACCATAATATCAAAATAAGGACGTGTTTATAAAAGTACGAGTTTATTTTAAACACTTTATAAGATAACTCTTTTCAGTTGTTCAGGGAAATCTGGGATTTTAATGCGTGTGTCAGGCATATTACAAGCCTGCCAAGCCAATAAAAAAAATCTGGTGGTGATTCCGATGCAGGAATCCGATCAGGTAGATACCACCACAGAGCGAGTTATTTTGCCGTGAAGCAGAAGTATGTCTAACATTACTGTCTTTCGGTATGAAGGGCACTGAGAGCTAGTGTAATTACTGGGCAAATAAGACTTAAGAACTGATGTCTCTGGGTGACGGGCGCAATGCCGCACAGTAATATTCTGGGTCACATAGCATTTGTTATAGGCAAACGCTGTGCTTGAATGAAAAACTTTTATCTCGTCACTTATCCAATAAAAAAAAACACAAAAAATCGTATGTTTATGTAGTGTATTCGCCTCCTAATCGATTACGATCACTGCGAAGTTTTCTAGTTAACAGCCAGCAGTGATGATCTAAGCTTCTTCTATATTACAAATTATACATCATCGTGGTCTCGAAGATGTCATCTGAATAAAAACAAAAATTCGGTGTAATTCGAATCGGTTAAAATACAATACTCCACGCCAGGATTTCTCCTGTATCGTTAGTTCGTTTTACAAATCTAAAATTCACAAACGCAACTCAACCAGAGCCGAAAACCAATTAACATAATTAGTGTTCTTAACACAAAATGTTACCTACGTCTGTGATTCGAACCCAGGGCCCGCGGTATAGTAGTCTAGTTATCTGACCACTAAGCCACGCGCTTGTCAAATTTCGGAGTAAACTGTGCAGCATTTGACATGACAAAAAATGGTACAGGGTGTGTCGTCTACACGACCGCAGTGTTTGGGCAAGACAACGTCTGCATGTGATGAGCAAAAATGTACTTGTGTGCAGTTCGCACGCTGCAGAAATAAAACCTTTAGAAAAAAACTAACTACTTCGAGAGAATGGGACGAACGCAGAGTATCAGGAGTAGGATAATTGTAGGGTTTATTTATTATATCATTGGTACCAAGTTTAAAAAATATTTCATATTTTTATCTACATATTACATTACACACTGTACAGACTCCAAATTTTCAATTTCAACATCTGACAGGAGTGGCTTAAGATAACCAAAATACCAAATAAATGCTTTGGTTTGGAATGATAATATCATTGAAATACGTCGTCAATTATTGTATTTGATCTTGTTGTGGAGTTAATGAGAGCAAAATCTACGAAGAAATCGAAGATTTGGACAAATTCATAAATATAATAAGAAACGCTGTATACTGTATTTTATCTCATACTCTCGCAGGCTAAAGCCTGCAGATATATGTGATTGTCTCTTTTTTTAGTATCGCTTTTTCTTTTCATCGAATTTCAAATCACAACGATTCTGAAGATGTTTTCACTTCAAAAAGAACAGTTTCAAACAGGTAAAATATGCGATAGCAGGGTTTTGAATGTCACATATACTTTGGCACATAGGCGAGGACCAACAAGCTAGTTTCAAGTTTACCTTAAAGCTTTCTTGTCATATAACCATTGGCGAATTCTCGGGTTTCTCCGTCGCAGTACCTGGTTGAGGAAAGTCATCGTTGTTCGTCGGTGTATTTCTTGTACTCTCTTATGGCAGATTAGAAAACAAACTTTATTTGTTGCTGAAATTCGGTGTGGATTGAACGAATAATGTTCAATAAACGAAATTCGTAACGAAGAAATCCACCAGGAAACATAAGATATTAGCAGCCATTATAATTTGCAAACCGAATTGACAAAGGGCTGTCCAAAACTATCACATCCATCATGGACGCACGCTTATACAGACATCTCACTCATATCACAGAGCCTTTTGCTAGACAGAACGATGATGTACGCTTGGCCTGAGAGCTGAATGCCTAAAACCGAATATCGGGTTACGTAGCGTTAATTTTTACCAGTTCATGATGATGATGACCATAGTATTATATATGCCAATCTTGACATATACACGAAATCACATAAAAACCTACGAGTATAAGAACCTAACTGGAGTAGCCAATCTTAAAGCACTGATTGTGATCTGAAATGGAACCTTGTTTGTATTTTTTATGTGTTTAAAAGTGACATACATACATACATACATAAGATCACGACTGTATCCCATAAGGGGTAGTCAGAGACTGGGCACTCACTGCAAAAACAGATGACTGCCACAATCCACGTTTCACCAAAACAATATAATGCACTTGGTGTGATAGGTGGTGATCCCATCGCCACCATGCGCTGTTGGGTGCACAGTGCAGTTTAATTCCTTACTCGCCTTTTACGAGATCCATTGGATGAGATGGAGTGACGGGACTAGCAAATCGTTCACCTGATGGCAAGTGCAACGTCTGCCTGCGTAACAACACATCATCAAACAGCACATCACATCATCACTGGTGGTCGGATTCCTATGCAGGAATCCGTCTAGGTAGGTACCACCCCAGGGTCAGTTATTCTGCCGTGAAGCAGTAGTGCGCAAGCATTAGTGTTTCGGTTTGGAGGGCACTGTAAGCTAGCGTAATCACTGGCCATTGGAGATTTAAGAACTAATTTCCGAGGGTGACGGGCGCAGTGTTGTGTCCCACAGAAATATTCTGGGTGACACAGCATTTATTGTGGGCGGACGTTGCACTTACCATCAGGTGAACGTTTTGCTCACATTATACAATAAAAATAATTCTTGATAGTACAATCGTTCAAATACAAATTGGATCAAAAAAATCATTAACATATTATAATGCGGTGTGCATCGAGCCAACGAAAGGGTTTTGGCGCAGAGTAATGTTGTCCACTTAAGCAGTCACCTGCAGCGCTGACAAATCTGCCACAGCCACAGAAAGCGCAGCTATTAAAAATCTATATTACTGTGTTTATAATATGAGATATAAATTTCATCATCATCATCATTTCAGCCTATCTCAATCCACTGTTGAAAATAGGCCTCCCCCATAGATTGCCACAAAGCACAGTCCTGAGCCACCTGCATCCATCGACTTCCCGCAAAACCGTGCAGGTCGTCGCTCCGTCTTGTGGGGGGACGCATGCAGTTTGCGTGCAATTTGTGTGATTGTAGCAAAGTTTAATTTCTTGGCGTTAGCGACGGAAGGAATGTGTCGCAGGACGAGGGCGGAAGTAGCGGGGCGAGGACTCTAGACCGGAGAGATTTTTCAATTACCAACTTTGTGCCATTCGCTCCAATCTGTACTCATAGAACAGCTTCGTATAACAGAGACTTCTGTCAATATCATATTAAAGATCTGCTACACATTCATAAACATATACATACATACATAAGATCACGACTGTATCCCATAAGGGGTAGTCAGAGACTGGGCACTCACTGCAAAAACAGATCCACGACTGCCACAATCCACGTTTCACCAAAACAATATAATGCACTTGGTGTGATAGGTGGTGAGCCCATCGCCACCATGCGCTATTGGGTGCACAGTGCAGTTTAATTCCTTACTCGCCTTTTACGAGATCCATTGGATGAGATGGAGTGGTAGTATTCTTTTAACGAGCCGCCACCACACGGCATATACATACAATTAACATAATATAATATACATAATATAACAATTAACATATACATACAATTATTTTTCTGTGATTTTTATATTCTTAACTTTAACTACTATTTTGTAAATAAATAAAAATAAATATCTGACTGTGTTAACTTCCACAACGCAACACAACTTTTCAATTTCAGTGTGTGTTCCAATTCCAAGTGGTAGGATGCAGGAATCCGTCTGGTGGTGGTGCGCAAACATTACCGTATTTCGGTTTGAAGGCCACTGATAGCTAGTGTAACTACAGGCATATGAGACTTAAAAACTGACATCTCAGGGGGAGGAGTGCGGTGTGGTGTCAACAGAAATGGTCTAGGTGACACTGCATTTGTTATGCTAACATTGTACTTAAAAATTAGGTGGACGATTTGCTCGTCTCGTCGCTTTCTTCCTTTAAAAAATACATTAGTAAAATTCTTGAAATTTGCACAGATTTAACACAGTAACTATGCAACCAAAATTATAAAGACCAATGACAAACAACAGAGCTTAAAGTGCTAAATGTCCAGCACAATATTTATGAATTTAATCTCTGCAGCTTTACGCTCTATGCACAGTGGAATTCTTAACATCAGTGCGCGCTAACTACGGCGTATAATATTGGGCGGGAGGAATTCCCGCCCTCCCCCCGGCACCGGCGGCCTGAAGCCTCCGACATCTCTTACATTCTATTGCATTCTTCAATTCCGACTTTTACCTAAACAATGCAACTTTTCGTTAAGAAGCAAATATTTTAAATGTTTATTTCAATTATTTTATTTTGCGACGATTGAAAAATAAGTATTTATGGGGAATTATTTAATTATATTTTAAAGGCAATAATTATTACAAGGAACAGCTGATATAATACGAGTAATATTATTCGTTATCATTGCTGCCCATCAGTAAACGTTCGGAAAATCGCTTCATTTTTCCTCAGGTACCAAAGTTTAAAGACGAAATTCCTTAACCAGCGACAGTTGCCAATGATGACTAATGAAAATCGTTTGCGGACTTTCACTATTAGCGAGCAATGGGGCGCCCTCAAACTCAGTCAGCGATCATGATAGAATCCCAAAGCAGTATACCTAAAGTAAAAAGACTGATACCAACGTTACCCTGATCAGTGAACTGAAGAGGAAATAGGACACCGCATCCAAAGAATATCAAAGAACAAACGTAGTGAACAATTTCTTCACTAAAGATGTAAGTATTATTGTCCTGCAGAAAACGACTATTGCATAGATCATGGATGCACTATGTTTCGAGGAGGCAGTGGACTTACGTTGGACAGTCATATGATGAGAACGAACGAAACTATTTTAAGAATATTAAAGTTATTTTAAGATTTAATAGATTAAATGAGAGGAGATGTAAAAGATGAAAAATGTCGAACTTGTGTACGTTTCTCCTTCTCAAAATTACTACTTCTTAATTTTACTGGTGGTAGGATTCCTATGCAGGAATCCGTCTAGGGTAGGTGCCACCCCAGGGCCAGTTATTCTGCCGTGAAGCAGTCGTGTGCAAACATTGGTCTGAAGGGCACTGAGAGCTAGCGTAATAACTGGGACATATGAGACTTAAGAACTTATGTCCTCCGTCACGTGCAAGTGTGGTGCTACTCAGAAATATTCTGAGTAACACAGAATCTGTTATGGGCAAATGTTGCACTTACCATCAGGTGAATGTTTTGCTAGTCTCGACACTTATCATAAACCCAAAATTACAGAGAAATAAATTATGGCTGCATTTTTATCAATTTGTAGTCTTAATAATGAAAAAATATTATAAGTATCTAATTCTCTATTGCTTTAAATATGATATACAATCTTTTATGAAAAATAACATACTAAGTGTTTTTGAACGCTCTGTTACATTTTTTTTAGTATGAAAACGTCACTGATTCTTCTTTAACAGAGTCTTGGTGATATCACTAAGCGTTACTTTTAAATTGGATTCCACTACCGAAGCCCTGGCGGGGCTAGGGTCCGTATCCTTTGAAGCCCAATTTCAGCCGCGCCAATTTTCACTAACAACAACGCTTAGGACAAATCGTTTCACCTTCTAACCTTTGAACGATCCTATTAAATTATTGCGGACGAGTGGAAACCAACGCGGCATGCTTTTACGCGCACTTGCTATTTTTTCATTACCTACAACTTAGAAGTAACGCGTAAGATGTACATACGTATTCTTATGTTCTGTATTCTATACCGCATAATATCTTATTTATTATATTTTATCATATGCTTTTTTATTTGTTTACACTATATTCGTGCCCTAAGCACTAAGCCGTGGTAGCTCAGGAAGCCGTGGTAGCTCTAGCTAGGCGCTCGCTATAAATTTCATAGTAAGCGAGTGACCTGGGTTCGATTCCCGGCGCCCGGCACCACTAAAATTGTTAATTGCAATTTTAAGTGCTGATTTACCACGCGCTCGGCGGTGAAAGAAAACATCGTGAGGAAACCTGCATGTCTGAGAAATTAAAAAATATTTCGAAGAAATGTGCAGTCCGCCAACCCGCATTGGAGCAGCGTGGCGGATTCTTCCTAGCTCAGCAGTGGGACATTTATAGACTGAAACTTTACTTTTTACTTTTACTATATTCGAGCCTCGTATTCATTATGCTATAGTTTGTAATATTTACTCCTTACTGGTGGTAGAATTCCAATGCAGGAATCCGCCTAGGTTGGTAGGCAGTGCTAGGTGCTATTCTGTCGTGAAGCAGTACAGTGCAAAGATTACTGTGTTTCAATCCGAAGGGCACTGTTAATTGTGTTGTGCTTGTAATATTTATTTCTGTAAAACGCACTCACGATACGGGGTGTGTGGTACGCGTACTAAAGTGGGGGGTCTATAGTTTTAAAGTATCGTACTTAGCTTAGTATACATACAGTAATGAAGGAAAGTAAGTTAATTTGCTAAGATCCGCATGCAAAATATAAAAACGGTGTATATTACCTAGTTTTTTGAAGAGCACCGCCCGCCCTCCCTCAGTAGCGTGCACAAGCAAACTAACACCGCCACCAGGTACCCTCCACCAACCACTACAATACTACCACTAGATAATATACACCACTGAAGTCGAGAACACGACACGTGTTTCGCCCCAAAACGAGGCATAATCAAGTGTCATAGACTCTACGACAGACGGCCGCCGAGTGAGCGGCGCGGTAAAAGAGCTGCCTATTTATACTGTAGGTGACGCAAACGTCCCCCACCAACGACATTGCGATTACAATATCGTGATAGCGACCGCTTGCTCACACAAAAATTCGGTCGCAAACGGCTGCTTATGTAATTCGGGTGGTGGATGGTACCTGGTGGCGGTACCTGGTGGCGGTGTTCGTTTGTTTGTGCACGCTACTGAGGGAGGGACGGGCGGTGCTCTACAAAAAACTAGGTAATATACACCATTTTTATATTTTGCATGCGGATCGTAAAAGTCGACAGAGGGAAATAAAAAAAAACAGATGATGGGCAGCAGCATCTTCCTGGAACATCTGAATATACAAACTGCGGTTACCAACCCGCCTGCCAAGCGTGGTAACTAGGGCAAAATCCCCCCAAAATGAGAGCCACAGTCTTGTGGCAATCTATGGGAGAGGCCTATGTTCAGCAGTGGACTAGTGATAGGCTGAAAAGAAGAAGAAGAAGAAGATGCGGATCTTAGCAAATTAACTTACTTTCCTTCACTATAATGGATTTCCGCAAAGTAACGCCTGATTCTATTGACTATATACAGACAGTAGCAGTATAGTGACAGCATTATATTATCTGCACGAATAAAAGCTGTCCGTTACAATACTAATAATAGGAAAGAAGTATGTGCTGTCCCACTCTGCCGGACACCTATCAGCTGTCCACTAGCTAACTTATACTACATATTTATAATTTTTAAATATAGTAGCTAAAGTTTAAAATGATGACGCTAATACTTTTACAGTGTATAAAATCCGAAGCCGAGTGGCGGGAGGCCGACCTCAAGCCACATAAAAATCTTCATCTCATCTCGAATCGACGATCAACGGTCAATAAAGATCGTTAATAAAGCGCACTAAAGCTTCACGCCGTCGCACATTATGAACGTTTTAAATTATTATGAACTTTTAAAAGCCCGCCATTACTTTGCGATCTCGGTTAAATAAGAAAAAAAAATTTAAAAACTACCTTCATAAGCGTGATACTGCACTCGATGAAGCATTCAAACTATAAAGGAGAGAAAGTTAATTTGCTAAGATCCGCATGCAAAATTAAAAATGGTGTGTATTATCTAGTTTTTGAAGAGCACAGCCCGCCCTCCTGCGCCCTGCAAACCATTACCGCCTCCGGGAGCCGCCACCAGATACCCTCCACCACTACAACACTACCACTGGGCAAAACACACCACTGAAGTCGAGAACACGACACGTGTTTTACCTCAAACCGAGATATCGTCAAGTGAACGCAATAAATCTAAATGTATAAAATTTACAACACCAAATGTTAAACGCATGGATGTAAATGTACTCGTAAATGGGGAAGATTTGGGCCTTGTGGATACCACTGTCTTTCTTGGAATAACTCTAGACGCGAAACTTCGATGGGGCCCCCATATATCTAAACTAGCAAGTAGCTCTGCAGCATATTACTGGCTCTTCCCAGGACAGAGGCATTTTTTTGCGAACCAGTGTAGCTTAAAAAAGTGACGTTCAATGAGTATTATGTAAATGATCTATATTGAATTAAAAATATTCTATTCTATTCTGATATTGACTCTACGACATTCAGCCTCCGAAGTTTGCATGCGGATCTTAACAAATTAACTTTCTTTCCTTTATAACAATGGATTTCCGCAAAGTGACGCCTGATTCTATTGGCATTCAAACTACTTTAATTTAAAATAGAAATATTCAAAGTCAATTGGATTTGGAATTGGACAATGTGTCTGGCGAACAAAATTCTGAATATGTTAAGTAATAAAATATCTTAGTTCGTTTTCGTCCATGTCATCTTGCAAATACTCAGCAACTCCGATTATGGCGGCACTTTGCTTAGCATCATTCGTGCCAACGTAACCAATAATCAAACTATAGTTAATAGAATCAGGCGTTACTTTGCGGAAATCCATTATAATGAAGGAAGGTAAGTTACTTTGCTAAGATCCGCATGCAAAATATAAAAATGGTGTATATTACCTAGTCGACTCGGCGGCCGTCTGTCGTAGAGTCTATGACGCTTGATAATGCCTCGTTTTGGGGCGAAACACGTGTCGTGTTCTCGACTTCAGTGGTGTATATTATCTAGTGGTAGTATTGTAGTGGTTGGTGGAGGGTACCTGGTGGCGGTTCCTGGTGGCGGTGTTAGTTTGCCTGTGCACGCTACTGAGGGAGGGCGGGCGGTGCTCTTCAAAAAACTAGGTAATATACACCATTTTTATATTTTGCATTCGGATCTTAGCAAAGTAACTTACCTTCCTTCATAACAATCAAACTGACATTAAAATAATTTTGTAACTCGTGACATAACAATTTACATGATATGTCAGTGGAGGATCAAAATAACATCAAAATTATTTTTACTTACGAACATATAGCCCCGCCGATGGATGTCCGACACCTTTCAGTTCAAAACGATTTACCAAACACCTTGTATATATAAATAAAGTGAATCACGGGTATGGTCTCTGCCTACGCCTTTTTAGGAAAAAAGTGTGATTGTATGTATGTGTCTATATACAAGATTACAAAACTAATATGACATAAAGGACACAGAGAAATGAATTACAATAATGAATCACCCGAACGAAGCCCCTACGCATCCCATGCATAATGAGCGCATCTCATCAGCTTATGCAAATACATTAACGCTGGCGCAAAGCAGGGTTCGTGTGCAGTGTGCGGGGCTGCGGGATGGGGTGCACTATCGATCGCAAATACACCGTCGTGCATAATGAATGCCGGGCCCTTGTTAACCCTCGGAGCGGATGCTGGGGATCTTCCATACTTTGTGTTGTTTCATGTATACTTGCTTATTCAAGGCCATATGTTGCACCTAGTTAAATAAAATACAACTGTTTGTTACTTTATTACAAAATTAATATGGTACCAGGTACTAATCGATCAAGAAGAAGCCATTAGAATTTAATATACTTAAGAAAGTAGTCGATTTTGTTATATATAGATGGATGTGACGATGCGAGTAAAACGGTCACCTGATAGCAAATGACGTGTCACCCAGAATATTACAGAGTGGCACCACTATGCGTCCTTCACCCTGAGACATCAGTTCTTTAGTCTTAAATGCTCAGTGATTACACTAGCTCGAAGTGCCCTTCAGACCTAAACACAGTAATGTTTGCACACTATTTCTTCACTGCAGAATAACTCGCCCTTGGGTGGTACCTACCTCGACAGATTCCTGCAAAGGAATCCTACCACTAATTACATTTTCACAACCGCGAAGCCTACTGATCACTATACCTGACTACCTGACACAGGGCACGGGTCCTGGTTTTTTTTATGGAAGAGGGGGCAAACGAGCAAGCGGCTCACCTGATGGTAAGTGATCACCGCCGACCATGAACATCGACAATACCAGAGGAACAGCAGATGTTTTGCCGGTTTTGAAGGAATAGGCTCTTTTCTTGAAGGCCCCTAAGTCGTATCGGTCCGGTAAAAACCACTAGCGGCAGCAGATTCCATAAATTGCTTGTGCGTGGTAGAAAGTTCCACGAAAAACGCACTGTGCTGGAATGCCAACCATCAAGGTGGTGTCGATGGAATTTTGCGCTGTGCCGCAAAGTGCGATGGTTAAAATCATCGTCCGGAATTAATCCGATACAACAGATAATTCCTCGAAACACTCCCCATGGTAGATCCCATAAAAATGCAAAGACATGCAACATCATTTCCCAAAGACAGTGGATCAAGCCGATCAGATAGAACATGCTCGTCGACGATTAGGTTAGAATCCAAACCAACACAAATTGTTGGTTATCGCGCCTGGCTGTGTTGCGATTGTCCACGTGTCTCTGACAGTGAATCCTAGCGTTCTTCCGATCTTTTCGCATAATGTTATATAGGGCGTGGGTAGGCTAGGATGAGTGAGCGCCTCTGGTTGTCGTGGTGGAAAAAAGGCCATGACGACATTATATCAAAGAAAGTAGAGAAGGCATCTGTTCTACTTTCTTTAATATAATTTCATTTATCTTCGTGAATGATATTATTTAAAGTATTCAAACATACGTTATTACTGTTTATTTAGACGATAGAAATGAATAACAAACAAATTCTATAAGCAAGCTTTTTTAACCCCGAGTTGGCAAGAGTTAGTTATACACATGATTTATGTAGTTTCCCTCTAATGATTTCTTATATTTACGCGAATATTTTCTGAAACTAATTTAATTGCGTTCATTTTTACTGTATCTTACGGACTTAGGTGTCAGACATCCCGAGGTCATTGTGAATCAGGGCTACATTTAGCTTTTAATAATTAGTTTTGGTCTGACGCAAAACGTATATATTTACCACAGGATAGCAAAAGTTATGCAGAGGACATTGTCGAACTCAACATAACGAGCATACATACAGCAGAGTTGCAGCCGCGAGATCAACTTGAGCGTTCAGTACGGGGCACGTACGTGCGCCGTACGATCATCTCCCTTCCCCTTCGTCCCCGGTCTCCCCCATGTCTCCCGTCCGCTGCCGCCTCGCCCACCGACCGTCGTCGGTAATTAAGCCTCTTGCGACACTTCGCTCCTAGTTACGGTAGGTCCGGTCGCGCGGACTCGATACGACATACATACACGCTGATATTTCAATGACCCAACTAATTTATTATTAACTAGAAGAACGGCAATTAATGCAGCATCAATGTCAATGAAAGCTATCTGAGTAAGAAAAGAACCCTCTGATAATCAGTATCTATATATAATTAGGTTAAACTTTATACCCATTTTTAAGCATAATGCGCGCACAAAGGAGTGTGAGATTTGGCAAAGTTAAAGTTTGAATGGAGAAGAAGCGAGGAAACTAAAGTTTATATACAATATGTGTTACTAACACAATGAATTAAGTAAAATAAAACATTCATTATTTACGTTCATATTAACAGTGTCAGTCACATATCTTCGTTTGTTTACGTTAATACTGCAAACGTCAAAACTCTTAATAGTCTACAGTCAAACAGTCTGACAGAATAGAGATCTCCGTCGAAGAATTTAAAAAATGTTCCCAACAAATAATTACTCAAACCTTACGTTCAAACTTAGAAACTTTTCTCCTGTTAATTCACTTCGATTTCCGCACAGAACTAATATTTTTATAGTCTACAAATTGTTCCGGGTCTGGCTATCGGTGCGTTTTACATGCAGTACATGTTAAACGCACTCACGATGCACGAGAACTTCTAGTGTGGGGTAATATTATTTTAAATTGATATAAAGTCATTCATAGATCTTCTCTTGAATATGTTTTAATACCCGAATATTTTGTCAACGTAGACTTTATTTCAATTTTTCCTATGTCGACTTTTACGACACCCACGGGATGAGATGGGTTGGTGGATTGGCAGGAGATGCGCAGCAGCACCTTCTTGGAAGATCTGAATAAATAAACTGCGGTCGCCAACCCGCCTGCCAAGCGTGGCAATTATGGCAAGATCATCCCAAAATTATAGCTACAAGCTTTTGTTGACAATCTATGGAGGAGGTCTATGTAGACTAATAGTAGGCTGAAATGATTATGATCATGACACTTTATTGCTATTTGGGCATTGAATTATTATGACAGGAAGGTGAGAACATGACTGAGAGAGTGTTGACATTACCACATACACTTTACAAATACGGTAACGGAATAATGGGCAAATGTTCAAATTTGTTCAGCAGTTGTTTTCTATGCAGGAATCCGTCCAGGTAGACACCACCTCAGGGCCTGTTACTCTGCCGTGAAGCAGTAGTTTGCAAACATAACCGTGTTTCTGTTTGAAGGGCACTGAGAGCCAGCGTAATCACTGGGCATATGAGACTTAAGAACTTATGTCTCAGTGTAATGGACACAGCGTGGTGTCACACAGAAATTTTCTGGGTGACACAGCAACTGTTATTGGCAGACGTTGCACTTACCATCAGGTGAACGTTTTGCTCGTTTCATCACTTTATCCAATAAAAAAAAAGTATAAACTTTTAGAATCTCAGCTGCATTATCAAAAACACAATTGCAAAATAATACAGAAACATACTCGTATGATGAACAGAACTTGAATCAAGCATTCAAAATCATTTCGTAATAAGTAATCACATATCCGGCTCGTTAGACGGAATCAATTTACAGCAGACTTGGGGAGGGGAGGCGGTGTGGCGGGGCAGGGTGGCGGTGATAATTAGGCGCGCGGATTAGTTTCCAGCGAGTAAATTAACTTGAAGCCCTATGGCTTCCCACCTCCTATTTTAGAAGACAATCGGCGTCGGAATTGAACCCGCAGCCAATTAATGAGAGCAGGTATTTTGCGAACTGCGACCGCCGCTAACGGCGTTCGGTACTGTTTATTGCATTCCTCTCAGGACGCTAGCAAGTCTCGCCTGTATTTGTAACGATGTTCCTTGTTACTTACAATTATTGGAAAAGCGGGTAGATGTTTCCCACATCGTTTGTAATAAATATCCTTTTTTATGGTCGTGTTGAACCATAATTAAGATAATGATTTCTTATATTTACGCGAACACTACTCATTTAAATGAAACTAATTTTACGGATTTTATCGCGTTTAATATTTTACTATTTATAACCCGACGTTTCGGGCGCTTTACAGCTCCCATGGTCACGGGGGACTGAGGTGACAGTTGTCCCAATGTAATAGTTACCCCGGAGTACCTTCAGCTTTTAATTATTATTTTTAACGGACTAAAAATAAAAATAATAATTAAAAGCTGAAGGTACTCCGGGGTAACTATGACATTGGGACAACTGTCACCTCAGTCCCCCCGTGACCATGGGAGCTGTAAAGCGCCCGAAACGTCGGGTTATAAATAGTAAAATATTAAACGCGATAAAATCCGTAAAATTAGTTTCACATAATTAAGATTTCATAGAATTACTAGGTGATAGGTGTCCGGCAGAGTAGTCGTAAGAGGCGACTAAGATATTGTACGGACAGCTTTTATTCGTTCAGAATTAGACCATAATATGCAATGCTGTCACTATACTGCTCATGGGAACGTAACGGGGAGTAAGAATTTTTTGACTCGTTTACCGCGGAGGCGAAAAATTTGCTACATGTGTGGCCTCTACCTACCCCTTAAATGTGAAAAAGGCATAACTGTATGTATGCATGTATAAAACTAATTTTACGGATTTCATCGCGTTTAATTTTTATTATATATTTATAACTTTAACTACGACATCAGAACATCAAATCGAGTTATAAATAGTTAATAACTAAACGTATTAAACGATAGAATCTATTAAATTAGTTTTATTAAATGTATAATATTCGCGTAAATATAAGAAATAATTAAAATTTTAAACTAGACACGAATGATCTTATCAATACACAGTTTCTTTTAATTCTCAATGAAACATTTAAATAAAACAGTTTTTACGGATTTTATCGCGTTTAACTTAAACTATTTATAATCCTAACCAATGGATCTCGTAAATCGATCGATCTCGATCACCACCTATCACACCAAGTTCATTATATTGTTTTGGTGAAACGTGGATTGTGGCAGTCATCTGCTTTTGCAGTGAGTGCCCAGTCTCTGACTACCCCTTATGGGATACAGTCGTGATCTTATGTATGTATGTATGTATTTACAATCCGTCGTTTCGAGCGCTTTACAACACCCACGGTCACGGGGGGACTGAGGTGACAGATGTCCTGATGCCATAGTTAACCCGGAGTACCTTCAGCTTTTAATTATTATTTTTAGTCCGAACTACGCAGAAAGAGCATACTGTGTCTTGAAGCCTTGCAGTGGTATGCTTGGTTTTCGATTTAATTTTATTGATAATATCGTAGTTAACCCGGGGTACCTTCAGCCACTTTTCTTAATGAAACGTCAAATATGATAGTTTCAAATCTATCTATATAAATAAGAATCAATAGCCGCAGGTATGAAACTTGAGAACGGCTCGACCGATTTGGCTGATCTTTTTTTGGTTGTGTTCGTAATTATCGAAAAGTCGGAAATTTGGATGGTATTTTTGTATTAAAAACGTGACGTTCAGTTTGACAGTCTCCTGTCAGATGTTTGGATATCAAAACAAAATTTGACGATCAATTTCACATTCGCACTTCTCATGTTCTTGCACCCGAAGCCGGGCAGGTCGCTAATACATAATGAAGGTCCTAATTTTTATGATGGATAAGACTTTTCATTAACTTATTCAAATGTTAATCAAACAGATGATTTTCTTATAGAAGTTAAACAATTAATCAGCCTGTTTCGGACCTATGCTAGTTATCATATAAAACATTTGGAATTATATGAAAACATACGTCTTCAACGGATTTCTTAACTAAATCACATTCATCATTTCAGCCTATCACTAGTCCACTGCTGAACATAGGCCATAGGCTCTCATTGTGGAGGGATATTGCCATAGTCGCCACGCCTGGCATGTTCCAGGAAGATGCTGCTGCCCATGTCCTGGTTTTTATTTTCCCTCTTTCACGACATCCACGGGTTGAGATTGGATGGCAGATTTCTTCAGCCGCTACCACACGGCATAAATCACATTACACCCTAACATTATTAATGTCCTCCTAGCCGATTTTCGATCACGGTGCAAATGCTGTCGGAAGCTATCAACTGCGCAGGGGATAGTATAGTGCCACAAGTGTACGCGCAAACACAGAGCCACTCACTCGTCCCAGTCAATAAGCGCCCGATGTAACGCTCATACGGTACGATACCAGATAGGTCAGATGTTGTATCAAAAAAACGGGGACAACCACAACACAACCAGGCCCGAAATCCTTTTTTTTTTTTGCAAAAACGTTGGCAAGGGCTGGGATTCGAACCCAAGACCTGCAGCGTAGAAATCAGACTAACCAAGGTAGTCGAGCCTAATATATTTATACAGTAACAACAAGTGTAAGGACAGTAATCGCCTGCCTGTCTGCCAAGAGTAGAGTTTACCGCTGCCATAAGCTGAAGAAGTCGTGAGAGACCTACTTCCAGCCGAAGGGATATAGGAAGTAAGAGGGCGATATAGTAGTGTATATCTATAAAATTGTTTCAACATCGAATTAAACGGTTTTTTCTAACCTGGACTCATTAGATTATTATACAGAAGATTGTCAAACAAACGCCATTAAACAAGATCGTCTATATCTCTTAAATAAAATGCTCATATGAACGGAGCTCAGCTCGCGAAGCGGCACAATCACTTGTGTCGCGGCGCGCGACGCTGGAGGCTGCGAGGGAGGTGAGGTGAACGACGGGAAACCGGGAGAGGGAGAGGACACGGTGCAGCCCGTCGCCATGGCAACCGCCCCCGCCTAATCAATTGCAGAAATATGTACGATCTATTACCACTGCAACTTGGAGCCCTCTCCCGCCCGTTGACTCGCCGAATTCGTACAGCGCCGGGGCAACAGAATACATTTTCAGAGCGCTAGATAAACTGGTCGTTTTATACAAGAGAACGTTCGGCGACATTACACACACTTGGGAAGCGAGGAAAAGACGTATAGAGGCGTAGCTATCGTGCAGTGGATGCAATTTATTACGGTCTATCGTTTTAAAAGCTCATTAAGCATCAGGCGCGATTTCGTAAAAACGTCCCTCCGCAACGTACCTGTCCGCGCCCACGCACGCGAAGACGTGGCAACCCAAGCAGGTAATCAAATACGGTGCGAATCCAAACGCGGCTTAATTAACAACCGTAAAAAAAACCCGCTTCCATTCCAACAATGGATTCGTGATATGCCTATTGCGTAACAATTATACCTCGTACTTCGCTTTTTAACAGAGTTAGTGTAGGCTCGAACAATAATACGAACAGGAAAAAACTTTTACCGGAGGTAACCTTACACAAATATTGTCCACAACGAACCATGTTTATATTGCGCTCCATTAACAATCAAATTTCGATAGAACATTTAATAAAAGGTCTACTTTTAATAAAAAAAAATCATTGGATTAAGTTACAAAACGAGCAAAACGTTCACCTGTTGGTAAGTGCAATATACCCATAACAAATGCTGTATCCCCCAGAAAATTTCTGTGTGACACCACACTGCGCCCGTCACCCTCGGACATCAGTTCTCAAGTCTCATATGCCCACTGATTACACTAGCTCTCAGTAACCTTCAAACCGGAACGCTGTAACGTTTGCACACCTGCTTCACGGCAGAATAACTGGCGCTGCGGTGGTACCTACCTCGGATTCCTGCATAGAAATCCTACAACCAGTGAAAGTTTGTAGTCCATTGCTTCTCATCTACATAAGCGACCTACCAAAGTTGTTTGTGAACAACTGTGTCTTGTTTGAAGGCGATCTTTTTCTCACTGCATGTTGATATCGCAACGAATAACTAGCTAAGTCTAACTTTAGAGAGCAAAATCATAATATTAAAAGCCAAAAATAAAAACTGTTGTTTCGAAAATCTCTACTACATTTCTTCAATAAAATTCGAAAATGAGCGACGCAAAAAACTTATATTTTTTTTATAAAACTTAAGAAGACATAAAAACGCAATATAAAATAGATCATTATAAATTTATATACGATGTGGGAAAATGACTTTGATCGAGGATTGCAAGCCCCTTGGATTAATTACTTGGCTATACGTACGTATATGGCATTTTAATTAATGGCAATGTAGTAAATTAATATAATTTGTTAATGAAATTATATCATGTCATTGACGAGATGAACGAATCGTTCACCTCATAGTAAGTGCATCAGGTGGAAGAATTCCTATGCAAGAATTCTACTAACATCAATATTTTTCTAAATTGAATAAAGAAATTCTTATTTAACCTTTTTTAATTTTACTACAAATCTTTTTTATTCAATTGAATGGTAATTGACCTATAATTATTTCTTATATTTACGCGAACACTGTACATTGAAATTACTCTAATTTTACGGATTTTATCGCGTTTAATTTTTACTAGTGATTCTTTCGAGTGTTGTAAAGCACCCATCACAGAGTAAAGAAGTAAAGTAAAGTTTCAGCTTACAAATGTCCCACTGCTGAGCACAGGCCTCCTCTCATTTCTGAGAGGGTTTTGGAGCTAGAAATAATCCGCCACGCTGCTCCAATGCGGGTTGGCGGACTTCACATGTCTTCGAAATATTTTTTATTTCTCAGACATGCAGGTTTCCTCACAATGGTTTCCTTCACCGCCGAGCACGTGGTAAGATCAGCACTTAAAATTGCGATTAACAATTTTAGTGGTGCCGGCACCGGGAATCGAACCCAAGTCACTCGCGTACTATGAAATTTAAAGCGAGCGCCTAGCCCCTGAGCTACCACGGCTCACACATCACAGCATCACAGAGTACTTTTTAATATATGTAAAGCACCCATAGTCACGGGAGGACTGAGGTGACAGATGTCCTGATGTCATAGTTAACCCGGGGTACCTTCTGCTTTTAATTATTATTTTTGGTCCGATCAACGCAGGAAGAGCTAACTGTGTCTTGAAGTCTTGCAGTGGTATGCTTGGTTTTTGATTTAATTTTATTAATTATTGGATCCCAAGCCAGAGGTAATACCCAACCATCTTCTCTAATGAAATTAGGATGTTTTTTAATTTCAATAGCCTCGCGAATCATCCTTGGTAGGAATCGGTGTACTTTATAAGGATTTGTAGTTTATCAAATCTGATGTAATGGTTGGGATGATCCAGAACATGGTAACAGACTGCAGACTTCCTAGATCGACGATGCCTGACATCAGCCGTCGTTCGCACTCGAAACGTCGGGTTATAAATAGTAAAAATTAAACGCAATAAAATCCGGAAAATTAGTTAAATTTAAATGGATAATTGACCTCTTCGCCGATTTAAATTATAGAGACATCTTGTTAATCTAGAATAAAACATCTGCAGAAGAACTAATATGTTATCGCAATCTCTTATAGACCCTTATGTTCTGAGAAAGGAACATATGCAGTTTCAGAGACAAAGGGTACACAATAATATCGGTTTCAACATTCAATTATTGTCGAGAAACATCTCCTAGAACAAGCTTTTACACTTGGTCGGAGTGTTTAACAGGAGCGTTAGTAATAGCATTGTATTATTCTTTAAAACTTCGAAATGAATCCCGCACCCATGAATCAGCAGGCCGGTACACTAACCACAGAGGTACGCGATCATCCGCTTATTAAAACAAAAATAATAATTTGATACCCTTATGAAACTAGTTTATAGTTAGCGATATAAAACTGGAAGTAGCCAACGACTTCGCTTGGTTTAATTATACGACACACGCGAATTGGAAAACGTGTGCTATAAATATGAACAAATATATCTTGCTTTTTACTTCACTATCCACATATTGCGCGTATACTCGGCACGGCGTAATAATCAGGGCGGTACAAGCGAACGACCCAACCCTTTTTTACACATCAAAAGAAATTGATAAGGATATCAGAAAGCAAATAACAGCTGTAATCGTTATTTTCAGAGATTTGTACTATGAAAAGTACGTAAATGCAGTTTACAAAACGAAAAAACATCATCGTCATCATTATTTTAGCTCAACCACTGCTGATAATATGTCTCCCCCATAGATTACCACAAACACGGTTGTGAGCTACCTGCATCCATCAACTTCCCGCAAAACTGTGCAGGTCATCATCACTGGCAGTACGCACTGGTTGAAGAGCTCTGTTTTAAGATGTTGAGCTGTATTTATTTGTTATTTATATGTAATACCTTAATCTCAAGAGAACATAGGCGGACTTAATGCCTAGAGGCGCCCTCGGTCTCTACCGTGAGAGACTTGAAAAACGTCGACAAGTGTAATATTTATAGTTAATAGAATCAGGCGTTACTTAGCCATTATAATAAACGAATGAATGTAAAAAAAATATTTGTGGCGGTACAAAGGTTCCGGCGGCTAACTGTCGTAGAGTCAAGTTCACTTGACAATGCCTCGTTTTGAGGTGAAAAACGAGTCGTGTATTCGACTTTACAGGTATGTATTGCCTAGTGGTAGTGTTGTAGTGGTGGAGGGCGTCTGGTGGCGGTATTAGTTTGCTTGTGCACGCTATTGAGGGAGGGCGGGCTGAGCTCTTTAAAAACTAGATAATACACACCATTTAAAATTTTGCATGTGGATCTTTAGCAAATTAACTTCCTTTCCTTTATTGAAATATTTATTAATAAATTATAAAAATAACATTTTCATGAAATGTGGCTAAAATATATACACTATTACATACTAATTATATAACATGCGTACTCGACAAGTAGATGAGACCAGCCGGCCAGCTGATCGAAGTTGATGGGTCCAACAATCGGTCCTGGGTATACATATTCGTCGACAACTGCGAGCGAGTGTTCCCAACAATAAACGTTATAGGTGTAACATGGAAGTTAGGCGTGATCTTCGTCTTGATGAACATGGGGTTCATCTTAAGACCCACCCGTTAGGAGACACTATTAAGAACATTAAGCAAAGTGCTGAAGTCCTCCAGTGATTATCCTGGCATGTGACATACAAATAAATTATTCCTTCCTATATCTCTTATATCTATCAACATTCTCAACTTCTCTCAATCTGTCTCATCTAGTCCGTGTCTTATGTCTATTAAAATATATATAAATTTACTGTTTTTGTGTGATCCGTTTAAAAAAGAAACAAACAAATCAAATTATTCTTACGTACACTTAAATGTCGACTTGCTAAAATAGAGTCTGTGTCGGATTAAAGGCTTATATGTGGCAACTATTGCAAAACCCCCCTCAATATGAGAGCTGCAAACTTTTGTGACAATCTATAGGTGAGGTTTATGTTCAGCAGTGGACTATTATAGGCTGAAATGATAATGATGATTGGTAAAAATTACTAAAATAAATCTTAAAACATTTAAGATATCAATTTCAGTTAACAACTGTAATTGAATGAACTTAAAACTATTCAATATATATAAGTATTAAACACGAAGCCGCGATCTTACAAGAAGGAGATCGCTACGTGCCCAAGAAGCTGGTTTTACCTCCAACAGCCTCTGGAGATCTCGTAGAGCGTAGCGACACGTGGACGACGCCGGTCTCGCGCCTCTACGAGCTCTCGTCGCGCCGACATAACAAGCCCCCATCTGAAACTTTTAACAAACCATCCTTTAAATTTTATTATGTAATCTTTTTGAAATCTTAGTGTAATCTCTTTGCTAACATTTTGATAGAAGTAAAACTTCTTATCAAATTTTAAAACCCAAAAAATTTAAGTAAGTGGTAATGGTTGCTAGGATTCCTATGCAGTAATCCGTCTAGGTAGGTATCACTGCATGGCCAGTTATTCTGCCGTGTAGTATTACCGTGTAAGCATTACTTGTAAGCATTACATTGTTTCGTTCTGAGGGCACTGAGAGCTAGTGTTATCACTGGGCATATGAGACTTAAGAACTGATGTCTCACGGGGACGAGAGCTGTGTGGTGCCACACAGAGATGTTCTTGGTGACACAGGATTTGTTATGAGCAGACGTTGCACTTACCATCAAGTAAACGTTTTGCTTGTCTCGTCCTTTTCTCCGATAAAAAAATATAATATTACATCGTTGTTCGAAATGAAACAGTAGAATCATACGACTAAAGCCTTTTCTTCTGCAGGTTTCTTTAATAAATGGTATTGTCGGTCGGAAGCTCTGCGCTTAATATAATCGACGAATTATTACACTGTATGCAAATTATCTCATTACACATTTATTATACATTTTCTCGTCTTCCTGTCTTCTTCTCTAAATAAGTTAGCAACATGGGAAATATTGATATTTTTAGTAAATTCAGTCTTTATTATAAAAACTAGTAATAAATGACTCTGGGATGGTACCTACCTAGACGGATTCCTGCATAGGAATCCTACCACCAGTAAATGTATTAGGCAGTTATAAACTTACTCTACAATTAAACATTAACTTTACACAACATCATAACTACCCACCCCAGTTTACTGCTGGACAAAGTCCTCGTACATATTTACCTCTTTAACGCCGGCCTTCTTTGAACTCCGTTGCAGTGTATTTTTTTTACGAGTTCCTTTGATTTGTTATACTTACTTACAAAAGCATACAATTGTTGGCACATTTTCTGCGAATTACTTGTTTCGTTGCAGAAATTGGTGTATTCTTGATGAATGATCATGAATGGTTTGATCCTTTTCAATATTTTTAGCGCCTCCTCGTCTTTCATCCTCTATCAAGTGTCAGAGAGATCGATATCAACGTTGTGCCCAACACTATGAACAAAAGGAATACGTTATTACGTAGCTATAACCATACAAAACGTACTAATTAAATTATCAACTGATATATCTAAATAAATTAACTGCGGTTGATAACCCGAATATCAAACGTGGCAAATATGGCAAAATCCTCCATAATGAGAGCTAGAAACTTTTGTGGCTATCTATGGGGAAGGCCTATGATCAGCAGTGGACATGTGATAGGCTGAAACGATCAGCGACGACGATTTTGTGTTCGTAGTGTCAGCTCGTTGAATTTGTATCTGTCCTGTGGCCACTTGAGCTTACTTTCAAATCCAAACAATCATACATACAGTCACGCCTCTTTCCCATTGGGGTAGGCAGAGACCACATCTTTCCACTTGCTACGATCCTGAGACACATCTTTCGCTTCTTCTACTTTCATTACCGTTTTCATACACGCTCATCGGTTGCTTTTAATGTGACATTTCCTCAAAATCGTGATACGTACGGCTAGGTCGACCCTTACCGGCTTTCCCATTCACACTCGCCTCATAAATCTGTTTCGTAAATCTTCTTTCATTCATTCTCTCCACGTGTCCAAACCATCTAAGCATCCCTTTCTCTTTCTTTGTCACTACATCTTCAACCACACCGCAACGTTCCCTTATCACGCTGTTTCTCACTTTGTCGATCAAAGTTACTCCAGCTATACTTCTCAAACTTCTCATTTCCACAGCATTAATCTTACTTTCATGCTTCTTCTGTCAGACCCAGCATTCACTACCATACATAAGTGTGGGGACCAAGACCCCCCCTATGTACAGCCAGTCATGCCTTTTTAGATACGTTCTGGCTGCTCATAAAGTCCTCAACTATCAATTGCAAACATTCGATGAAAAATTAAATAACGTCAATAATAAAATACAGTTCAAATATCGTTCAAAAGATATATTACTTAAGTAAGCAACTTGAAAGGTTTGCAAAGAGAAGCTACAGTTTGGTCTACCGTAAAAGCATCGTAGGCAATTATTGTTCAATAATAATGCAAGTGAACGAGGCAGCGCGAGGGAAGAGAACTCGAGGCGAGCCACTGCAGTCTCTCTAATGATAAATCTCATATTTCTCTCAAGTAATTGAATGCCCGACAAAACCCGGCTGCACCTGCCGCTGAAGGGTAAGATTAACATTGTTTATTGCCTATTAATAAATACATTGCTGTAACCCCTACGCAATGTTCCACGAAAGAAATTACCCATTTTCGCAGAACGAAATGGCGTCTTCAAAAATTCATACTCCACCCTCTATAAAATGAAGGAGCCGCCCCCTTAAAATAACTGTTAAAAAAGGCGCACACACTCCATTATGTGATTTAAAAATCATATTCAAAATCGCCGTTGGGGCCAAACGAGCGTGGCCGCTATTCTATTACCCACCCTTGCCGGAATAAATTCCATCGAAGCGCAATAATAATAAAAAAAATGTCGAGAGCTTGTCGCGTGCAAAAGACGTGCGGTCACGCGCCCCCTCCCCTTCCCCCGTCTACCTCACCCCCTGACCCGCAGCGCACCCTCCGAGCCTCCCTCGCAAGAATATAATATGCATTATGCGAAATCCGTAACTCTTATGTTGGGTCAGGAGAATACCTTAAAATGATTCATGAGTTACTCCAAATCAAACCATGTTGCGAGTTTATTAAGGTCCTTTATTCGATGGCGAGGAGCAATTCTTAAGACGTCAGTGCCACGGAGCCGTGGCGCGGTTTCCTCGGGCGGGCGAGGCCTGCACTCTCAAGATAACGCCGAGTATTAATCATAGTATTATCGGCCGGTGGCGGCGTCTTTGTTATGACACCGCGTTATTGCAGTTTTTTCTCTATCTACCCTCGAGGACGCGATAAACGGCTCGAGAGTGAATTTTCCGGGACAGATGTTTTAGTAATCCGGGAGAGATATCACCGAATACGGTCCAATAAAACATTGAATATTATTATTATGGCACCCGCCTCGGGGCGAGTTCAGTCTAGTATATTGAGACATAAAGAATCCACCTAGAAGTTGGTTCTTACTCGAAACAAAGTATTACTTATGTGATATCGGGAAGTAAATATTGAAAAGAAACTTAATTTTCTCATAAGCTCTAAGCTACACAACAAGGCCGTGAAAGCATATGTCACCTAACTACACCGTTTAGATTGGACGCTGTCATAAGTCAGCGCTACATCATTAAGTCGTGCTTTTTCAAAGCGCTGCCGCCGAAAAGGGCATTATCAAGGGAGCTGCAAAGGGCTGCGCGATGACTGGCTCAATTGAAGCTTACATATCTACGGGAGACAGCGCGTCCCGGCGGGCGCAACAATTTGTGTATGATTAATGACGGCGGACGTGGCGCGGGCGAAATGGCCGGAAATCACAGCGCCTCGCGGGACCGCTTCCACTGCAAACACTATCAAAGTTGCGAGTTGGCAGCGCGCCACTCCTCCGCGCATCACAAATTTTAACCGTCCTGAGTTAAAAACACATTAAATACGATAAAGTAAAACAGAGTTCAATTCAATGTATATACAATTAGATTAAAAATAAAATTTGTTTATTTCAAAAATTTTAGTACACTCCACCAAAGTTGGCTTAGACCTTTTTAAATTGTTGCCTTTCTAGAAATGGCCAGTATATTTCGGGTGTGAACACCAATCTCTTCAAATCCTTTAACAATTTTAGTCATTAACTGGTGGTAGGATTCCTATGCAGGAATCCGTCTAGGTAGGTACCACCCCAGGGCCAATTATTCTGCCGTGATGCAGTAGTGTGCAAACATTACTGTGTTTCGGTTTGACGGGCACTGTGAGCTAACGTAATCACTGGGCATATGAGACTTAAGAACTGATGTCTCAAGTGTGATGAGCACAGTGAGGTGTCACACAGAAATGTTCTGGGTGACACAGCATTTGTTATGGGCGCACGTTGCACTTACCATCAGGTGAACGTTTTGCTCATTTCATCACTTTATACAATAAAAAAAACATTGTAGCAATGATGTACGTACAATATACAATTAAGTAGCTACTGCACCAGTAAACCTCACAATTACACGATAATAAATAGAGCATGTAATGTAGTTTTCCTAAGCTACTTCCGACCTACTGTCTTTACTTTATTGTCTGAAAAAAATACATAATCTTTTTCAGAATTCGGCAAATAAAAATTATAGTCATTGCTAAGTTTAATTTGAATTCCGAACACTAATTCATTAGCGAAAGTTACATCAATGACATCTTTTAAATTAGCTTCGTTACTTACTAGCGTAAAACGTATCGTTTCACAATTTTGAGTTAACCTAATGGCGACGTTTTGTTGCCAACTTTAAAAAACAAATGAAAAGCTGAAACTAACAACTACATAAGCATAAGACGAACGGTCGTTAAAGTTTACTTAGCGACAATGGAAAGCTGCTGAAAGTTTGCAACACTACGCACGCACACATGGCAGAGCAGCGTTACGTACGCGAGTGCTTGTATGCGTGCGCTACGGGATCATTTTTCACGTTTCATGAAGCGCCCGGGCGCGGGGCAGTGGATTAAAATACATTTCGCTCGTCGTCGGTGATGGATGGCCTGCTGGCCCCTTAGAGGAAAGGGTTGCCCTCCTCTCGGTTCTTCTCCCCCTTTCGCCCCCGACCTCACACTACCAGAAGGAGTCCGCTACACTCACCGCCTTAATAAACGAGGGAACAATGGAGGTGAGATATTTATGAAAGAATAATTATACATTAACTTAAATTTTAAATTCTTAATGTCTTATTTTTACTGTTCAATTTGTTCCTTGAATAAGTTAGTATAGCGCCCTAAGGAAAAGCTAAACTTAGTGCACTTACAATTTTTCAGGAGATATACAAAATCCTATTAAAATAAAAAAAAAATCTGCGGCTGATAAAACAAAAGCCAAAGTATTTTTAAAGGCACTTTGATAACCCCGTATGCTTTCATTATACGTACGTCCAAACAGACTTATAATATGAGTGGGTTTGGAACCAAAGTGCTGTTCGAGATCTCTTAACTACAATAGATCCTATAAACTTATTCTCATAAAAAATTTCATGCAGATGCTTGAGACACGGTCAATATTTAATAATGTTTCATTGGCCTCATGTTTGATTTTAACCTACTTCAAAAAAGGTGGAATTTCATATATCGTCTGAATATTTTTATGTATTCGGGCATAACTTCTTTGTTTTGGAACCGATTTTAATGATTCTTTTTTTATTATTAAGGGGACATCGTAAGGATTGTCCCACAAACACACACATACACACACCAGATCTATCTATTAAACAGTTTTTCATATAATACTACCACATAAAAATATTGTATTGATCCGCGGGGTTGTGATCCATATAACAGGTTTTTTCCTACTTTGACACCACTGAGACACCAGTCCCCACATTTATATTGTGTCTTACCGTGTGGTGGCGGCTTAAGAGAATTTACCACCCCATCTCATCCCTTGGGTGTCGTAAAAGTCGACAGAGGAAACATTAAAACCAGGAGATGCGCAGCAGCATCTTCCTGGCACATCTGAATAAATAAACTGCGTGCCAACCCGCCTGCCATGCGTGGCAACTATGGCAAAATCATCCCAAGATGAGAGCTACAATCTTGTGTGGCAATCTATGGGAGAGGCCCATGTTCAGCAGTGGACTAGCTATAGACTGAAATGATGATGGTCATGAAGTTGTGTACAATCAAGTTGTGGGAAATAAATAAACAATAAAAAAAATTGGTTAAGTTCTGATGATGGAATCCATGAGAAAATCATGAAACTCTTCCAGCAGAGTCTGCTGGAAGCTGCTGCGTGGAAGTCGGATTTGATTAACTAATTATAAATTATGCTATGGATGGCGGTATTGCATTTAAAGTGAAATTACTGAATAATTACCATGCAACTTTTAGAGAGTTACATTTTTAAAATAGAGTTATATGTATTTAAAACTATTATTAGTTTTAACTGGTTCATTATGTGTTATATCATCTATATTCTTATGTAGTTGTCAAATGTGTCCTGTTAATGGGACCTTTTACACACACATATATATTTACAGAGATAGGAGAGTCTCTGTGTTAATAGGAAAAACTCAAACTCTACGCTACTCTACGAAATATCTACTATCAACTGATAATTGCATATTTTGATAAAAAAAATGTGTTGCTGAGAGTCCTGTCTAATTCTGAGACTAAATATTGTAAAATTTATATGTACCACCGCAGTGCCAGTGGTGCTACAGTGAAACAGTAGTGTGCAAACATTACTGTGTTTTGGTTTGGAGAGCACTGACAACTGGCTTACTGGGTACATGGGACTTAAGAACTGATGTCTCAGGGTAACGGACGCAGTGTGGTGTGACACAGAAATGTTCTGGGTGACACAGCATTTGTTAAAGGCAGACGTTGCACTTGCCATCAGGTGAACGATTTGCAGTGTCGTAAGTTTCATCCATAATTTTTTTTAACTGATATTGCTTGTATAAGAATCATAAAATAATTCCTTAAGAATAGTCCAATCCTAGTACTTTTATTTCAGTAAGGCAAGTGACTTTGTGAAACTCTTAAAGTATTTCTTCAGTAAAAATCACATTTAGAACGTAACTAAAAACCCCTGAGAAAATATTTCAGGCAAACACGCCGCGAGTGAAAGTCAATACTACAAAAAAGTTTTCCGGCCGTATTTGCGTTGTATCTTGTTCGCAAAAAAACGTCTGTCTATGTTGTGTCGACTCTCATAACATTTTGTTACGTAAATATCGGTATGCTTCATTAGTGTAACAGTGTACAGTCTATGTGACGCACAGACAGAATAGCATAGATTAGAATATTATTTATTCAATATAGATTATTTACATAACACTCATTGAACTTTTTTAACTACACTTTGTTTGCAGAAATTGTCCTGTCTTGGGAAGAACCAGCCAGAAATCCAGCGAGCAGTTTTTTCTTTTTTCAGTCATTTTGAATAAAATTTAATATAAAGGTACGAAATCTAAAAATAAGTTGTAGAAATAGCAAAAATAAATAAAAAGACATCCTATAAAATACATCTGTGAGAACATTCTGCGTTTACATACATTATTTTTTAATCGGAATCTGTTTACTCTCTTTAACTGACTGTATGAATTATCTATATACGTATAGTGATTATAGTGATATAATTGATTATTTATTTTATTAAATATAGTTAATAGAATCAGACGTTACTTTGCGGATTAAATCCATTATAGTAAACGAGAGAAAGTTAATTTGCTAAGATCCGCATGCAAAATGTAAAATGGTGTGTATTACCTAGTTTTGAAGAACACCGCCCGCCCTCCCTCAACAGCGTGCACAAGAAAACCAATACCGCCACCGGGAGCCGGCACCAGATACCCTCCACCACTACAACACTACTACTAGGCAATACACACCACTGAAGTCGAGCAGCAGCCAGTCAGAGAACAGACAGTCAGCCGCCGACTCGGTGGCTGACTGTCTGTTCTCTGACTGCCATGTGTCTACGTTTAGCTTACACAGTTACTTGTCGGCAGAATATCAGATTCATAGGCGGATTTCTGCATAAGAATCCTTTCGACAGTAAATTGGGCATTCTTTACATAAAAAAAAACTGTTAACCCCAAAGTGTGTTTCAGTTCTTTTTGAATTGCTAATTTTGATGCTTCACGGTTTGTATATTTTCGGTCTGGCGTTTTTGAGATGGTTATTCCGCTACCCGTCGAAATCCATGACATTTAACTCCAAGAGCCGTGTGGTGACGGCTCGTTAAAAGAAAACTACCACTCCATCTCATCCAATGGATCTCGTAAAAGGCGAGTAAGGAATTAAACTGCACTGTGCACCCAACAGCGCATGGTGGCGATGGGCTCACCACCTATCACACCAAGTGCATTATATTGTTTTGTGAAACGTGGATTGTGGCAGTCATCTGTTTTTGCAGTGAGTGCCCAGTCTCTGACTGCCCCTTATGGGATACAGTCGTGATCTTATGTATGTATTTAACTCCAACAACAGCCATAAGATGAAATAACGCAGCAAATTTCCTTACCGCCACACAACATCGTATATTTTTCAAAATATGACACGAAATTCACATAAATCATACTCAGATTACTTACTGAGTATGATTTAGGTGACCATAAACCTAAAAGTTTTATGAAATATTTTTTGAACGTCAAGCTAACAGGTGTCGACGATTTTTATAGCCGGCACACTTACTGTAATGACTTCCGCGGACACATAACGGACGAGTAAACATTGAAACATGTATGATATTTTCCGAAGGGAACCATTTGCGAAATACTAACAGAGACGCGTGTGTCGCGGGCGCGGCGACAACCGGATATTTCATTTCCTACATCACTGCTTACCTCGCTTTTATCGTACAAATTACTAATCACATATCCATCATCCGCACAGTATGTAGTAAAATACATACATACATAAGATCACGACTGTATCCTATAAGGGGTAGTCAGAGACTGGGCACTCACTGCAAAAACAGATGACTGCCACAATCCACGTTTCACCTAAACAATATAATGCACTTGGCGTGATAGATGGTGAGCCCTTCGCCACCATGCTCTGTTGGGTGCACAGTGCAGTTTAATTCCTTACTCGCCTTTTACGAGATCCATTGGATGAGATGGAGTGGTAGTATTCTTTTAACGAGCCGCCACCACACGGCTTATGTAGTAAAATGTCTCCAACAAATACGCACATGCAGCTCTAATTTTTGATAGGGTTTACAAAGTACAGTTAAGTAATACTAGAATACCATTGCAGTCTGCGTGTATTCTTTACCGTCTAGCAAACAATAAGATGTCTCCGCTATTTGTTTTAACAGTAGACTTTGCTTCGAACAATCGCTGCGCTTTCATTAGAGGAACCATTCCAAATAAAAAATATTGACCTAATGTACCTCGAGCACATATTTACTTAAGAATTTCTAGCTTTTGTCGGCGGCTGCGGACTCACGTTCTTTCCATATTTCAGCATAGTATATTCAGCAAGCGACAATACAAATGTTTTGATATTTATGAATTTAAAGAAATTGTGTGAAAATAAGTGGTTGGTCTCTCAATATGTCTCAATAAGATGAATGAAACGTTTTCATCTACATATTGAGATATGTAAAATAAAACTTAAATCACTTTTATAAAAAGTGATGTTCATAATATAAGTACCAGGAATAAACACTAGCTAGTTTAACAATAATGCCAGTTAGTCGACTTCACGGAGTCAATAACTCCTCCATAGAACAATGTATAAGTTTTTACAACAAATCCCGGAAAGCGCACAAAGTATTCGCATCGAATAGTTCAAATATTTATTGACGGTATAAAAACTTTATTATAATATTAAAGAATACATTGATGAACCCCTAAAATGATACTTTCTGATTTTTTTTTTATTATTGACACAAATGAAGCCGTGGTAGCTCAGGGGTTAGGCGCTCGCTAAAAATTTCATAGTACGCGAGTGACCTGGGTTCGATTCCCGGTGCCGGCACCGCTAAAATTGTTAATTGCAATTTTAAGTGCTGGTTTACCACGTGCTCGGCGGTGAAGGAAAACATCGTGAGGAAACCTGCATGTCTGAGAAATAAATAACAAATATTTCGAAAACATGTGCAGTCCGCCAACCCGCATTGGTGCAGCGTGGCGGATTCTTCCTAGCTCCACAACCCTCTCAGAAACGAGAGGAGGCCTGTGCTCAGCAGTGGGAAATTTATAGGCTGAAACTTTACTTTTTTTTACACAAATAATGAAACGAATTGCACACTGGGTTTCTAGCTGGTTCTTCCCAAGACAGAAGCATTTACATGTTATAAAAGTCAATATACTCGTAATAATTCGTAAAACCATCCCGTGGATGTCGTAGAAGTAAACTTAGCGAAATGCAAAAATAATCTCGTGATTTCCGACCACACCAATGACGCGCATCAATATTTTAGACGAGACGAGCAAATCGTTCGCTTGATTTTAAGTTCAACGTAGGTCTGGGTAGCAACAAATGTTGTCACCCAGAACATTTCTTCTTATTTTCTTTATTTCATCGCGCTGCGCTCGTCAACTTGAGACGTCAGTTATTTAGTCTCACGCCCAGCAATAATATTAGCTATCAATGCCCTTCAGACCAACAGTAATGGTTCCGCGTTACTGCTTGTCGGCAGAATAACTGACACTGCGGTGGTACCTAGGCCGATTTCTGCATTCTACCAGTAAAAGTTATCGCCATCGCCAACCTGCCAGCCAAGCCTGCAGTTAACTATTTGGATACTGATGATGATGATGTTACATAATAATAAATACTAACATACAAGATGCATACTAACATACACAAAAGGTAATAATTGATAACCACAATGGTTGTCGCGCCCCTGTTTGCAATTATGAAACGTTAATCCTATTTTCTAGTTCCGTGAAAAATATTGACTTTTATAAACGATTCCTGTGCAGGAATCCGTCTAGATAGGTACCACCCCAGGGCCAGTAATTCTGCCGTGAAGCAGTAGTGTGCAAACATTACTGTGTTTCGGTTTGAAGGGCACTGAGAGCTAGCGTAATCACTGGGCATATGAGACTTAAGAACTGATGATAATATAAGACTTAAGAACAGAAATATTCTGGGTGACACAGCATTTGTTAAGGGCAGACGTTGCACTTCCAATCAGGTGAACGTTTTGTCCGTACCGTTACTTTTATAAAAAAAGAAACAAATTGTCTCGTGCCGGAAACGACCCCAGAATACATCGCAAAACATAATCGTGTAGCTACTGCACAAACCGAACCTTTTATGTGGTCTTGTCTTGTCATTACTTGTACATATAATGTTAGTGTATACCTGCAGCTCCATCTCCTCGCTATGGTAACCTGATACAGCAACCCACGGCACACACATTAGCTGATTGCTGGCAACACCTCGTTTGTTTGCAGTCGCACCCGCGACGCCGCGCCTCGTGATGTATTGGACACGTGGCTCGTGTTTACACCGTCTCAAGATCGCTTCACAACTCCGACATATGACAGCTCCGCATAACCGTTTCAAAACTTTAAGCGGCAGACAGACAGTCACACTTCAATGTATTCATCGTCTGTCGCAAATAAGAAGGTAAATTTATATAGCGATACGATATCTCGATTATTTCCGGTTACTCTGATCATCGATGTATGTAACATAAGGCTAAACAGAACCGGAGCTTCATTAAAAACCCAAGGTAAAAAAATCGCTAAGGACTTTGACTACAATAGACCCAGGTGTGAACTCACTTTATATCTCAAACACAAACTGTTACTTCTCTCGATAACAATGTGCTGCAAAAAACGCGTCGAGACCTCACGTCGCGTGTCTTTAACTAAATTGGGAGCTAAAAAACAGCTGCACCAAAAAAAAGGGTTGCGGAAGGGTTGCTCCCCGCGTGCAACCCTTGCGTTGGCGCCACGCGCCTGCCCAAAAACTTCCAAATCGCCCTTTGAAAGCGAACGCCAATAAAAAACGTTGTCGCGTGCATGCGCGTTTTGATTTTAAAGTGATTTGAATATGGCAGATTTACATACGGGCCGGGCGGCCGCCATTGGTCGCTCATTTGCGTGCGCAGGTGTCGTGGCCCGCGGGATTCGCCGCCGCGCCCTGCGGCCCGCGGGTTGGCGCGCGCTTCGCAAACTAACTACTTTTTAGTACATCAATCATGTACCCACATTTTGCATATAAACACATCCCGATACGCGTATTGTTTTCGAACGTCGCCCGTTTTAAAGCAGACATCCGTGTTTTTTAAATTTATGCTAATGACATACGACGTGGGTCGAGTTGCAAAACAGTGTTCTATTATTCACATATTCCTGTTTCACCTACAGTCATTTTATGCGCAAATAGCCTCATGGTTTATGATACAGTTAATGATACTAAACGTTATTTATAGTCATGTAGTCATAATGCAGTCTTTTGTATCGTTTTTTAATACTAGCTGATGCCCGCGACATCGTCCGCGTGGATGTAGGTTTTTTAAATATCCCGTGGGAACTATTTGATTTTCCGGGATAAAAAGTATCCTATGTCCGTTTCCGGGATGCAAGCTATTGCTGTGCCAAATTTTGTCAAAATTGATTCAGCTGCTGAACCGTGAAAAGGTAAAAAACAGACAAAGGGATACAGACTGTTACATTCCCATTTATATTAGTCGTCGTTTCAGCCTATCAATAGTCCACTGCTGAACATAGGCCTCCCACATAGATTGCCACAAAAGTTTGTAGCTCTCGTTTTGGGGGGATTTTGCCATAGTTGCCACGCTTGGCAGACGGGTTGGCAACCGCAGTTTATTTATTCAGATGTTCCAGCAAGATGCTGCTGCCCATCTCCTGGTTTTCATTTTCCCTCTGTCGACTTTTACGACACCCACGGGATGAGATGGGGTGGTAGATTCTCTTAAGCCGCTACCACACGGCAATTTATATTATCCATACTAATATAAAAAAAAAATTATATTAGTATGGATAACATAATGAATATCTACGTGTGTTCATGGCGATAGATTTTAATCTCTTCAACTGTATTGAATACCATCGATTCCAGCATAAACATAAGGCTGTGGAAGTCTACTTTGACTTATATATAACAACAAAAATTGAGATGAGAGATCACATATAACTGGAGCTACAATCTGTCCGACAGCAACTAGCCTGATGATCACAAGTCACACACACACGCGGGAATCCGCCCGGAGCAAACATAGCCTCAAAAGTTGTTTTATTTGAGTCGGGATTGCGAGGAAACCTCATTAGGGGAGGCCTCGCCCTTTGTACTGCAATCAGAGCGCCGGGAGTGCTCATTATCGAAATGTTTAAAATAACGTCAGAGGGCCGTTTGTCCTCCTAGTTAGCCATCCACCTCATATAACTAACTGCTTTGTTATGTCAGGATAATTTGGTTTATAGCAATCAAACGTATAAATTAAATGAATCGGTAATTATAACCGCTGATTCGACGCGTGCTCTGTGGTTAAGGAAAATGGCGTGAAGAAACTTGCATTTTTGAGAAATGAATTTGAAATACATGTCAAATTCATGCGAGGAACGAGACCAATACTAATAATTTTGGATTATTGGACTACTGAAATATAATATTTTGGAAAAAATGTTTTTTTTGGAAATTTTACTTTTTTGGAATTCGTCTAGGTAAGTAAAATCGCAGAGCCAATTATTCTATCGTTAATTAGTGTACAGTGTTTTGGTTGAAAAGGCACTGTAAAGTAGTGTACATGCAAGGCGAACAGACCATGAGACTTAAGAACTGACGTCTCAGGGTATTATCGCAGTGCGGCGTTTCCAATTAATAATGTGAACAAATGTAACAAAAAAGTCACTATAGATTAAATTCAGGAATGATTAATGATGAACCAATAACGCCGTTATAAGGAAATCAATATCGAAGACGGTAAATCACTGACTGTTGAAACATTTACAAATATTTATGAGAGTTAGTTAGTAAGATGTGTATCCGCTTGCAGTCTTCTAGCCAATATATATTTTTTTTTTATTTAATAAAAGTGACGGAACGTGCAAAGCGTTCACCTGATGGTAAGTGCAACGTCTGCCCATAACAAATGCTATGTCACCTAGAACAGTGTGACACCACAGCGCGCTTGTCACCCTGAGACATCAGTTCTTAAGTCTTAATGCCCAGTGATTACGCTAGCTCACAGTGCCCTTCAAACCGAAACACAGTAATGTTTGCACCCTACTGCTTCACGGCAGAATAACTGGCACTGGGGTGGTACCCACCTAGACGGATTCCTGCATAATAATGTTTATGTGTAAAACTACAGATATCAAAGATGAAAGCTTGCAATGCACAAGCGACTCCGATCACGTGCGTCTATAGCAGGCCTGTTTTCACGCTCGCAGGCTCGCGGACAAACGCTCCATTTGGTAATTAAATTGTGCCCTCAGACTCTCCTCCCCTCACCCCACCACCGGGGAGAGGACTCTGCAAACTCGACTAGCAAACATTGACTACCGCCTTTACATCAAACTTTTTAGAATTACTTTGTCAAATTGGTCGCCAAGTAAACGAAATGGACGTGAGGCAATGCACTACAACTACTATATATAATACATGACTGTAGAAAAAAGTGAATTGTTGACGATCATAATGAGGACATTGTTACATGAAATTTGGGATTTGTTCTTAGGAATTCTGGGGACTTTCGCAATGATACCTTAATTCGCTTAATATTTAATGCACTGGTACGTTCGAATCTAGTTCTTGTATATGGAATCTATACGAAAGTACGTACAAGCTTTTTTTGGAAAAGGTGCAAAAGTTCTTTTTTAAGATACCTTTACGGGCGCATTCATGGAGATTATCAATATTTATATCCCACCAAATTTCTCCTTAGCTCCCTCAGTTACAATTCATTGGAAACTCGGCGAGCATATCAGCAAATCGTCATGGCGTGTAAATTAAGTAGTGGGAATATTGACGCTCCAGATCTGTGTGCCGAGCTGTGTCGATAATTCGTGCCAAATAATTACACCCGTAATCGTAAACACAAAATGTCTGCCGTGCCGTGGGCGCGCACAGTCGCGCGCACTCACCCATGCTTCGCGTCTTTGCCTCACTCAACGCTCTCCTGGACAGAAGACCCGAATGTGACCTTGTTTGCGGATGAATGGCCGGTAATATTGCCAGAATGTATGAAGCTCCGTGAGCGAGAAGAATGAATAAGTTGTCTTTAATTAATTAGTTCCGAACGTTTCAATTAAAGTAAAATAAATAAATACATTAGTATCCATATTGACACACTTCTCATTGCATGCTAAAATGAAGATGTTTGCTATACCATACAAAAATGATATCTTTCTGCTTCCTCGACTGACCAAACTTCTTTAGTATTCCGGTGACTATGGGTGCTGTGAAGCGCTCGAAGCGTCAGTAATCTAAAATGAATTAAACACTATAGTATCCGTAAATATAGTTTTATTCGATGTGTAGCATTTGCATTTGTCGGCTCGGTTGGCGCAGTGGCTATGCCCTTGGCTTCTGCGCCGCGGGTCGCGGGTTCGATTCCCGCACGGGACAAATATTTGTATAGCCTGCAGATAGATGTTCCGGGTCTGGGTGGTTTGTGCATGTGGAATTTTTGTCTGTAAAACGTACCCACGACACAGGAGAAATCCTACTGTGGGGCATCGTTTTTCTAAAAAAAGAAAAAAAAAAAAAAAAACATAACCCGTACGGTCAGAAAATCGCAAACGAAGTTCGCAGGGTAAAAGACCTCAAAACTAAGCGCTTAATTTAATATACATTATAGTTTAATTGGAGATGTGGACCTACAAGGGGACACATAAGGGGTAGGCAGAGACCACATCCCACACTAACCCTGGCGAACAACGTTGTCGCCATTTTCGAATCCTTTCAAGCAGTAACACAAATCTCGCAAAAAAACATGCAAGCTATAGATCCAATTAGTACAATATCGAACAAATAAGATAATTGTGCCAGATACTCCACTCCGTTTATTTCGTCACATCATCATAGTGTAATCTACACAATTTTATGACATAAATCGTGTTAATCAATAAAAATATAGTTATCTACATTATCAAAAAACTCATATACGGACATAAAATTTACTTTTATATTTATAGATAGATACAAATAACATCAAAAATGATATATTATTAAAGTATATGCAATAAAAATGTTGTGTCGTATCTTTGTAAAAGCATTATAGCGTATTAAACATCCCCGTAGAGGAAATATTAAAACAACAATGCTTCCATTCCCTATGTTAAAACAAACGTAGGTATTAACATAAGAAAATCGATAGCGATTCATTAGGCAGGCGAGCACGAAGCGTCGGGTTGAGGCGAAGGGGTCCGCAGACAATGCAGCTTTGGCGAGGGAGCGAGGGACCCCAGCCCGGCTGCCCGCCGTCTAACGAAACTACTTAATACCCGCCTACACTACGTTGCAGTGTTAAGTTTTAATGCAGACTGCAGCGATCGAGGCCAAATGTGATATTATTGCTTTTATAATTGTTTTACGCGACCGGCATCTTCAGCTCTTCCACATATCAGCAACGTCCTCTCCGATGATATCAAGAATGCAGTGAAATTTGTAGGTAAATACTATATGACAAATTACACTTTGTATTTAATGTTTGTATATATATGTTTGTGTTCGAGTCCCGGATAAGCCAGTTACCGCGCTAGACAACTTCTGCTAGTATTCGGGAGTATAACTGACATTGGACAAGAAAATAAAAGTGTATTATAACTTGTAAAGACTTAATACGTACACCTACGTATTAAGTCTGTACGGGTTATAAGTACAATATTTTATCTTTTTTACAATTTTTTTTTCTGGTGGTAGGATTCCCATGCAGGCAGTGTACAACCCCAGGGCCAGTTATTCTGCCGTGAAGCAGTGGTGTGCAAACATTACTGTGGTCTAAAGGGCACTGAGAGCTAGCGCAATAACTGGGTATATGAGACTTAAGAACTGATATCTCAGAGTGATGGGCACACTGTGGTGTTACACAAATGTTCTGGATGACACAGCATTTGTTATGGGTAAACGTTGCACTTACCATCAGGTGAACGTTTTGCTCGTGTCATATAATGGCATATTATTCCATATTAAGAGCGCCCATTGTAACCCTTATTTAAAGATATTAATAAGTAAGAATCATTAATTAATAATTTGCTTCAGGTTTACTAACGCGGATACCATAGCGGAATTGACCCACTGCATAAGGCTTACATGACAGCACTATCTACTTTACCCATCTCGTTAGGTGGTATCGTAAGAAGCGAGAGCGTAAATAAGCCAGCGAATGAACGGCATCATCCTGTTTTGCAAACGATTACCCCGCGGTGACCATTCCGCCTAAGGTGGCCCACATCTGAGTCAATCGACGGTAATAATTTAAGGTATATAACTCGATCGTACGATTCAGTTATTAAGTCGGGAATGAGAGGTATGGATGAGTGATTCGTCGTCAATAAATATTTGTCAAAAATTGCGTCTAAGCAGTTACCACCCCAGAGCCAGTTATTCTGCCGTGAAGCAGTAGTGTGCAAAGATTACTGGCTAAGTGGTTTACATTCATTTACATTGTATTTAGACTATTTACATTTGTTACGCAGTAAGGATTACCATAGGATCTCTGCTGTTTATACCGAGATCCTATTGCGTTTCCTAATTTTGTAAGGGTAATTTCGTTTTATTTCAACTCGATGCAGTGTTAGAGACACAGGGACAATTACAACACAACCAGAACCGAGAACCAACAATGTGGGATCTTGCACAAATGTGCGGCTGGGATTCGTATGAACGCCCCGCGGCGTAGTAATCAGGTGACCACTACGCGACGCGTTCGTCATCACCTTAGTACAATGAACTGTACAGTTTGTCTACATAACTTGCACTATCCTCTTAAACCTGTTTCCCTTGCCCCGGTGTACTCGGATAACAGTGGCTCGGTATATTAAATTAGTAAAAACAGGTGCCGATACAAGCACCTTTCCACGTTCACCGATCACAAAACATATATAGAGATAAGAAACTTTTATATTTTACTGTTACTGAGACCTTTAGACATGTAACAATGTGTTTTTGTGGTCGCGTAAATAATAAAAATGATCGCACGGAAGGGATTAACATTAATTAGGTGAAAGTAAAATGCAATCAACTGTTTAGTGCGAAAAAAAAAACTAGAAATAAAAAGCACTTCACATCGCCAGCTACACGTAAAGGTTAAGAATGCAAACAGCTAACTAAATGAAGGCGTTCAAACTTATAAAAGCGCGCAGTGTGTGACTCCATTGTTATAACGAAGACGATAAGCACGACAACTGTTCACATGGAAAAATTTACTCTATTCACCTCACACACACGAACAACTTCAACCTGTTTCATTAATACTAAATAATATGCACTTGGTTTTCCAATTACCCCGTTCGGCGCTATGTGTGTCAGACAAAGAGGCCGCCGGGCGATCAAACAGATTCCAAGCATTTCGTATTGCAAGTCAGTGTGACGAGCGGGAGGCGATGGAACACGGGGAGACGCAAACAGTCAACACGTATCATTCATTCGTTGTTGAAACATGTGTCACATACACATGTTTGTTTATAGACACTTTTTACGCAAATAATTTATTTTATGAATAAACTGTCATTATTTATCCTTCAGAAAAGATGCGTTAGGATTTTAGCAATTACAAAGGAATATGAGAGTTGCAGACAACGTTTCACTCAACTAAACATATTTACTTTTATATAATTATACATATTTGAAATATTTACATTTGTAAGAACATACTTAAATTTCTATTTAAAGGCGAACGAAATACTTACGCAAAAGCATCACAACACCCGAAACTAAAACAGGCTGGAAATTCCATTTACCACATGACAACTTGTTAAATCAGGCTCTCACCACATGTCTGTTAAAATTTATAGAAAAAATTCAAAAAACTTCATATTTTACAATAAATTAAAAGAATTCCTAATATCAAAATGTTTGTTTAGCATGCAATAGTATTTTGATTATAAAGGCCGAATAAAAAATACATAAATTTAGTTTAATATTACATACCAAATTAACAAAAAAAAAAGTTTTGTACTTCAGTTTATTTCTGTCTGCTTTTTTGTATTAATTATTATCATTGTGCAATTTTCATTATTATTTTGTGATTATGATTATTTAGTACATAGGTTTTTCATATTTTTAATAATGTCTCATTTTTATTTAATCGACGCATACTAACATTATTTAAAAATTTCATTGCCCTAACAAGGTTCATGTTGTGTAAATAACATCTTTTAAAACCACATGAAGCAATAAATGATATGACTATGACTACTTACTTAAATTATATATTTTAATTTAAAGTTGTTTATTTTAAATTAATTGTTTTAATTTAAAGTTTACTACATAAAGTGTACAAAATATAATGCCATGCTGTTCGCACGCGGCAGAAGTGAAATCTAAACTTCGAAAGAATGAGGCGAATGCAGAGTTTATGGAGTAGGATAATTGTAGAGTTTATTTATTATAATATTGTTACCAAGCATAATTTCTTTTAAGTATTTATTCTACATATTACATTACACATTATACAGACACCAAGTTTTCAATTTCAACAAATGACACGAGTGGTTTATGATAACTAAAGTATGAAATAATTGCTTTGGTTTTGGATTTGATCAATATATCTTTGAAATGCAGCGCCAATTTCTATTTTTGATCTTATTGTCAAGCCAATGAAAGCAAAATCTACGAATAAGTCGAAAACTTGGACGAAACAAGTATAGTATATAAGTATAGTATGTAAAAAATCTATGTATACAAATAAATAAAATGGAAGTGTCTGTTTGTAATAACAAAATAACAGCTTTTTACTCAATGCTTATGGAAGTATATACGGTACTCATAAGAAAAAAATTATTTTTAAATTTTGCTGAAACGGCTAGACCGATTTTGACGGGACTATCATCGACATTACAGCGGGTAACTTAGGCTTTCGAATGAGGTGATCGCCGCCAAGCTATTTCTACATCTTTACATATTTTACATTATTTTAAAAAATGACTGAAAAAAAATCCCGCTGGGTTTCTTACCGGTTCTTCCCAGGACAGGGCATTTTTTGCGAACTAGTGTAGTTAAAAAAAAAGAAAAAAAATAACTTTCAATACGTATTATGTAAATAATCTATATTGAATAAAAAAAAATCTATTCTAGTCTATATCATCGATCGGCGTCGGCTTTTTTACGCGGTCGAAACCGCGGGGCAGCTAGTATTGAATAGGAATATTCTATTTTATTTAGTAGTAGTTAGTGCCATTTGGCGTGAGTGTTGACTAGGATATAAAAAAATTATTGGAAAGGTAACAGTACGCTATACAAAGGTCGTATAATGTTTACTAATAATTTTATTGGCCGAAACAGCGCACGCTAATAACCGTGCGTATGACAAAGGGTAATTAAACTGCGGAATCGAATTCACTTCTTCGTGCTCCACGCCTGACATTTAACATCCGTGCGTGCTGTTTTATTCAACACTTGTTAAGGTCTAGTCTTTCATTTCCCAAATAAAGTGTACAAAATATTGCAATGGCGTACTAATGACGTTACAGAAACCGGTCGCCAAACATGGGTACTGTTGCCATACTTGGTAAATAAAAGTAAAGTTTCAGCCTATAAATGTCCAACTGCTGAGCACAGGCCTCCCTCTCATTTCTGAGAGGGTTTTGGAGCTAGGAAGAATCCGCCACTCTGCTCCAATGCGGGTTGGCAGATTGCACATATCTTCGAAATATTTTTTATTTCACCGACATGCAGATTTCCTCACGGTGTTTTCCTTCACCGCCGAGGACGTGGTAAACCAGCACTTAAAATTGCAATCAACAATTTTATACTTTCTCGCATACTATGAAATTTAAAGCGAGCGCCTAGCCCCTGAGCTACCACGGCTATACTCGGAATCATTGGCACGCCAAAAGACTTGTGATTGAGGCGTTGTTGTTAGAGGCAACGATACTTAAAATATATGTTATATCCAAGATGGGGAGCTAGAAATCTCATAGCACAGGGTAACCCACTTTGGGGTCTGTCTCCCACAATATGAAATGCTCACTTAACTGTCTTCGACGATATAGGTCTTGCGTGTATGTACTTTTTTTTATTTTCTTTATATATTCGTATTCGATAAGGTGACGAAACGAGCAAAACGTTCACCTTATGGTAAGTGCAACGTCTGCCCTGCTGCAAATTATATGTCACCCCGAACATTTCTGTGTGACACCCCATTGCGCCCGTCACCCTGAGACATAAGTTCTTAAGTCTCCTATCCCTCCCAGTGAGTACGCTAGCTCTCAGTGCCCTTCAAACCGAAACAGTAATGTTTTAACACTACTGCTTCACGGCAGAATAACTGGTCGTGAGGTGGTACCTACCTAGACGGATTCCTGCATAGAAATCCTTCCACCAGTAGTACTGTTTGAAGGATATCTAAATAAATATTATATTTCAATGATTATATTAAAAGCTGTAATTTATATAACGGATAACGTGAATTAATATTTATGTATGTAATTTTAGTAATTATTTACGCCTCATTTCTAGTTTCAATATCATTGTAATTAGGTACTAAACATTTTAATTAATCGGTTTGTTTTTGAATTTCTAGTCGATCAACTGCCCGATTACGGTTAAAGATTATCTTATAAACAATAATCTTCCCTTCATTTGTGTGAATTATCTTAATTTTGTGCAAATACATGCTGCGCTGGCAAGAAATTGCAACCATTAGCATCGTTAAACACACGCACCTATTTTTCACTATCATCGCATAAAGAAGTTGTTTTATCAATGAGAATAATGTACATATATACTCAATGTGTGCACCACGAACAACGAACTGGTAGGATTCCTATGCAGGAATCCGTCCAGGTAGATACCATCCAAGTCAGTTATTTTGCCGTGAAGCAGTAGTGTGCGGATATTGCTGTGTTCCGATCTGAAAGGCACTGAGAGCTAGTGTAATCACTGGCCATACGAGACTTAAGAACTGATGTCTCAGGAGGACGGGCGCAGTGTATTGCCACACAGTAGTGTGCGGTGATCACTTAACATGAGGTAAGCCGTTTGCTCGATAGCCCCGTCTTTCTAGTAACCTATAGGAACTGGACAGATTTATTTGTAACTAGTGGAGTCCCGCGTGATTGGGCCGTACAGCATGATATCTTATGACCTGAGTATTCACAGTTCGCGCTTACCAAGAAGTAACGTTCTGATCTTAGCGTGCGGCATCTTAAACTGGTAGCATGAACTTCTTTATTAATAAACGGACTATGTAATGCAAACATAATCTGAATCTCTTCATCTTTATAACAGATAAGATTAAGGTAAAATTGTAAAAAAACCTATGATTATTTTAAACTTATTAACATATTAAGTAATACATTTAAACTGCCATACTGCAATGGACTAAAATAATGATGACCAAAATGCAGATTAGCGCGTAACACGTCCATCCATAGCATAGCTCGCCACCCCTTATTTCTACAGTTTTTCAGATTTTACGCTGGAAACCCTAAATATTTCCGAAATAAAAAGTAAAATCTGTAAAATCTCTCTACTTGCCAATGAAAGTCCCGTCAAAATCGTTTCGGAGATTATCCCGGACAAAAAAACAGACAGACAAATAAAAAATAAATAAAACACGTGTTTGAGTTTTAGTATCCTGCAAAAAAAATATTGCGAAATCACAGACAGACACTCCAATTTTATTTAATTGTATAGATAAGCCAACCGAAGACTATACGTATGTAAGTTTTTTTTTTACTTTTTCCAACGTTTGACCTTCAATCTCACCTGATGTTAAGTGGTGATAGGTCCAAAATGCACGCACGATGCAAGAAGCACGTTAGCCTAGAAGATGCCTTTTTACTTTTGCCTTGAAGACGTCTCATCATATTCGTCTTGAAAGACCGTCGCCGGCAAAGAGTTCGATTCCGTAGCTGTGCGCACAAGAGTCCAAAGAACTTCAAAAACATACCACCATGCGTCGTTCAATGGCAAAAAGGGAATGGAGGAATTAGTGAGTAAAGTTCATGCGCACACTCCTTAATGTACAATAACAAACCGACACACTTGCAACTATGTGCCGATATGCGAGGCTTTGCAGTTTTGCCTCAAATAACGCCTTCACACTAGCCTTTTCACGCCTCTTTTCACTGAACCCAAAGCGCCTAGGTGATATTTTGCAGCACCATCCCAGAGATGGCAGCAGTATAGTGCTCCATACATGACCGGACCCGAGCCCAATAAAGTGTTAAGTACCGCCGGACCTTTGTGAGAACACCAAGTTTTTTAGCAGCTAGCTTTACCTCTTACTCAAAGAACCGTCCCTAGTTAAGGTCTGATGAAATTTCGATGACCAATAACTGCTGACGATCGGTCTTCTCCAATGTTACGTTCCGGAAAGTAGGGTTCAGGTTGAGAGGCAAGAGCGTCGCTAGCCAATGGGCCAAGGGAAGGGCGATTTTCAACCACGTCAACAATCACCGACAACTGTTGTAAGTTCCCTTGGATTTACGTATACAAATTGAGTCTCTGGGTGGGGGCAGCTGCCCCTCCCTGCTCCCCCTTGGTGACGCCTTTGTTGAGAGGACTCTGTTTAGCGGTGAAAAGACATACTTGCGTTTCCGCGGCGTTGAATCGCATCAAATTAGGATCACCCCACTTGAAGACCGCTGGTAAGGTGGGATTAAAACATTTCACCATGGCTTCCCTTTCTGACTGTACTTCTTCCTTACTGGCTTGTGCAATGGATTATTTGTTGTTTTGGCATTGCGCTAGATCCCTATCCCTGATGTTTTTTTTTTAATTGAAGAAAGTTACGAGACGTGCAAATCGTCCACCTGACAGTAAATTCTTCTTCTGTCCTTAAAAAATGTTGCGTCAACAAGAAAATTTCTTTGTGGACACACACTGCGCTCGTCACTCTGAGACACCAGCTCTTTAGTTTCATTTCAGTTATCAATGCCCTTCAGACCGAAACGCAGTGTTTGCATACTACTGCTTCACGCCTGAATAACTGGCTCTACGGTAGTACCTACCCAGACGGATTCCTGCACAAGAATCCTATCACAAGTACAAGAGTGTTTCCAGGTCTACAAAATTTCTGATGTAATTTTTGTTTACTCTAATTTTAACGATAAGCATCTATTGAATTATACATAAAATTGGGATGCAGTTCCCACAGAAAGCAAGTCAATGATTTCATGACGGACTCCCGTCGCGGCTTATCCAGTATAATGACATGAAAAATTTGCCTTCGCGATCAATTTGCGCCCATTACGCACGGGTCAGAGTTCGAAACTTGACAATTCAAATGTCTACACGTTTATTGACACCTTTCAATACAAAAACCGTTTTATTTCGACAATTGTAAGGTCGGTTTTGCCACATTCGTTATGCTCTTTCCATTCAACTGTTTAATTCCATGAAGCGACGGCTTTGAATTTTAAGTCAATCGCTTTAAGGTGACTTTGGCGTGGCGTCGGTGCTCCCTTTGACGCAGGGATACGAGGCGAATTCGGAGGCGCCTCGACATAAGTATGCTAATTCCAGCAATTGAAACGAGCGGCGGCAGATGTTAGAAGCCGCACGCTGGAGCGGCGTAGTACAGCCATCTCACTTTAGTAAATGACGCTCTATACGCAGGCTTTAAAAATAAATTATCACTGCCCGAGGTTTTTTATAGAAGAAATTATCGAGGCGATCAACTCGTTCACGTGATGGTAAGTTCAACCGTAACATTTCTATGTGGTTTCGATAGTGGAAGGATTCCTTCTCAGGAATCCGACTAGGCAGCAACCGCAGTGCCAGTTATTCTGCCTGTGATGTAGTACATACATACATACATACATAAGATCACGACTGTATCCCATAAGGGGTAGTCAGAGACTGGGCACTCACTGCAAAAACAGATGACTGCCACAATCCACGTTTCACCAAAACAATATAATGCACTTAGTGTGATAGGTGGTGAGCCCATAGCCACCATCCGCTGTTGGGTGCACAGTGCAGTTTAATTCCTTACTCGCCTTTTACGAGATCCATCGGATGAGATGGAGTGGCAGTATTCTTTTAACGAGCCGCCACCACACGGCTTCGTTCGGACGTGATGTAGTAGTGTGTAATATTACTGAATTTCGGTCTGAAGATTAGGGAATTGAGAGCTAGTGTAATTATTGAGAACTGATGTCTCAAAGGGACAAGCACAGTGTTTTTTTTTAGTGAAAACAGTGACGAGACAGGCAATTCGTTTACATAAGTGTCTCTTAATAAGATCGGAAGTAGGCCAGAATGTAGTGTCAGAGACAGGGACAATGACAACACCACCAGACCCGAAAGCGAACAATTTTGTTTTCGCACAAATGTTGGCTCCGGCTGGGATTCGAACCCAGGACTCACGGCGTAGATGTAAGGTACTCTGACCACCAGTCCGCGGTCGTCACGGATACATCATAACTATTTTAATTCATCATCAGCTTTAAACCAGCCCAGGGCTAAAACTGTCCAAAATTGATTTCACATAATCGCCACGTTTTGGTGGCGATGACACTGCTGCCAGACCCCAAACTTCATAATTTCAGTCTAGCATATTTGAGATGTTTTTTTCACTATCTAGAGCCTTGACATTTTTCTAGCATTTCCTTTACTTGACGAGATAACATCGACTCCTCTGGCGCAGTGGCTAAGCTATTGGCTTCTGCGCTGCGGGTCGCGGGTACGAATTACAGGACAAATACTTTTATGACGAATGTTTCGAATCTGGGCGATTCTGTATGTGGAATCTACATATGTCTGTAAAGCGCAGACACGATATAGGCGACATCCTTGTGTGAGGCAACATAAAAAAAACATGATAAATAACAATGTCGATAGGTGTCCGGCAGAGTAGACTAACACCTACCTCTTTCCTATCTGGATGTCGTGAGGGACTAAAAATGTACGGACAGCCTTTATTCGTGCATCATAATATGCAATGCTGTCACTATACCACTCGTGGGAACGCAACGAGGAGTAAAAATTCGTACCACAATGGCAGCGACGTGGTCCACCATCCGTTACCTCACGTGAAAAGTTGATCTACGTGTGGTCTCTGCTTACCCCTTTCATGGGAAAAAGGAGTGAATGTATGTATGTATGTAAATTACATCCGCTTGCAGCAAAGGTTTTTTTTTTAATTTTTTATTGGATAGAGGGACGGAACGAGCTAAACGTTCACCTAATGTTAAGTGCAACGTCTACCCATAACAAATGCTTTGTCATCCAGAACACCTCTGTGTGACACTACACTGCGCCCGTCACGCGGTCACATCATCAGTTCTTAAGTCTCATATGACCAGTGATTAAGCTAGCTCACAGTGCCGTTCAAACCGAAACACAGTAATGTTTGCACACTACTGCTTCACGGCAGAATAACTGGCCCTGGGGTGGTACCTACATAGGCGGATTCCTGCATAGATTATTTATATATAGACCACCTGCGAAACGTGATGTCGCAGAATCGAACCCACCATACGACTATTGCCGTGAAGCACAAGCTTTAAGCTTAGTTGGAGTGATTAACAGGAATATTAGTAATGTTATAATAGTAACATTACTAGTGTACTTTTAAAACAATAAAATTGCTATAAATCGATTTCTTTCCAGGCTATATATTACACGAGTATTGCAACTGCAGACGAAGGATTTACCGATGCAATTAATTTCCCTATTTGGTACAATAATAACTCCACTGTCCGACGCCCGACAGTACAGTCCGCCACAATTAACATATACGGTATCATCGCAGCCGTCCCGCGCTATGCTAAGTAGCCTTTCCCCTTTTTTGCCACCGCCCGTCACTGGAACTAGTCCGGTCGCATCCAAATCGGAATGCGGACCGTTTTGTTGCATTCCGCATCGGTACCGTTAAATTTGAATTTGTTAACAGTGTAACGCGTGTGTTTGTGTGCGTTTGTGTGCATGTGTGCTCGGTATGCAAGCGCGTTGTCGCAGACTGATGGATGACAGGTGACGTCGGCGGCGCAAAGAGGCAGGGGCGCCGCAATCCGCGCAGCATTCCTCCCGAATAAACATCATCTGCCGTAGCAAAGGTATTTTCCTACTGGCCTTAATGAGATGTGCGGTGAACGTGATGGCATTAGAAAATATCCACTCATGTAAAAAAGTAAAGTACATACATACACTCACGCCTTTTTCCCATATAAGGAGTAGGCAGAGGCCACTCACACCCAATTTTCGGCCTCTCCGATAATGAGACGTAACGGGTGGCGAACCACATCACCGCTATTTTGGCACAAGTTAAAAAACTTCTACTCTTCATTGCGATCCCACGAGCAGTATAGTGACAGCATTGCATATTATGGCGTTATTCTGCTCGAATAAAGGCTTTCCGAACAATACTTTAGTAGGCTCAGATGTAGTGTCAAAAACACTGGGATAATTACAACACCACCAGACCCGAAACGCAACAATTTTAAGCAAAAATGTTTACCCTTCGGCAGGAAAGAAGAAGGTGCTATTCCACTCTGCCGGACTATCGGGAAAAGTAAAGTTTCAGCCTATAAATGTCCCACTGCTAAGCACAGGACTCCTCACATTTCTGAAAGGGTTTTTGGAGCCGGGAAAGAGCTGCTCAGTGCCGGTTCGCGGACTTCACATGTCTTCGATTTTTTTTATTCCTTGGTTTTCTCAGGTTTAGCACCATGTTTTCCTTATTCCGGTGACAGATTCCTTTACAGGAATATAATCCGCCTAGGTATCGTAGTGCAAGCTGTTCTTTTATACGTCAAGCAGTGGTGTGCGAACATTTATAAGTTTCGATTTGAAAGGCACAGATCCTTGTATCATTATCGTAAGCATGTAATCATATGGCATAATATGTGACTGAAAACTGATTTCCCACGATGACGACCGCGGGCAAGCAGTAATACGAAAATTTTCTGTTTCGGTCTGAAGGGCACTGAGACCTAGTGTAATCACTGGGCATACGAGACTTGAGAACTGATGTCTCAGGGGGATGAGTGCAGTGTGGTGCCACACGGAAATATTCTGGGTACACAGCATTTGTCATGGGCAGACGTTACTACCATTAGGTGAACGTTTAGCACGTCTCGTCACTTTCTCCTATAAAATACATACATAAGATCACGACTGTATCCTATAAGGGGTAGTCAGAGTCTGGGCACTCACTGCAAAAACAGATGACTGCCACAATCCACGTTACACCAAAACAATATAATGCACTTGGTGTGCGCTGTTGGGTGCACAGTGCAGTTTAATTCCTTACTCGCCTTTTACGAGATCCATTGGATGAGATGGAGTGGTAGTATTCTTTTAACGAGCCGCCACCACACGGCTCCTATAAAATAAAAATTTAAACAAAAAAACCAAACTTGTACTTTGAAACTTGTTTAAAACTAAACTAAAATAGGATAGGTGATCCGACCTTACGGAAACGTAAAACTGTTATTTAACAGTCATATTTATAACTAATTAAAAACTCTAACACATACATATTATAAATAAGAAAGGGACGAAGCGAGCAAAACGTTCACATGATGGTAAGTGCAACATCCGCTCATAGCAGTGCAGTGTCACCCACAGCATTTCTGTGTGGCTGCGCCCGTCCTCTTGACATATAAGTTGTTAAGTCACACTCAGATCAGAACACACACAAATATATAAAAATACAATAAAACAAAGAAATAAAGCGTATTAACTTTTTCCGGCACAGTTGTATGTGTACGTCAAAGGTGCAAGTAGCTAGGTAGCACGAATTGCTCCAAAAAGAAGCCAAGCAGTGATTTTCACCTCGTGGCCGTAGTCGGCTCCACTGATCATTAGATCAGAGTACCCGACTTCTGCCTAGAGCCGTGGTAGCTCAGGGGCTAGGCGCTCGCTTTAAATTTCACAGTACGCGAGTGACCTGGGTTCGATTCCCGGTGCCGGCACCCCTAAAATTGTTAATTGCAATTTTAAGTGCTGACTTACCCCGTGCTCGGCGGTGACGGAAAACATCGTGAGGAAACCTGCATGTCTGAGAAATCAAAAATATTTCGAAGAAATGTGAAGTCCGCCAACCCGCATTGGAGCAGCGTGGCGGATTCTTCCGCCACGCTGCTTCCGAGGGTCTTGGGGTCGAATCTCAGTCGGATCCAACATTTGTGCTAAAACACAAATTGTTAGTTATCGGGTCGGACGATGTTGTTACTGTCCCCGTATTTTTGACACTACATCCTAGCCTACCTCCGATCTTATCGCATCAGTGTTACATCGACCGCGGGTAAGCAAGGACGAGTGATTGACCCTGTGTTTGCGCGTACACTTGTGGCACTATAATATCTCCCGCGCAGTTGATAGCTTTAGACAATATTCCGAAGTTGTCGCCAGAAGGACATCATCATAAGACAATAAATTGATATTAATTTGCCGATGTAACACCTATAGGTGTCCGGTAGAATGGATTAGTACCTACCTCTTTCCTACCGAGGTGTCGTAAGAGGCGACTAAGGTATTGCACGGACAGCCTTTATCCGTGCAGAATAACACCATAATATGCAATGCTGTCACTATACTGCTCGTGATAACGCAATGGGGAGTAAGAATTTTTTGACTCTTACCAAAATGGCGGCGACGTGGTTCGCCACCCGACACGCCTCGTTTCCCGCGAGAGCGAAAAGTGGCCTCTGCCTAACCCTTATATGGGAAAAAGGCGGGACTGTATGTATATACGTAACACTGAAAACGTTACTGCGTCATTTAATTAATCAATAACGCAGCCAGAAGGTCACAATTCACGTCGGAAAAATATTAATTGACATTACCTTGATTCGCCAAACGGCATATCATATATTGATTACAAAACAGCAATATTTGTATCAAGAGCATTAATTTGATTGAATTGCAAGCCCTGCCGGCGCGGCCTCATTAGACATGCGCGCGGGCGGCACAAAGCGGGCCGCCACCACAAGCTTTCTGCTCGCTAAATCCAAACCCTAACAACCACGAAACCTCAACAGTCTATCATTTTTTATCGCTACACATATTACTGTAAGTGTTAAGTCGGACTGCAGAGCCATTACATCAGTTTTGGTTAGCTCTTACCTCGACATCATTCTTACGCGATAATTCCTTTGGCCTCATTTTTATTTTTATCGAATCATATTTCATAACTTGTGATTCACTGGTGGTAAGATTCCTATACAGGAATCCGTCTACGTATGTACCATCCCGGGCCAGTTGTCTACCGTAAAGCAGTAGTGAGTTCGGTCTGAAGGGCACTGAGAGCTAGTGTAGTGCTAGTGTCTACTGGGGATGTGAGACTTATGAACTAATGTCTCAGGGCGCAGTGTGATGCCACACAGAAATGTTCGGTGTGACACAGCATTTGTTATGAACGGACCGTTGCATTTACCATCAGGTGAACGTTTTGCTCGTTCCGACAGTATATACAATAAATTAAATTAAATTAACTAGGTGCTATGCTGGTCCATATCAATCGCGATGTCACCAGGAGTTTGCCTTGGGAAGCGATGGCTGCCAAATGCGTCATATTAGTGAACAGATGCTATTTCATGATGGCTGGTCTACTCGAGTTTGCAATATACTTATATATTTATTATTGAATCTTGTCAAAAATGTTGTCATGGATTGTCATGAAGGATTCTGTGTAAATTTATTTATATTATAAGATATATATATTTATATGAATTCCAAATAAGTGCCTACGGAGTTTACGAAACGGTGGTAGATTGAAAAAAAAAACATTTTTATTAGAGCCTGGTTTAAACCGCACTGCGCTCGTCACTATGAGATTTTTTTTTATGAAACAAGCAAAACGTTCACCTGATGGTAAGTGCAGCGTCCGCCCACAAGTGTCACCCAAAACATTTCTGTGTGATAGACACTGCGCCCGTCACTCTGTGACGTCCTGAGACCAGCGTTAATGCTAGCTCTCAGTGCTCATAAGACCAAAACACAGTAGTGTTTCCACACTACACACTAGATAATTCTTGATGACATTTGAACCCAGGTGCCGCAACGTAGAAGTCATCTGATTTAGTAGGAAGGTGCTCGGACCACTAAGCAACGCGGTCCTCATCCGTAACATAACACTGTTGCGTTACGTATGACAAGTGACAAGAACCGGAGGACTCTGCAGGGATTACAATATATTTAGATATTTTAAGGCCGCACTATAGCACCTACCTCTTCCCTATTCCCTACGGAGGTGTCGTAAGAGGCGACTAAGCTATTGTACGATGGTTTTTTGAATCGTACCAAAATGGCGGCGACGTGGTTCGCCACCCGACACTTCGCGTTTCCTGCGGGGCCTAAAACTGGACTACGTATGTAGTCACTGCCTACCCCTTATACGGGAAAAAGGCGTGGTTGTATGTATATATTAGGTCGGGGAAAAGTTTTTTCGCATATAATATGTATAAACTTGTAATAAAATCTCTTTAGCTGTACTATTTGTGTCTAGCTGGTTTTGATGACATTAAAAAGGTTTCATTTAAAAAAAAGAGCCAAATTAGTAAAATGTTGCTTCCAGCTATTTTTCATTTGTTTTTCTTTCTGTCAATATGAGAGAATCTAATGAAGAAATTCGATAATTTTAAAATTTTATTACAGATAAGGAAAAAATGTTGGGTTTGAGCGTTTTCAATCCGGGAATTTCGATGACAAAGATGCAGCTCGCTCTGGTCATCCTGTTACGTATAAAATGGACTTTTTCATAAAAATGAATTTAAAATTAATAAAAAAAAGTGGAGCAAGATCGGCGTATCAGTAGTTACGATACAGCTGAAGAACTGGGAATTCACCACAAAACAGTTGATCCATTTGAAAAAAGCTAAAGGAAACCTAACGAACCGTGTACTCCATTGCGATTCTTTATTGAGACGTAATGACGCTGAACCGCTTTTAAAGAGATTGATAACTGATGATGAAAAGTGGATCACGTACGACATGACCATGCGTAAAAGGTCGGTCAGGCTTCACAGAATGTCCTAAACCCGGGTAAACTCGCAATAACGTTATGGTGGTACGCTGTGTGTATGGTGGGATTAGAAGGGCGTTGTTCATTATGTACCTTTACCGCCGGGCACACCAATCGATTCGGATCTCCACTTCCAACAACTGATGAGAAGAATGAAAGATGAAAAAATAAGGCAAGAAGTTGAAAAAAAGCGGCCGGAATTGATCAATAGAAGTCTTTCATCACGACAACGCTAGACCACACACATCTTTAGCCACTCAGCAAAAATTAAGAGAGTTTGGCTGGGAGGTGTTAATGCAGATGCAAACTCTGTCGCAGATGCCATATAGCTCTGACCTTGCACCTGCAGATTTCTACCTGTTTCGGTCTTAAGAATTCTTTAGGTAGTGTCAGGTTAACATCAAGAGGACTGCCAACACTACTTGTCGCGTGTTTTTGCTTACAACTCCCAAAATTTCTACAGTAACGGGATCATGGCACTACCTTCAAGATGGCGAAAAGTCATCTAACAAAATGGCACATTTATACTATAATTAAGTTTTTTTTTTTATTGCATAAAGTGATGAAACGAGCAAAACGCTCACCTGATGGTAAGTGCAACGTCTACCCAAAACAAATGCTGTGTCACCCAGAAAATTTCTCTGTGACACCACACTGTGCCCATCACCTTGAGACATAGGTTCTTAAGTCTCATATGCCCAGTGATTACGCTAGCTCACAGTGCCCTTCAAACCGAAACACAGCAATGTTTGCACACTACTGCTTCACGGCAGAATAACTGGCCCTGGGGTGGTACCTACCTAGACGGATTCCTGCATAGGAATCCTACCACCAGTAAAAATTAAGTAAATAAACTTTAAAAAAAAATGTTTTGAGTTTTCATATAAAATGCGAAGAAACTTTCACTGAATGAACGAGAATGACTCGAACATCGAGAGGAACGTGTACTCATAGAGCTACATAAAATAATTATAATATTACATTTCAGTCACAGCACTTAAGCCTAAATATCTCGAAGCATACGTTCACAAAGCAAAAATTCTGTTTATTCCACTAGAACCACTGGAAAATGAATGGAACCCTTAAAAGCTTAGAGACAGCTTTTAAATGTTCAACACGGCGCATACCTACATATTGCACGAATTTTCGAAAATCAAACAAACTGGAATCTATACTCGAATAATTGTTCCCTACTGCGATAAGCATAGAGTATAAAAGGTCCGCAAAGATAAATTTGCGAAGCGCGACGAAGTGAGTTCGCCGGAGGGTCACTTGTAAATAGAGAGAGAAACTCGATAATGAAATAAACTTACGAAAGATATCTCCAACTTCTCTGCGGGTAATGAGAGACTGCTATTTGAAAAGGATAAAAGATGGCCATTTGTATTTTAGACGACTACTTGCTTACCAATTTGAAAAGATATCCGAGGACGTTTAATTTGGAATCACTTGTGTTTTCGCCCTTATTCATTTTAAAAATGAAAGATCGAATTTATCTATACAAATAATAAAATTGAATAACGAAATAACAGCTTTTTAATCAATTATGAAAGTATAGACAGTGCCTAAAAGAAAAAAACATTTTTCTTAAATTTTTGTCTGTCTGTCTGTCTGTTTGTTTCGCCTAATCTCCGTAATGGCTGGACCGATTTTGATGGGACTTTCACTGACAGATAGCTGAAATTATAGCGGGTAACACTTTAATTTTAGAAAAATAATTAGTGTTCCACGCAAAAGAATTAAATCCCAAAATCCGATTGAACTAGGGAAGCATATATATGCATATATATCATCGATCGGGGTCGGCTTTTATACGCGGGTGACACCGCGGGGCACAGCTAGTTGTTTATATAGGTGCCATTGGTCGATTGAGTTATGACAGTCAAAACAAAAACAATCATTGACGACCGCGTGGCCTAGTGGATAGGGTACCTGACTTCTAAGCCGCGGGTACTGGGTTCGATCTGGAACATTTGCGCTAAATCACAAATTGTTGGTTCTCGGGTCTGGTTGTGTTGTGCATGTGAAAAGTATGTCTGTTAAACGCACTCACGATATAGGAGAAATCCTACTGTGAGCGAAAGATTCTTTTTTAATAAAAATTATTGATACTGGGCCGTCTTCAACTCGTCGTTGCTCGACCGTAATTAAAAATTACTATTTAAATGACCCTCTGCAGAGCACAGGCCTCCTCAAATTTATGAGAGGGTTTTGGAGCCGGGAAGACTCACGCTGCTCCAATACGGGTTGGTGGACACATGTCCTCGAAAATTTTATATTCATCAGAACTGCAGGTTTCCTCACTGTGTTTTCCTTTACCGCTCATCACGTTTTAGAGGTGCCGGCACCGGGGATCGAACTCGGGTCTATGAAACTAGCTTGCTATGAAATTAAGCACGAGCGGTGAGCTTCTGCGCCGATTAATTAAAATTTAAAAATAGTCTATACCCGAGAATATAACAAGATTTCTGCCATTCAGGACAGTTGGCGCAGTGGTTTAGCGATTGACTTCTACGCAATGGGTCACCGGTTCGATTCCCGCACGTGACAAATAGTTGTATGCGACTAGAGAGAGTTGTCACGGATCAGGTTGTTTCTGCCGGAGCAATTTATTTCTGTATAACGCACTCACGACACGGGAAAGTTCTCGCGCAGGGTTTATTAAATGGATAAACGTAAGAAGTATAGAATAAATCTGTTCTTCTATCTATCTATATAACTAAAAATCAATTGCCCATGCATTGTGTTTGATTTCTTTTCATAGTGTTTATTTTTTATTTGATAAAGTGACGGAACGAGCCAAAAGTTCACCTGATTGTAATACAACGTCTGCCCATAACAAATGCTGCGTCACCCACAACATTTCCGTGTGACACCATACTGCGCCTGTCATCCTGAGACATCAATTCTTAAGTCTCATATGCATAGTGATTACGCTAGCTCTCAGTGCCCTTCAAACCGAAACACAGTAATTTTGGCACACTACTGCTTCACGGCAGAATAACTGGCCGTGGGGCGGTACCTACCTAGACGGATTCCTGCATTCCAGCAGTGTTCGTAATTGTCAGAACAATGTTTGTAAGAAAGAAAGTTTTTAATCTCGTTAAAATAACTGACGCTCAGTTTGACAGTTCTCGAGATAGAGACATGCTATAAAATAAACATGTTTAATTTTTTTTTCTAAGCGCTCTTCTCATTTTCTTTATTAATTGCACCCGCGCGAAACCGGCGCGGATCGCTAGTCACATCACAAAAATGCAAAATTTCTAAAATAAAATGTTTTCGTTCAGAAACCCCGTGAGACAAAAAGTTGATGGTGGCAAGTTCGCCCACTTGCAAAACAGCAGGGAAGCTCCCGAGGCCCGGGGTCCGCGGACGCGCTCCCGCTGACTGCGGCCAGTTGCCCGCCGTACGCCGCGCCAATTATTATGTCATCAAGCCACAGCGACAAGAACTCAAAGTTACGCTACGTTCGCACGTATAAAGTAATTACTGACGCTTGATTGACGATCGAATCTAATCTTTCGATCTTGTATTGCACGTCTAGTGACGCGAAGCGGCGTGAGATAGTGCTTTATACCCGACATGTCAAGGTCGAGCGAATCGGCGGTCTTCAAATGCCTCTATCACGATTATATTGAACTTATATGCTAATTTCAATAGACTCATATCAAGAAAACACTTTAATTAATTCATTAAAATTATAATATTTTAAATAATCATCTAATATTGCTACCAGAAAAAACAGTTTAAAAAAATTTGACGTGGACGTCCAAATTTTTTTAGGGGAGTGGTCACGATAACATACATATGATTACGACTGTATCCCATAAGGGGTAGTCAGAGACTGGGCACTCACTGCAAAAACAGATGACTGCCACAATCCACGTTTCACCAAAACAATACGAGTATAATGCACTTGGTGTGATAGGTGGTGAGCCCATCGCCACCATGCGCTGTTGGGTGCACAGTCCAGTTTAATTCCTTACTCGCCTTTTACGAGATCCAGTGGATGAGATGGAGTGGTAGTATTCTTTTAACGAGCCGCCACCACACGGCTAAGATCACGATAACTTCCGAAAAAATTGACGTATCGAGACCGGGTTTTTTTATCGTGTCTAGAATTTTATCTACTGGATTCTTATTTCATAACAAAAGTCTAGCACTTGTAGTTATTAAGAAAAATATTTTTTTCTTATTGTTTTCATCTGAAATGGAAATTACTCGAAATATTTGAACCTCAATACCATTTTTTTCTCAAGAGTTAAATGAGCGTCATGAGAAGTGCACTTTTGGATTTTCCGAACTTTGTATCAAAAATCCATTCCGCTAATGTTCGTTTTGAATTCATCACCGGAATAAAATTAGTCAATAATCATTATTTACATAATACTCATTGAACGACATTTGTATGAACTAAACTTATTGAGAAGAGCTTATACACAAGAATACCCGTAAATCAACGATATGTATTTGCACAAATGTTGCCATCTGCTAGGATTCGAACCCGATTCGAAACGACTTTAGGGTCGGTATGAGATATATTATTAGGTATGTTGTAGTTCTGAATAAGCAGAATAACTGGCCCTAGGGTGGTACTTACCTAGACGGATTCCTGCATAGGAATCCTACCACCAGGTAAAAATTCTTAGGATTCAGTCGGTTAATGATTGAATGAAAAAAATCATAAAATTGTAAGACGTGAAGGGGTAAGTGAATGAACGACATACGCTCAAATAGTACAATAATCGTACTAAAATATACGATCTGGTAACGCTGGAGCTAACCCGTAAATCTAGTTTTATTTCTACGATTCAAAACATTGTCATTTTTTAAAAGTTGTTCGGCGCTGATGTTGTTTTATTCGCACGAAGCGACAGTTGTAATATAGCACCGCGGTGCGGAGGCGGCGCAAGTTTAACGCCCGCCGTTTACCTATAATGAATGGCACTTTTATGTCCTACCTGCAGTTTTATGTGCGCGGCGCCCGCCGCCAATAACATTCTGCAAAACGGATCTCGTCCTTATAGTAAGTCAACAAACGAACACTGTAGGCACTGCATACTATATCCACTGTCTCCTACCTTACAAAATATATCATACTAGATGATGCTCGCGACTTCGTCCACCTTGATAAAGGTTTTTGAAATATCCCGTGGGAACTGAGCTTGTCCCAAGACGGCAGGATTCCTGCATAGGAATCCTACCACCAGTATTAGCTAAATAAAATATCATTAATATTAATTCTAGGTATGTATCACCGGCTTACAACCAATGTCATTTGCGTAATATACTCAATATATGGTACGGAGGAATGCATTATAACTCAAGCATAATATTATTTAAAACCGTAAACAGTGAAGCAGTATGGCGGATTGTGCTCCACGGATTACTAGCACCTTGTGTTGTCAGCAGATGAGAAGAGGTAAGATAATAATATGAAATCTAAAGGCAACGCGGTATAAATAAATATGTAGTAATATAGGTACTGTACTCGGTCGTGTATACCGGTCGCGGCTGCACCGCGATATCAAGCACAAGGAAAATTACATAAACGGCTATTATATTAATAATTTCAACATAATTCTCCCTTTAAAGTAACAAATAATCGTAATGCGCAGTGGAATTGTATTGAATTCGGCCTACATTCGAAGCTATTTAGCCGTTTCTAAATAAGGACGTCGATCGTGTCTTGAGATAAAATGCGTACAAATCAATTAAGGTGGGTTTTTATTGCATATTGATTAATTTACAGCGCTTTATAAAAATATAGTCCGAACTAAATAAGGGAGCAACGTGCATACACCATGATTGTTACTGACACAATCGCCCAAAAGCTTCCCCTGACAGCGGGGAATTTCTCATTGAATGCGTAATAAGCGAGCTATGCAGTGAATGTTAAGTTTCCCCCCCTTGAAGAATTGTGTACTTGGAGACGCGAGGGTGGACGCGCGGACGTACGGACGGACGGGTCACAAGTAAAGGGCGCGCTGTAGATGCATCGACAACATTAGGCTGTGATATTTTTGTTTTAATTTATAATATTTATGTAGTTGAGATACACCTGCTCAGGAATGTTCTGTGGTTAGTTTGATGATTAATATCATTATTATACCTGAGGTATTGCTGTGGTTCATTAAGATTTAACAATCTGTGCTGCGGGTACTGGATTCGAATCCCAGTCGAAGCCAACATTTGGGTAAAACGACAAATCGTTAGTTTTCAGGTCTAATTGTGTTGTGCGTGTGGAATGTATGTCTGTGGGATGCACCCACGAGACACGAGACATGCCACAGCGTAATACATTAAAAAAAGAAAAGAGAGAAAGGTGAGAGTTTCAATATAGCATTCACTGGGCAGCACGTTACACTTGTATAGCCGTAATATTAATTTGTTGTTGATTGTTGTAATAAATGTGCGGAACTATGTCAAGGCCTGGTGGTCAGAATATGACGCCATGGGTCCCGGATTCGGAACCCAGCCGGAGCCAATATTTGTGCAAAAATTGCTGTCCCCGAATCACTCCATCCTACTTTCGATCTTATCGCATGAGGGTTTCATCGAGCCGGGGTAGGTATGGACGAGTGAGCTCATCTGTGATTGCGCTTTGATCCTACACCTGTGGCACTATAATATCTGCTGCGCAGTTGATAGCTTCCGGCAGTATTGGTAAATTGTTGTTGGCTAAATCCAAACTTTGTGACATGCATCGTTTATAAATTCTTTCGCGCCTTGTTACAAGATTTAGCAGTGGTATGAAATCGTGAATTAAACTAAAAACTAATAACAATGAAGGTCACAAGTTAAAAACCATCATTGGCCAACCGTCTAGACGCGTGGTAGCTAGCTCTACAGTGAACCGGTTCACTGTTCTAAAATATCAATGTGATCCATCCGAATGCCATCCGAATGCTTCGAAACACTACTGTCACTACAAATTTTTCATTTAATACCTGATCATTTTACCTGTTAGGCGATCAGTGACAATTATTTTCGAGTTCTATCGTTCATAGAACTCTAGAAATACGAGCCGTCTGTCCTAATAAGTTACTCTGACACGGAGTTCCAAACGAAACATCACTGATCCGGAACTTAGCGCTCTTTCAGATGCAAAGTGCAGTTTTGATATACACACCACAACCGTCTAAATCCATTAGAATGTGCTGGTGTTTCGTGCAAACACATAAAAGGCGTGTCACGGGACCATCCAGTGGCATCCATAAAACATCTCCGCTTAGCGCGAGTTGAAAACAAGCGAGAGCGAGATAAGTCGCATCAATTTTTTCGGGCGCCGCTCAAAATCCCCCGACGACGGCCGACTTTGAGCTAAAATATTCTCTATTTTATGTGACGAATAATAAGCTCCGGACTGCCGGCCGACCGATAAAATAAATCGTTCATAATCGTATTAAATCTTATGTGAGTTACAGTTACTTCGGGAACGATGGAATTCTTCTGGTGGTAGGATTCCTATGCAGGAATCCGTGTAGGTAGGTACCACCCCAGGGCCAGTTATTCTGCCGTGAAGCAGTAGTGTGCAAACATTACTGTGTTTCGGTTCGAAGGGCACTGTGAGCTAGCGTAATCACTGGGCATATGAGACTTAAGAACTTATGTCTCAGGGTAATGGGCTCAGTGTGGTGTCACACAGAAATTTTCTGGTTGGCACAGCATTTGTTATGGGCAGACGTTGCACTTACCATCAGGTGAACGTTTTGTTCGTTTCATCACTTTATCGAATAAAAAAAAATATTTAACATTATTTAAGAAGAAATTATACATATTGTAATGGTGAACATTGGTAGGATACCTATGCTTGAAACAGTAGTGTGCAAACATTACTGTGTTTCGGTCTGAAGGGCACTGAGAGCTGGTGTAATCACTGGGCATATGAGACCTAAGAACTGATGTCTCAGGGTTACGGCGCAGTGTGGTGTCACACAGAAATGTTCTAAGTGGACACATCACTTGTTATGGGCAGACGTTGCACTTACCATCACATGAACGTTTTGCTCGTTTCGTCATTACATTTAATTAAATAAATACTTCTAGCTGGTCAAACGCATTGGCAGCAAGCGGTTGGTCGTGTATGTTCAACTCGATAATATTAATATCCTGGTAGATGAACAATTTATACTTCGATCTTTTAATAATGTAATTCTTGAGGTACCATTCTACGAATAAATATGGTGTTTGGGCTACGGTAAAAGCAAATTAACTGATCTTTAACCTTAGTGACTCATTAAAATACGTTAAGACATACATACAGCTACGCCTTCTTCCAATATAAGGAGTATGCAGGCGACTCTTACGTAACCCACTTTTCGCACTCGAGGGAAACGAGAAGTGGCGGGTGGCGAACCACATCGCCGCTATTTTGTTTCGAGTCAAAAATTTGGTACTCGTCATTGCATATTAAGGTGTTATTCTGCACGAATAAAAGACACAATACCTTGGTCGCGTGGTCTTACGACACCTCGGTAGGAAAGAGGTAGGTGCTCTTCTACTCTGCCGGACACCTGTCGGCATTAAGACAGACTCGCTTAAGATTATTGTTTATTTCAATAAGAGCGACAACTAACACAGTTAATTCGATAAGTGGTCAGTATCCCTGAGACATCTACACCAAACCTTAACGAAGAATCATGGCGTTTTGTTGTCACCTCGAAGACTATTATAGTTAGCATGGTACTACAGTAGTTGAGCACAAGCCTCTTCTCATTACTGAGAGGGTTTTGGTTCCAGGAAGAGTTCGCCACGCTGGCCCAGTGCGAGTTTGCGGATTTCACTCGGGTCGAAATATTTTTATTTCTCAGAGATTCAGGCTTCATCACGTTGGTTTCCTTTAACGTGACAAACCATCGCTTAAAATTGTAATTAACAATTTTAGCGTTGCTGGACCCGGGATCGAAGCCAGCCACCTGGCTTTCCATGAAATTAAAAGCGAGCGCCCTGCCCAGAGCTACCGCGGCTTTCATTTCTAGTACGTGATGTATTATGTGTTTTGTTTCACCGACGCAGCCGTCCGAGTTGGCCTCGGAGTGCGGGCCGGACTGAAAACCAGTGTCGGGATCAGAGCAATTTAAGTCTCTGTATCTCGATTTTCACTGAGTCCTGTCTATTTCACGGTCTTATGCTGCTACACAGACTCTTTTTATATTATTTTTTCGCTTTTGTTAATTTTGGGCAATATTATTTTATGTTCTGTGTAATTCCATTTTTTTTTTCTTGTTTTGTCTTTGTATCTATTGTGATTAGACCGTGAATAAATGTGTTTCTTTCTTCTTTCTTTCTTTCTTTCTTTTCTAATCATATATCTAATATATTACGAGTCGGCGGCGGACTGTCGTAGAGTCAATAACTCACTTGATAATGCCTCGTTTTGAGGTGAAACACGTGTCGTGTTCTCGACTTCAGAAGGCAATATCCTAGTGGTAATATTGTAGTGGATGAGGCTATCTGGTGGCGGTGTTAGTTTGCTCACGCACGCTACTGAGGGAGGGCGGGCGGTGCTCTTCAAAACTAGGTAATATACACCATTTTATATTTTGCATGCGGATCTTAGCAAATTAACTTTCTTTCCTTTAACTATCTATCTATATGTCTATGCATATATGACCCGCGGGTCCTAGGTTCGAATCCCAGCCGGAGCCAACATTTGTGCTAAAACACAAATTGTTGCATTTCGGGTCTGGTTGTGTTGTGTTTGTCCCCGTGTTTCTGACACTGCATCCTAGACTACCTCCGATCTTATCGCATCAGCGTTACATCGGTCGCGGGTAGGTTGGGACGAGTGAGTGCCTCCGTGTTTGCGCGTACACTTGTGGCACTATAATATCTCCTGCGCAGTTGACGGCTCTCGACAGTATTCGGAAGTTGTCGCCGTGGTCGAAATCGGCTAGGAGAACATCATCAACATCATCATATGTCTATGCAAAATAATATAGATGTGGCTAAAAACTGATATCTGGCTCACAAATATGGTACTCCGCAGCAAAACGATGTAAGTAAGGCGAGATAAAATAATGGAAAATATTGTGTTCGACTTGTTTCGTAAAAACGGAGCGGCTGACCAAACAAACAAAATGTATATTGTATGAGTCGCTGAATTTCAAGTGTTTTTTTTTTCAGCTTTAATGGATTGTGCCACGTCCACTGTCCGCCTTCCACCCACAACTCTAGACGATAAAATATTATCACAATACGAAAATATCTCTATAAAACTCTGCTGCTACGTGTGTAATTTTAAAAGTAACACGGAAATTCGACTACGTTAATGCGGGCTACGAAAATTAAACATCGCATGCCGTCGCATTTATTTCTTTTTTAAAGTATATTAAAAGATAAAAATAGCTTAATAATCATATTTCCAAAGATTCAAAAAGAGTATTATGGATCGCATCCTAGACGAAGCCAAAACACGATACCCTAATTATTAGTTACAAGCTGTGCGCCGCGGTATCACCCGCGTAAAAAAGCCGGCCCCGATCCATGATATACATATATACTTCCCTGTTTCAATCTGATTTTAGGGTTTTAATTTTTTTTGAGCGGAACACTAATTAGTTTTCTATAATTAAAGTAGCCTAAGTTACCCGCTATAATATCAGCTATCTATCAGTGAAATTCCCGTCAAAATCGGTCCGGCCGTTTCCGAGTTTTCTGTATCCCATAAGGGGTAGTCAGAGACTGGGCACTCACTGCAAAAACAGATGACTGCCACAATCCACGTTTCACCAAAACAATATAATGCACTTGGTGTGATAGGTGGTGAGCCCATCGCCACCATGCGCTGTTGGGTGCACAGTGCAGTTTAATTCCTTACTCGCCTTTTACGAGATCTATTGGATGAGATGGAGTGGTAGTATTCTTTTAACGAGCCGCCACCACACGGCCACCAAACTGAACAAACAGACAGACAAAAAAAAATTTAATATTGTTTTTTTTTTGTTATAATTTACCGTATTTACTTTTGATAAGCATTGAGTAAAAAACTGTTATTTTGTTATTACAAACAGACACTTCAATTTTAATTATCAGTATAGATTAGCAATAGGATTTATTGTATTTTTCCATATATTTTGGAGATTGTTTCTTAACTTTTGTCGATTGTTTAAGGAAAGACGAAAAAGTCACGCGGGTATTTACTACACTACATATTTATACCTAATAGCTTTTATTGGCCAAGTGAGTATCAGATTAGATTCGTTTTGGACTGCCGTGGTTAACGAAACATGCTACCTATGCTAATTCTCAACTGTGTTAAACTTAACACAGCCTAACGAGGAACGTAACTGAAACTCACTAAAATGAGATAAAAACTATATTTGTGATAATCTCTGTAGTTCCGCGCTTGGAGGAAATTACATTTTCTTATTAATCTTCTATCATCTTTATATCATACATCATACAACAACATGGCTACGAGAGTGGCCTCTGCCTACCTCTTATATGGGAAAAGGCGTGACTTGTATATACGTATGTACATTTTACACCTATGTATTTGTGATGAATCTTTACTTTCATAACAAGCAAAAGAATGTAAGATGTTAAATTATTAAATTTCCCAAACATTTTAAAAACAATATATAAAATAATGATTTGTTAATTTTAAGCGAATACTACACATCTAAACAAATCTATTTTAACGAATTTTATCGCGTTTAATTTTGAACTATTGTCTTAATTTTAAAGTCGGGTTATAAATAGTTCAAAATTACACTAGAGAAAATCCGAAAAAAAAAAATTCATTTAATAAACCAGTGGCCTAACCGTTTGGCCTTAGAGATTCTACCACTCCATCTCATCCCGTAGGGTGTCGTAAAAGTCGACAGAGGGAAAATAAAAATCAAGAGATGGGCAGCACCATTTTCCTGGAACATGTGAATAAATAAACTGCGGTTGCCAACCCGTCTGCCAGGCGTGGCAACTATGGCAAAATACCTCCAAACTGACAGCTACAAACTTTTGTGTCTAACTATGGGGGAGGCCTACGGCACAGCTTCAGCAGTGAACTTGTGTGTGAAACGATGATAAAATATTGTACATGCAAAAATCATGTCTAACAAAACTCATTCAATTATTGGGAAAACGATGGCTATGCGGTCTATTACGCGGCGAGTCATCGCTGAAATATTAATCATGGCGGCGCTTTGAGCGGGAAATTTCATAAAGCAACTTTATGTTAATGGAACTGATTGATTGTGCGACTGTCGACTCATCTCCTGCCGGCCAGTCACTGCCTTGTCGACGTCTAGCTTTTTAAATTTATGATGTCCAGGCGTATGCGGTAACAACAAAACGTACATTGTCTCTAGTCTATACATATAAATAAATAAAATTGAAGTGTCTGTAATACCAGAATAATAGCTTTTTACTCAATGCATATGAAACGGTACTTTTTACAATACTACAATTTTTAAACATTTTGTCAGTCTGATTGTTCCGGCTAATCTCCTAAACGGCTCGACCAATTTTGCAAGGACTTTCACTGACAGATAGCTGATATTATAGAGTGTAACATAGGCTACTTTAATTTTAGAAAATAATTTAGGATTCCGCGCAAAAAACCCTGTAATTCGATCCAAATAGGGAAGTATAAATATATGTACATCATCGATCGGAGTCGGCTTTTTTACGCGGGTATATATAAAGTTTTTTTTTTATTGCATAAAGTGATGAAACGAGCAAAACGTTCACCTGATGGTAAGTGCAACGTCTGCCCATAACAAATGCTGTGTCACCCAGAATATTTGTTTGACACTACACTGTGCCCATCACCCTGAGACATCAGTTCTAAGTCTCATATGCCCAGTGATTACGCTGGCTCACAGTGCCCTTCAAATCGAAACACAGTAATATTTGCACACTACTGCCTTCACGGCAGAATAACTGGCCCCGGGGTGGTACCTACCTAGACGGACTCGTGCATAGGAATCCTACCACCAGTAAAAGTATATATAAACGGTTGCTATGTAACCTCATGCTACTGTAGATGCAGTTACGTGGCCTGTATTAGTCTATCCTCACCATGGTGCTTAAGAGGTACTCCTCTTAGCTCCTCATATTTACTTCTTATTTTATTAACAAGTTACTTGTTGCTTTAATTAGACTTAAAATATAAGGTTTGAATGTTTGACAACAATTTGTGGCATTATCATTATCTGGATGTACCCTTCGCTGCAATATGGGAAACTTCTTCAACTCTTCTGATGACATCTTCGAATTAAACAATAGTACAGAAACATAAGCGTAAATGTCCCATGAGAATGTGGGAATAGTGTCGCAGTTAATTTAAATGAACACCATAGTGTAGCTTTAACTCCGGCATAAAGTATATATGCACTCCAGTAATATACTAAAAACCAGAGTCAGCGACAAATTTAAAAATGTAAGTGGAGCGATAGTTGATTTTATTTTTAAAGCTATATTACATCGTGGGCACAAGACTAAATTTACATACGATGATGATGTGATGTTCTCCTAGCCGATTTCGACCACGGCGACAACTGCCGACAACTGTCGAGAGCCATCAACTGAGCAGGAGATATTATAGTGCCACAAGTGTACGCGCAAACATAGAGGCACTCACTCGTTCCAACCTACCCGCGCCCGATGTAACGCTGATGCGATAGGATCGGAGGTAGGCTAGGACGCAGTGTCAGAAACACGGGGACAATCACAACACAACCAGACCCGAAAACCAACAATTTATGTTTTAGCACAAATGTTGGCTCCGGCTGGGATTCGAACCCAGGACCCGCGGCTTAGAAGTCAGGTACTCTGACCACTAGGCTACGCGATCGTCGGTTTACATACATATATATAGTAACGTCTTTTTCCCATATAATTTGTAGGCGGCAAATTGCAGCGGCTACACATGTAGCCCACCTTTCGCCCACTGCTGAATATTATGTGTTTATTTAATCCGAATTTGTGGTTATTGTCATTATTTTTATGTTTTTATCGATCGAGGACGCTTTTTGAAGTGACTTTTGGATATCAATAATGCACTTCGGTCAAACTTATTGAAATTAAATCGCATTAGCATTAACGAATCTAAAAGTACAAGTTACTCGTAGTACTAAACATTATTGAGCAGCCTTAACGTACCAAATTATTAAAAACTACATGATAAAAGCCGTGTGGTGGCGGCTTAAGAGAATCTACCACCCCATCTCATCCCGTGGGTGTCGTAAAAGTCGACAGACGTGAAAATGAAAGCCAGGAGATGGGCAGCAGCATCTTGCTGGAACATCTGAAAAATTAAACTGCGGTTGCCAACCCGTCTGCCAAGCGTGGCAACTACTGGCAAAATCCCCCCAAAACGATATCTACAAACTTTTGTGGTAATCTATGGGGGAGGCCTATGTTCAGCAGTGGACTATTGATAGGCTGAAACGACGACGACATGATAAAAAAATAAAAGTATTATTCTACCTCCCCCATTTCGCGGCGCGGAAACTGTTAATAACTTTAGACTCAAATATAAATCTTTGCTTTTGAGTCTTCAAAAACAATGGCAATTTCTTTATACGCATTTTTTCTTTTTTTTTTATTCTTTTTCTTAATTTTTTTTACTATGACTATCTATATAGCTGCTACTTTTGTTTAAATGTAATCGTTCCAGCACTTTGCGACAACTTCTTTCCTTTGTTCTCCTCTCGGCATGTTGCTTTAAGCTAATTGTCGTGTAGCTGCACTTTTGATTATTGTAATTCGCTTAGTCTAATCTAACAATAATTTTAAGGATATTGTATAAATATATAATAAACTTGTAGTAGGTATAGCGGGCACTGCCGGCTTGGGATAAAAATAAGGCTGTGCTGAAATCAGTATTGCGGGCATCCGTAACTAATACTCAGCGCAGACCTATTCTAAAAAAAATATTAGGTTGCAATTTTAGTATGTTAAGACATTTTTTTTAATCTGTTTTTTTTTTTGTATAATTTGATTTATTCCTATTTTTCTAGTTATAACTGTTTTTTTTGTCTTTTTATTGTTTTATTGTAATTCTTCGCTGTGATGCAATGAATAAAGATTCTATCTATCTTTCTATCTCTAATGATGTCTCATATTTACGCGTTTACTACACATTAAAATAAAACTATTTAAAGATGTAGTAACGTAACTCTTTATGGATTTTATCGCAAGACTACAAGACTTCGAAACCAAAAATAATACTTAAAAGCTCAGAGTCAAAACTATGACATCAGGACATCTGTCACCTCAGTCCTACCGTGACCATGGGTGCTGTAAAGCGCTCGAAACATCGGGTTATGAAAAGGCTTTTTGACGTCAACTTCAAAAGTGACGGTAGTGTTTTAATGGAATTTTGTAATTTCTGTGTATATTTTGAGTTTTGATGTTTAATATTGATAGCTTATAACAGCGTGTGAAAGTTCACAGTGATTAAAAAATTCAATAGACCAGAATTGTACTTCTCGTTTCGTCTCCATCGGTCAAGCAAATCTTCAGTACTCGTAAAGGTCAACTATCATTTAACCCTTGATCGACATTTTGAATTATCTATTGTCACTCTCATGACTGACTTGACATTGGCAGAATTCTATTGAAAGAGGCCAGAATTAAAAGAAAAGAAGTAAACCCGATAAAATCCGTAAAATCTAGTTTTATTTAAATAACATTATTTCTATTATATCTCTAACAGACAAGGCTTTTTCGGCATCATTAGCGCCAGCCACACAAAGCTTAGTTACACAGTCTTCATCCATCACTTACTGATAATGCGTCCGAGACACGCGACAACCCTTTAGTTTACCCGCGCCACTCAGCCGCCGCGGTGATCCATCGTCACATTAACTCCGTGCGACCGCTCTTTAGCAAACAAACTACTTCATATTATACCACCTATCACTAGAAACATTAGACTGAATGATCCACTGCCCGTTGTTAAAGTTAATTAGGAACAAAGCCTTATAGTTTGCCTAATAAAACTTAAATCACAACAACTCGATTTTTTTTTTATTTCATAAAAGTGACGGAACGAGCAAAACGTTCACCTGATGGTAAGTGTAACGTCTGCCCATAACAAATGTCGTGTCACTCAGAAAATTACTGTGTGACACCACATTGCGCCCGTCACCCTGAGACATCAGTTCTTAAGTCTCATATGCCCAGTGATTACGCTAGCTCTCAGTGCCCTTCAAACCGAAACACAGTAATGCTTGCACACTGCTACTTCACGGCAGAATAACTGGCCCTGGGGTGGTACCTACCTAGACGGATTCCTGCATAGGAATCCTACCACCAATAAATTATTTTTATTTACTCGTATCAGACATGTTAGGGTACGATGGGTCGGTGTGTGATGTTTTCCTTTCCCGCCGAGCAATTGTTCAAATGCTGAAAGTTTTAATAATACTTTCAAAGTATGACGCCAAAACGAAACATGGCTCATCGTCACATCGAAGTGCACAAAGTCTTTCAATCAAAAAGTTCAAACTATTTGTTAAACAAAGTCTTTTTTAAGAAGGGTTATTATAATATAAAGGAATACATGGATGATGATAGCCCCTGGGTATGAGGTGATCGGTTTCCAGCTGTTTCTACATCTTTATAATACAGCTGTACTTGTATATTACTTTTAAAATAACTGAAAAAAGAATCCCGCTCGGTTTTGTTACTGGTTCTTCCCAGGACAGAGGCATTTCTTTTCGAACCAGTGTAGCTTAAAAAAAAATGACATTCAATGAGTATTATGTAAATTATAAAAATATTATATTCTATTCTATTCATCATCATCATCATTTCAACCTATCCCTCATTGACCTCCACCATAGCCACAAAAGTTTGTAGCTCTCATTTTGGGGGGTTTTGCCATGCTTGCCACACTTGGGAGGCAGGTTGGCAACCGCAGCTTGTTTATTTAGATTTTCCAGGAAGATGCTGCTGCCCATCGCCTGTTTTTTATTATTCCGATACCCACGGGATGAGATGACAGATCCTCTTAGCCTTCACCACACGGCGAAACAAGGCGGATTAAGGTCGAAATTCTACCATTGGGCGACTACTGGTATGTATATCTATATGCAACTGTATGTGCAAGAAAGTATTACAACAACGAATTGCAACTCAAAAGATAATCAGCCTGTAACTAATAATGAAAGTGATTACTCTTCCAATACCTATTAGCAACAAAAGTCGTGTGTTACACTGCGTTATTACCTCCCTCCTTAGTACGTACTGGACAAAATTATTACATGACGATGTAGATGCCGCCGTGAAAAAACAATAAAACATTTGAGTACGTCACGCCTCGCGAACATTCCGGCTATAATAGCCGTGGACAATATCTCCCTTACGATTTATAAATATCTGTTTTATTACCATAGGGCGGCGGCGGGCGACGTGCTCTTTACAGACCGTGGATGAAAGCATGCAGGAACTTTATTACCGCCATTTTATTTTTTATAATTTCACGGCAGCATAGGTATCGAATCATTATTAGCATGTTTTTATTGGAAATAAATACAACGTTAAAATGGAGATTTGCACATATTACGTAGATAATGTAAAGGCATTTAATGTACGGTTTTATAGTAATCTAATAATATTGGCCCAAAGGTTTTTCTAGTTATTTTTCTTCTTTTTGATTAATGGCTGCACATAAAAGAATTCTGCCAGCGTAATTTTGAATTTTGATTCATACATACGCCACGCCTTTTTCTCATAAAATGGGTATGCAGAGGCCACACAGGTAGCTCACTTTTCGCCAACGCGGAAAGCGAGACATGACGGGTTGAGTACCACGTCGCCGTGATTTTGGAACGAGGCCGCTTGAGCCCTCTCTTGCGTTCACACAATTTTGATTAAGTCTCAACTTTCAAACAAAGAAAAAAAATCGACCCACAAACCATCACTTTCAGTTCTTCTTTTTATTCACAGTGATAATGCATGTTAACAACAAATATAAGTTTGACTATACATTCATCTTTAAATTCAGTAAAAGCAGAGCCAAATTAACAGAAATATATCTACGGAGACGTAGCTTTGGTATATGTGGTAATTATTAGTTTATTTATAGTCTGAAGTAATTGTAATGATTCCACAGTCACCGGCAACTGTTTTCGGTAATAACAGGTGAGACGTGAGTCATTACATCATTACTCGCTTGTTAGTGAGTTCCAAAACGAGTCATAAAGATTTTGACGTGCTTTTGCGGCGTATGTACTGAACATTCGGTGGAATGACCGGAGTCCGGTTATGATCACTGTAAGTGCCACCCGGATGTAATAGTAAAACGATCTTAATATCATATAAAAATTTTACTCGTGACAATAAGCAACAGAACATTTCCGACATTATTGTCTAAATACCTTTTAAAAGGAGAAATTGAGGCGAAGCACCTAAATGTCACGACTAATCCATAAAATGTAAAGGTCATTTCCGTCTCTGTTACATGTATTAAGTATTGGCCACTTCCAATATAGATTGACCACCTGCCCGGGATCCTATACAATCGCCATGTTGTCCTTACGCGACACATGTACGAGTGTACAACTCAATTATTGTGGGTGGCTTCAGTTTAAATCGACGTCCGAACCCCTGTTGTTGGAATAAAAATATTTTTTTTGCCTAAGCACACCCTTGTCTGCGTTTTCGCTTGTTTAAATCTAAAATAGGCTAAGAGCTGTACAAAATACTTTTCTCAATCATTTTTTACATCGAATATTTTGTAATATTTTTTGTATGTAAAAACGAAATAATACGAGCAAGTTATAAATAAAAAAGGTATACAACGTGACAGCGTGTCCTAGTGGTTAGGGTACCTGACTTCTACTCCGCGGGTCGTGGGTTCGAATCCAACCGGTCTCAATATTTGTGCTAATACGAAAATCGTTGGATTCCGGGTCTGATCGTGTTGTATATGTGAAACTTATGTCTGTAAAACGCACTCACGATACAGGAGAAATCCCACTGTGGGCATCGTTTTTTTAAAGAAAAGAAAGAAAGTAACTATTAATACAGTACATGTAAGTAACTTTTACATGTATATTAAATTATAATATACAGAAAATTAACATGTTTCGTCACAGATTAATTAACGTGTGAAAAAGTCAAATTAATCGGATGATACGTCATTGTACCGTTTAATAATAAAACAGTTTTTTTATTTAATTTTATTTATTATATCGACAGGGGGAAAATTAAAACCAAAATATGGGCAGCAGCATTTTGGTTTTAATTTTGGTTTTAATATATTTGGCAGGCAAGCGTGGCAACTATGGCAAAATCCCCCCAAAATGCGAGCTACAAACTTTTGTGGCAATCTATGGGGAGGTCTATGTGGTCGATCACGCAAAAAACCTAGTGGATAATTTCGATATTTTTTTTAAGTTTTAGTTTTTAGACACTAGGATTTTATTTAAAAACGAAATTATCACGATATCTTAATTTAATATAAATTTATTCAGGTTTTAAGAAACTACAATTTTAAAAGAGGTCCGCCGATGTGCGCGCATCACGCATAACTTAGAAAGATTACGTATTATTTTTGAAGTTCTAATTCTTAGACCCTCGGTTCTTATCTAAAAAAAATATCACGATATTTACCATACTAATATTATAAATGAGGGAATATCTCTCTGTCCCCATGTCTGTTTGTTACCATTTCGCGGCTCAACCGTTGAACCAATCTTGACAATCAAGTAGTTCCCACGGGATAGTTAAGAACCTATATCCACGCGGACGAAGTCGCGGCAATAAACTTGTAAACTAATAAAATAAATCAACGAAATAACCACAGCTGAAATTGGTCAGGTGCTAGCCTACGCCGACAAAGCCGGTCAAATTGCGCTGACTACAACTACAAGGCCAAGGGCCGGGGTGTTGCGAAAATTTAAACTTAATCCCCCGCGAGCCGCCTCTACTCTGGGTTGCCGCATGCACTGTGCAATTTTATTTTATAGCAAATATTTCACTACAAAAATGGTCTTTGTATTGGTTAGAAATAAGACTCCGTCCACAGCAGAGGTAACTTTGCAAGGGCGATTGTCGTCAATTATATTTTTTCGGGTCTACAGAGCTTTGTACCTACGTCGGCGGGCGCGCGTAATGGTCACTGTATTAGTAATTGTTAGCTCTCAATAAAGTACTTTAATGTTTTTTGCCACGAGCGCTTTACGAAGCGTGGGAGCCAAATTGTGCAGAGCTTTTCTTTGTAATGATTTTGAAAAGTGTTATTGGAAGTAAAGCAAATATAATGTGGCCGTTTGATTGTGATTTGGTAAGTAGTTATAAAAAATTTCCTTCGTCGTGTCAGTCTTACTGCTGGATAATAGCCTCATCTAAATTTGAGAGTGTTATAGAGCATTACCTGTCACGACGCTTCCGTATTAAGCATGCTCACAAGCTAAATTAGAATTAACAATAACTGAGGTAGGTTGCGTACAATGTTATTTAAGTTTATTTTGATCTGAGTATCGTCCGTGTCCGCGACCGCGACCGCAGTCTGTCATACCGTGTGGTATCGGTTGACGAGAATCTACCATCCCATCTCAATCCGTTGGTGTCGTAAAAGTCGACAAAGGTAAAATTGAAACCAGAAGATGTGCAGCGGCATCTTCCTGGTTTCCGCACAAACAAACTGAGAGCTACAAACTTTTGTGGCAATCTATGTGGGAGGCGTATGTGTGCAGTGGATTAGTGACAGCTTGAAGTGATGATGATCGTCGAGTCTAAATCAGTGTCTAAACTTTAGAATGATAGTTAAATTACTAACATATACTAAAGCCAGTATCTAATACAATCTTCTCTATAAAGCAGTAAAAACGATTTTCGAAAACATAAACAGTATTAACCCCGACTTGAATCTTGGTGGTAGAGTAATTCAGTAACATGTAAAAGAATTAAGAGTTTCTATACATTCTTTCATCGCTACAGCCTAAAAACGGCCCTGTGCTGGACATCGACCACTCCTGAACACATTTTTCATCATCATCATCATCATCACCTTAGCCTATCACCAGTCCACTGCTGAACATAGGCCTCCCCCATAGATTGCAACAAAAGTTTGTAGCTCTCATTTTGGGGACATTTCACCATAGTTGCCATGCTTGGTAGGCGGGTTGGCAACCGCAGTTTATTTATTCAGATGAACCAGGAAGATGCTGCTGCGCCATCTTCTGGTTTTAATTTTTCCTCTGTCGATTTTTACAACACCCGCGGGATGAGATGTGATGGTAGATTCTCTTAAGCCGCTACCACAGGGCAATATTTTTAGTTTAAATAAATAATTAGCTCAGTAAATATACCTGTAATTAACCTGTGAATGCAGGAATAATAAAAACCTGGCTAAATCAGCGCGCGATGAACGCAAACAACAATGGCCCACTCAACAACACGGTCCCTTCTTTCCAGGGTCCTAAATCGGCACACACCTCTGCAAATCGTAATCCTCTTAGAAAACATTTCCAATTTAAAAAGAATTCCGCCCTTTATCCCTCCGAGGAGGGCATGCGTAAAAAAATAAAAGGAAAAACTCTGTGACACGCGAGTATAGAAACTATGTACGTACAACTTGGTGTCTCACTGGACCCCTTCGATTCCTTACAGGTCGCCTCCTTCGCCGAGAAAGCATCCATTGAAACTCCACTCAGGCCGTGTTAGCTATCTATTTAGTATAAAAAGGGTCGAGAATTTCTTAAGATCCTTTTTTTATCCGTCGGTGGGCATCCACCCTCTCCCGCCGACCCGTTTCCTTATGCTGTACATAATCAACCATTACATATACGCTACGGGCATCAATTTCTCGTGGAGGCCAAACATATTTTTTAAAGTTACCTTTTACACCTTGATATATCTATGTACAGCTTAGCGAATTATTTAAAAAAAAAAACATTTTAATGGTACAGTAATAACTGGATTGAATAATATTTATGTATAGTGTGACCAGTAATTAAGATGAAAAACAATTATCCAGTAAGCAAAACCTCAAAGAACAGCTTAGAGTCATAAGTAAACTGAAAATGAATCTAGACTAAAGATTTATACATATTTATTTTATGTAAATACTAACTGATGCCGGCGACTTCGTCCCCGGGAATATAGGTCTTTAAATATCCCGTAGGAGCTACTTGATTTTCCGTTTCCAGGATGCAAGCTACCTCTGTGCTGAATTTCGTTAAGTTTGATTCAATGGTTGAGCTGTGAATAGGTAACAAACAGACGGAGTGACAGAGAGAGTTACTTTCGCATTCATAATATTAGTATGGATTAAAATTGATTTGATATTTTTTTAGATAAGGACCAAGTGTCTAAGAAGTAAAACAAAAAACAAAATTATCTTTTATTATCACAACGGCAGATGCCTTTCATACTGTATGTTAAATGAAGATACCGTGATTTTTTTTTTTTTTTAGGTAAGGAACAAGTGTCTAAGAACTCAAACCAAAAAAAAATATGATCGAAATCTATCAAGTAGTTTTTGCGTGATGCGCGCAGAACGGCTGACCTCTATAATTTTATTTATATAGATAAACATAACGCATAATAATGAGTAAAGCTTTGTTAATATACTTTATTATCGTCTTTCATACCAAAATTAGTTTTTGGGGTCACACAAAAGGTTTCTCTAAACACTAAAAAATTACCAGAGTCGCGTGCGCCCTCCCGCACCAAGATCAGTTCAAATAAAGATAGGGCGGCTGAATTCGATCGGAGGTTCGCGAGTGGCCCGCAATTGGATCACACGAGCGGTTGTGACCTCCCTGCACTCACGATATTTCACTGAAATCAACTTATCCAAGCAAATTCAATTTCAATGGCCCTAAGTAAACTTCAATCGGTATCAATTCCGTCGCCCGATTATGTCGATGAATACTGTATAGCCGGCAGCGACCAACATCCATTGTCTTTTTCTTAGTATTCTCTTAGGATTTTTTTATAGAAGAAAGTGACGAGACGGGCAAATCAATCACCTGATGGTAAGTGCAACGTCTGCCCATAACAAATGATGTGCCATCCATAACATTTCTGTGTGGCATCACACAGCGCTCCTCGCCCCGGGACATCACTTTTTAAATCGGATATGCACAGTAATAACATTAGCTAATAGAATCAGGCGTTACTTTGCGGAAATCCATTATAGTAAAGGAAAGAAAGTTAATTTGCTAAGATCCGCATGCAAAATGTAAAATGGTGTGTATTACCTAGTTTTGAAGAGCACCGCCCGCCCTCCCACAACAGCGTGCACAAGAATACCAACACCGCCATCGGGAGCCGCCACGAGATACCCTCCACCACTACAACACTACCACTAGGCAATACACACCACTGAAGTCGAGAACACGACACGTTTTTCACCTCAAAACGAGGATATTGACTCTACGACTGTCAACCGCCGACATTAGCTACACATTAGCTATCAATACACTTCAAACCGAAACAGTAATGTTCGCACACTACTACTTCAAGACAGAATAACTGTCACTGTTGTGGTAATTACCTAGACGGATTCCAACCTAGTAATCTTACCATCATTAAAAATATTTTTTTGAAATTTCATTCTTTATTATATTAACGAGCGCCGATATTAAAAACAACGGGCGTTCGTTACTTTGCTTTCAGGCATTCTTTAATTAGTGCCAGTGATGACCTATGAACCTGAGAGCTGGGGCTTAAGCTGTAAGAAGACGCCAAAAGACACTCAGTGACTATGCAAAGAGTTTCTTTACGCGATGCATATCTAGGATTTACTGGTGGTAGGATTCCAATGCAGAAATCCGTCTAGGTAGGTACCACCCCAGGGCCAGTTATTCAGCCGTGAAGCAGTAGTGTGCAAACATTACTGTGTTTCTGTCTGATGGCACTGAGAGCTAGCGTAATCACTGGGCATATGAGACTAAAGAACTGATGTCTCAAAGTGACGGGACTCCTTACTACCTGGAGGTACGGTCTCTATATTTGCGGGGATTCGATGGATGCAGGTGGCTCAGAACCACGCTTGTGGCAATGGGGGCTGGACTGGCTAAAGAGGGTTTTTTTTTTTTTTTTTTATAAATAAAACTATTTCTCCACAGACTGATCGTCCGTGCCTTTTTTAACTTTCTTTTGTTTTATTTTCTCTGTTTATTATTATTACTCCATTCACTGCATGCAATCTTTTATATTACTGGATTTGTTCTTACTTCTAAGACAGTGAATTATTTGCTTAAATATAAAGACATGCTGCCTTATACTCAATTTTTTTTTTTTTTTTTTTTTGTTGGTTTCTTTCTTTTTTTTTTACTTTTTTTTTTATTATTAATTTTTTTTTTTTTTTTTTTGTTGGTTTCTTTCTTTTTTTTTACATTTTTTTTTGTTATTTAATATTTTTTTTGTAATATTTTTTTTTTTTTTTTTTAATAATATATATATATATATTTTTTTTTTTTTATTTTTTTATATTCTTTGTATACATTTTCTGCTTATTATTGTTTCTTATTGACTAAATCCTACCAATGTCAGGTTTTCCACGACCGCTGTGTCCCTGTTACGTATAGCCATTTTTAAATTGTAGTCCTTTATTTTGTTTGTCGATGCAGCCATAGCTCGCTGAATCAGGCTTCCTGTTGCATCGTTACAGTCGTCCGCATAGTAGGTGCACCTAACTTTGTGTCTGGACACTGCCACCACAGCATGCTGGACACTTTCATACAGCTTCAGCTTTTCTGTTACAGTTTTTATAATTATGACATTGTCGTACGTGAGTCCTTGGGACTCATGTACTGTTAACAGCCGTGATCCTGCACCCGACCCGTATCCCATGCTGGTCAGGGATTGCTTCTCTGCCTGTGTAAAGACGAGGTATAGTGTATCTGGGAGGGTGCTTGGTATGAGTGCTCCTGTATACGTCTCCCTTTTCAGAGAGTGCACCAGAGGTTTAGAAGAGTAAATGCCGCTGTAGATCTCTCCCAGGGCATATGCTACATCCATTGGATTCCGGTGCGTACACAGAAGCTCCTGGTTGATTGTGGTTACCAGGTTTGGCCGAGCGTACTGCATCGTAAAAAGATTCTCCCTATCGATGTAGGGAAGTTGGTTGATGTCACCAATAAGCAGCATTTCTTTTGCCCCGCACAGTTGTGATGCCATCACTATAGCTCCAAAATGGTTCATTAGAGCCTCGTCGATAATGAGTCTTGTACATCGACCCTTGTCGGACTCTCTTATACCATTCACAAGCAGTGAGGCCATAGTGCGCACTTTTGTCGTGGCGTCGGCGCCGATGCGGTTGGCTAGTTTTTCTTTTAGATCTTTTGCTGCTTCTGTTGTTGTGGTGATTACCAAATCCCTCCCCATGTCGAAATTGCTTACTACCCACGTAGTTTTGCCGCATCCAGGAACTCCGTTCACCCATTTAATTTTTGGTACCACCCAGGTGTTCCAGGGTGCTCCGGCGTCTCCAGTCTCTGAGATGGCTTCTGCCATATTCAGGATCCTGTCGTCCAGCATCACCCTAGTGCACCGGGCAGTGACTACTATTGAGTCATTTTGAGGCGTTTTAAATTTCAATTTTCCTATCCGCTCCGTTTCGTCTTCATCCAGCGCCACGAAACCAACAGTTCCACTGTACGCCGCCATATGGTGGTTGATTTTACCTCGGAGGACTGTCGATGTATTGTTGTCATATATGGCGGCTTCAGCCTCCTCAAGCAGCACCTTAAGCAAATCCTCTCTGCCCAGTTGAAAAGTTTGTAGGATATGTCTACAAGCAGTGAGGTTTACTTCTATAGTTGCTTTTTTCAGTGCTTTGAACTCGAGGAAGGCGTTTATAATGTGGTCCTTTGGTCCTGCTACAGGTCGAAGATTTGGCGGAGCGGCTCTGCCCGTAGTGGTTTTAGTTTTAGGCGCTTCGCTCATCTTTTGCTCTCTTGTGTATTTTGGTTTTGGGATGTATTGCTTTTTTTTTGATACTGCGGGTATGCTTTGTGCTGCAGCACTCAGCGTGGCGAGCAAGGTACTGATCATGCTCTTGGATTTCGGGCTTTCGATGGTCTGTTGCCGAGTTAAGGCTCTTTCCCGGGCCGTTTTTAACTGCAGTCTCTCCGAGCCGCTTACTGTCTCCGGATTGGGTATAGGGTAACCCCAGCTGTCAATGGGGCCTCTCGCTGTTAATACGTCGTATTTTATGAGGAAGCTTAGGTTTTCGCCTCTGTCCTCATATACGACTACCTCGTGGTTTGAGGAGGCTTTAACGCACCCAATGCGGTCTGCAGTATCGCCTTTGTCGTGTAGAACCACCATGGCGTCCACACTAATAATGCGGGGAGCGACTACAGTTCCCTCTTCTTTCTTTCCGAGCTCATTTAGAAACGCACATGCTTGGGCGAATGGGGTGTTTTCTAGGTTCCATGAGAACAGTAAGATCGTCTTATTCTTTAATCTTACTAAACGACATAGTTGGTTGGCGACTTCTACCTCTGCCAGCGCGTCATATTTTTTGCGCCTCATGCTCGTTCTAAATGTGCTCCCATTAAGCAAGGTTGCGAGGCCGGGTGATATCTTTACGAAATTCCGGCCTATTGCAGCACAGAAGCTTATTCCGAGTCTTTCCACATTAGTGTCCATAAAGAGAGCTACTCCTCTGGTTCTTAGTCCTGGTTTGCCACGCTCTCCGTGTTCGAGTAGTTCGAGCTCTACTGTACGGTGGATGGAGCTCTCTTCTCTTGCACAGGCCGGCAAGATGTCCGTGGCGGTGTCAGGGCGGCTGGTGGTTTCTGCGTGTATGTATGTGGGTGTAAGTGGTGATTTTGTGTTTGTGGCGTTACGTTTAGCTGCCAAACGGAATGCGGACTCCGCGAATTGTAGAAATGGCAGTCTTTTTTCGTCGTCGTTCATGATAGCTGCAATGTCGGATTCAACAAGATTCATTCCTATTTTATATTCAACGTCTAGGCGAGCCGTTTGAAAGCGGGGGCACTCCAAGATAACGTGCCATACTGACTCTTTGACTTCCGCGTCACACTCACATCCAGGGCTGTCTTTCAGCTTGAAACGGTGTAAGTACTCCGCGATGCCACCGTGTCCTGTCAGTACCTGTACTTGAGTGGGCGTCACTTTCGTTTTTCTCACTATCCGGTATGCTTTTTCAACATCCGGGAGGAATTTCTTGGTGACTGACCCAGTGTTAGAGGCTTCATATCTGTCCTGCCACTTGCGGACAGATTCCTCCCTGATCTTTTTCTTGACATAGGACAGGGGGATTTTGTCATAGTCGAAGGCACTGTCATCTCCGAGCGCCGCCGACCTCGCAAGCTCGTCAGCTCGCTCGTTTCCGGTCGTACCGATGTGTGCCCTCAACCAAAACAGTCGTACCTGCCTTCCCTTTTCTCTTATCTCCCCTAAAGATATTTTGATGGCTTTGATTAGGGGGTGGCTCACTTTTGGGTTTCCCAGCAGGTCTAGTGAGGATCTTGAGTCACTAAATATGTTTACGACAGGTTCTGTCCTTGTTTTGACCAGCTGGATGGCCCTGTGAAGCGCGTAGAGTTCTGATTGAAAAACTGTGCATGATGAGTCGAGGCTAAAGGTGGCATAGCTGGACTCTCTACCCTCCTCCCAACATGTTAGGGCGGCTCCGACCCTCCCCTCTATTTTACTTCCATCGGTGTATATTTGGGGGCCGGTTACTTTGTGGGTGTTAAGGGTTTCGGGGTCACAGTTTTCCAATAGCTCATACTTTGTTGTAATGAGTTTCGAGGGATGAGGTTGGCCCATGTGATCCACTCCTCGCTCCAGCTCCCTTCCTGGTGGTAAATAGTCCAGCGATTTCTTTTTCTTGATCTTATATAAACTGGACGCTTCCTGTATTCTCAGGTCTAACGGGAGCAGACCTGATATTACAAGTGCGGAAGTGAGCGAGACCGTGCGGTACGCTCTGCAAATCTTCTGAGCGAATCCCCTCTGCAACGTATTCAATTGATCTTGAATAGTTTTCATCTCCGTTGCCGAGGACCACACACTCGAGGCGTACATCACTATGGGTTCCACGACTGCAACATAGATTGTTCTTATGATTTCGCTGTTGAGGCCCCAGGTCACCTTTGCTGCGCACGCCAGCTGTTTGTGTAAGTCAGCTGCTTTTTTGCACACAGATGTTACATGTGCCTTAAAGGTGAGTCTGCTGTCAATGATGAGACCAAGTATTTTCATTTCCTCTACTAGGACTACTCTCTTGCCAGCCATGTGTAGGTTTGGGGGATCATATTTAAGCTTTTTGGTTATCAACATCGCGTTGGTTTTATGCGCGGCAAAGTTTAGCTTATTCTGAGCTCCCCATTCCACCACAGTCCCTAGAGTGACGTTGGCCTGCTGCTCCAGAGTGCTCGCTGAGTGACCCGTGAACACCAGGACAACGTCATCCGCGAACGCTTGGCAGTATAACCCTTCAACCGAAAGCCGGTTTAGCAGTGAGTCTAGGATGACATTCCAAAAGGTAGGTCCTCCGATGGATCCCTGGACGCAGCCTTTGGTGGTTACTTTCTCACTGTATGCTCCGGCGTAATTGACTCCGACTTTCCGGTCTGTAAGGTATGAGCAGACCATTTCGTAAATTTCGGCTAAAGAGGGTTGGACCAGTGGACTTACATTTGCAACAACTATGGTGGTAATGATAACGATAATAATTAAAACCATCACTTCAATTATAGTGGTAGCTCAAAGCCCGGCGATTGTCTTCAATTGCATACTCGTACGTACGTTACGCTTAGTACGTTTACGTATACGTTTACTTTTAGTACGTTTACGTATACGTGTACGTTTAGTGCGCGAAGAACCCGGATTCGATCCCTGGTGTCGTCGCGGAGTCGTCGCGGTCGCCCATTCTTACTTTAAACTCCAAAGACCGCAAACCATTGCAAGCGGGAAATGACCCCTGAATGTTTTAACTACAAATGTTTTTCCATCATAACAACATCATCAGATCAGACATTAAGGAATACTTATGTGCGTGTGTATCAAAAGTTCGAATTCTATACGTGTGTGTACAAGAAAGGCGATTTCGTTAAATTCGTCAGACATCTCAATCTCGGAATAAGAGATAGAAAAAAAAACACAATCCTCGTAAGTCGCCGACGCGCCTGGGGATCGGTTAACCCACGTTACCCGCCGCGCCACTCCCAGCGGAGGATTGCGAATTTCCACAAAGAAAATAGCAATCAAAATTTGATTTACCGCCACCCGCGGCCATACATCAAACCGCTCTAATCCGTGAAGAGAGAGAAAGCCTAAAATCTAAGGGGATCCGGCGGCGCTGTCGAATTGAAAATCCTAGTGGCACGAGCCGCCTTTAATATTTATGATCGAATAAAACTACACGCGAGCTTATGAATAAATACAGAACAGTCCGCCACCGGAAAGATAACGACGACTCGCCGAAAGTATGTACGGATAAAGATGCAACTACTCTCTAGCGAAACGTATTGCTCAATATCTCATAATTTGTAATTGTGTACGTAAATCCATACTAATATAATGATTTCTTATATTTACGCGAACACTACACATTTAAATGAAACTAAATTTTACGGATTTTATCGCGTTTATTTTTGTTATTTATAACCCGACGTTTCAAGTGCTTTACAGCACCCATGGTCACGGGGGGACTGAGGTGACAGATGTCCTGATGTCATAGTTAACCCGGAGTACCTTCAGCTTTTAATTACAGCTTGGTTTTTGTCTGAATTTTATTAATTATAGGATCCCAAGCATACCACTGCAAAGACTTCAAGACACAGTTAGCTCTTTCTGCGTAGATCGGACCACAAAAAATAATTAAAAGCTTAAGGTACTCCGGGTTAACTATGACATCAGGACATCTGTCACCTCAGTCCCCCCGTGACCATGGGTGCTGTAAAGCACTCGAAACGTCGGGTTATAAATAACAAAAATAAACGCGATAAAATCCGTAAAATTAGTTTCATTTAAATCCATACTAATATTATAAATGCGAAAGCAACTCTCTCTGTCCCTCTGTCTGTTTGTTACCTTTTCACGGCTTAACCGCTGCACTGATTCTGATGAAATTTTGTACAGATATAGCTTGCATCCTGGAAACGGACATAGGATACTTATTATCCTGGAAAATGAAATAGTTCCCACGGGATATTTAAAAAGAATTTATCCACGCTGACGTGGTCGCGGGCATCAGCTAGTCTCATATATTTTAAGAACAAATTTACAGACCACACCTGTTACACCTCATTGTCATTGACGGACGTGGTACTTATTTACTACATCAGGTGAACGACATGCTCGTCCTTACCTACTTCCATAAAAAGAGAGTTCATATATTTAAAAGTTTTGCGTCTTTTTTTTTCTTGTCCAATCATAAACTATTATACATATGCACATCTACTTGTACTAGAAAATATTTATGTTTATAAGAAATTAGGAGCACAAAACTATAAGTTTGAGCTCAGCGTGTCGCGCCCCCGACAAGCGCCCGCCTGCGCCCCCCTCACCCCAAGACGATCGCAAGTATCTTTGCAAAATATGTATTATAAGGCCGGTCGCCGCTCAATATTCAGTGGCATATAAAACCGAATTGGACTTTTTGATCAGGAACCGAATATTCAGTGAGCCAGCCATCTTACCTATAAATAAATAATGAATTCCGGCCTCGGGATGTGATGGTATCGGACAAGTCAAATATGATTGTGAGTGATGTGAGTGATGGACGGACACATTTGAAGCAGGCGTGTCTCCATTTCTTAATTATTATACTTGAATTAAGAGCTATTCTTTATAAAATGATTCAGATTTTCTTCGATCAAGGTCTGTCTGTCTAAGTATATATTTATATAATTCATCGAAATAAGTCGCATTTGTATAATTATAAAACGTAACATGGATCAATCGTAGACAAGATACAGCAATAAAAATATAACGGGAGAGAAACAAAACTAACATCCCCTATCGGGAGCGGCAATTTTGCATCGAGATCGATCGCCGGAGGGAACCGCGAGGGAGGCCGGTGAGGAATGTCACATTAGGGAGTTTGCATGGGGTCACCGTAAGCCGTTTCCGATAAGGCCCCCGGCGTGCTCGGACTCTCGGCATTTCGGCTCACATATTGAGCTCCGCTTATCTGCGTGCCGCACTCTACGCTCGCCGGCGTTGCACGTGGACTGAATAATGCATCGTCCACCGGTCACTCCCCAAATTGAAATTATTTTTCTATAACTCCGTAATGATTGTCCGAAAGCAGTTGTGGACGTATTGTGTTGTGAACAGAATTATATTACTTGCGTATTAAATAAAGACAAGAGAATATAGACTTCAAGTTTTGCGAACTGGTAAAGCTAGACTTAATTTCGTGTGGATTATCTATTTACGTGTTATTTTTTAAAAGCCACGTCGCTCTCAAGTCAGATAGATATTGTGATTGCTTCCACGTTACTTATATTGCGTCATGACTTTTCCCTATCGTGTCGAAACACTCATTCGTTCATGAGTGCATCTGTAAATCAACACAATTCACTTAAACAAATATCTTAGTTTTTAAATGATTTGTGGTGATTGGTTGTGGTTAAATTAATCCTACAGTAAACGTTTGCAACGCCGTGAGGAAAGCTTGTTGAGCATCGGAAGTATTAGTAACATAAGGATAATAAGTAAGGACTTTAAGAACACTACACGACATGAATTCAGCGGAACATAAGACACGGACAAGACGAAATTATAACGTTTGTCTCGAGTTTTGACCAAATTAGATATATTTCTTAATTTTTAGATAAGAAAGTATTACAAATATACTAAATAAATATTTAAACTGTGCAGGAGATATTAATAAGTGTGTTAACACATAAACCACAGAATGTAGCCCTCTTGCAATAAGATCAAAGAAACGCCAGGATGCAAAAAATTGTGTTTATGCACAAATGTTAGCCCTGGCTTGGATTAGTACTCAGTACCCTCACCGCCGAAATCAGTTACTCTAATCACTAACCTAGGGGATCGTCAAAATATAATGCCAATAACGTAACTAATTATAATTTTGTGTTTTCGCTTATTGGAGAGGCGGTATAGTTTCGTAATCTTATTCGAAGCAAGCTCCTGCACCGCCCTCAATCGATTAGGGCGCGTAAAAAGCCCGCACGCCATCGTACGATTGAGATCTCTGAGAGCGCGTCTCCACATCTCCACATGATAAATAATGGCTCCCCGCTTTTTACACGTCGAGGGTGTCACGCAAAAAAATGAATAAGGAAATTTACCTAATGGCCGCGATTCTTTATACTCTGTCTCCATTGTCGGAGGACAATGCTGTAATGGAGGGATGACGTGAGTGGACTGCGCTCACCAGCGAGCTTTTTATTTCGTTCAGTCTTATTGTCCGAAATTATATGCTACGTTAAATACGAAATGCAATCTTCCGGTGAATAGTATTATCTAATGTTTATTAGCGAACTAAAAACCTAGGCTGGACATATTAAAATTAAGGATAAATTAAGGAATTAAGGTTGTCTATAAACCAAATATTGTGAACTAAACGATCTTTTATTTTATTTCGATCACAATATAAGATTGAAAAATACGCTGTAAATATGTATGACAGTTTAGTAATTGTTTCTAGCTGAAACTATAGAACAGTATCCCGAAACCCATTTATTGGTCACTAGCTGTGCACCGCGGTTTCACACGCCTAAAATAAGTCTAAAATAAGACATGGTGCCTCGCTAACCAGAGCATTTGCAGTTCGACCCTCTTCTGTAAATTTCTGTATGCATGTATGTATTTATGCTTCACAAAACATTCTCTTAACGATATCACTATATTCTAACATCTGAGATAAACAAAAATTTGTCACAAGATAACCTTTCATAGGAGGGAGTGGCATATTAAAGAGAAATTTTGTATTCAGTGTTTACCTTTGCAATAAAGAAAATGATTATTGCGAAATACACATTTTTTTAAAGTCTTTTTTGCTATGTTCTGTGAGTTGAATATTTAAATAATCGTACCTTGTCGCGTACTGGTCAGAATAATCGCTACTACAACTGCGGCTCTCGGTTCGAATCCCAGCCGGAGATAACATTTGTACAAAATAGAAATTGTTGGTTCTCGAATCAGGTTTCCAATGTTTTTGTCACAGAATAGAAGCTTACCTCCGATCTTATTGCTTTAGCGTTACCTCGGCTGCGAGTAGGTAACGACGAGTGAGTTCCTCTGGGTTAGCGTGTACACTTGTGGCACTATAATGTTTCCTGAATAGTTGATAGCTTTCGACAGTATTCGGAAGTAGTGGCGATGGTCGAAAACTATTCGTATATGCGACCTAAGAAAATCAATGCTATCAATTCAGCCTATCACTAGTCCACTGCTGAACATAGGCCTCCCCCATAGATTGCAAAAATAGTTTGTAATTCACAATCTCATTTTGGGGTGTTTTTGCCATAGTTGCCACGCTTAGCAGGCGAGTTGGCAACCGCAGTTTATTTATTCAGATGTTCCAGGAAGACGCTGCTGCCCATCTCCTGGTTTTAATTTTCCGTCGACTTTTACGAGACTCACGGGATGTGATGGGGTGGTAGATTATCTAAAGCCGCTACCACACGGCCAAATCATTGCTATACTTATAACTATTTGACTCGAACCTATATAGATACTAGATTATACTGGTGGTAGGATTCCTATGCAGGAATCCGTCTAGGTAGGTACCACCGCAGTGCCAGTTATTCTGCCGTGAAGCAGTAGTGCACTGTGATTCGGTTTGAAGGGCACTGCGAGCTAGCGTAATCACTGGGCATATGAAACTAAAGAGCTTATGTCTCAGGGTGACGGGCACAGTGTGGTGTCACACAGAAATTTTGCTGGGTGACACAGCATTTGTTATGGGCAGACGTTGCACTTACCATCAGGTGAAAGTTTTGCTCGTTTCATCACTTTATCCAATAAAAAAAAACCTGGTAAACACGATTTTTTGTACATTTATTATTTCAGATATCACGTCCAAACACTTTTTATTTTATTTATTTATTTGTATTCATAATTTAATCATACCATTCTTTAAACTTGCGTGTATTTAAATTTAAATATAATAATTTAAATATAACGTGTTATGCGTTATAATAACGCGACTGTGTTTCGTTTGATGAAATGAAATACGATAATTGGAGACCTAATTTCTGGAACAGAAGCTTCTTCAAAAAGAGATATTGCAGTCTATACCATAGTAAGTATGTACTAGCATCTGCTGGACTTTATATAAGTTTGTCACCTTTGATAAAAAAAGGTTTTCCGTTAAGTCTAACTCGACGCTTAGTGGCCAAAGTGCCCGACTTATGCCCTGGGTTCTGGGCCCCAACCCCAGCTGGAGCCAACATTAGTTATAAAAAACATCTTAGTATTCGGGTCTGGTGATGTGCAAATTTATGTCTGCATAAAATCTACCCACGATACAGAAAAAACTGTGAGGAATCGTTTTCTTTAAAAATTAAAAAAATCTGTATCTATTTTTTTTTTACTAACTTGATAGATGATGAGACGAGCAAAACGTTCACCTGTTTTAGTGCAACGTCTGCCCATTAATTAACAGTTATGCTGTCAAGCGTGTCAACTTCGGCAAAATTCCCCCAAATTATCAATGGTGGTTTCAATGGGGGAGGGGGGGGGGGGGGGTATTATCAAACTATTCTAAATTCTAGTAGACTGAAATGATGATGATGTTACCATGTTTACTTTATGTCTTCATACACACATTATAAGTTTAAAGATAAATTAGTACTTTATTCGGACAAATAGAACAACAACAATTCCATAAACTAACATTTTTTGTAGCGACTATTCTCATCGGCAGCTCTGCAGCTGGTCAGGTAAGATTACGTTATTTTACCAAAATATTTATATGTTTTATTTAATGGGAACATAAGCCATGAAAGTTTAGTGCCTCAGGGCTTCCTTGAAAACAATATTTGATGTCGTGGTAGTAAAATAAAACGGCCGCTCTTGACCGCCGCGCAAAGGGAGCCGCGCACCTCGGTGATGCCCAAATCGCATGAAGCCGGCGGCGGCGCGGCGTTCGAGAGACACTGTGACCGCTGTATTTTTATTGGTATGTAAGTATTGGTGGCCGTGAAAAGGGCTGCGATAAGATTCCAGTTACTATCAGAACTGTTTTTGAACGGACTTCGAAAAAGAAAATTCCATACGTACTCATACGTACTGTATATGGAAATATGTGTACTTCGATTAAATTTATGTTATGCTTTAAATTTGTTAACGCATAAATAATTATCTAACTAACCACATTGCTATATCTTAATTTGACATCCGCGGTGCTCCTAGGTTACAGATTAAAATCAGCATCAGGCTTTACAGTCTGACATTAAGCTGATACCGGGATCTATTGGTTCAGCCGCGAGACACGCACCTTGCATATCTGTTTTTTTTTTAAAATGATATGTGTTTCAATTGTGTATAAGTGTTTGTCTTGTTTTGCTGTGCTAATAAATGCTTTCTCTTTCTTTCTTTCTTTCTCATACCGCTTTGTTGCGCATACTACATTACACCTCCGGCGTTTCTGAACTTTTTTGCATTCAAAGGATATACTAAAAATATGATGTTCTCCTAGCCGATTTCGACCACGGCGACAACTTCCGAATACTGTCGAGAGCCATCAATTGCGCAGGAGATATTATAGTGCCTAGCGTACGCGCAAACACAGAGGCACTCACTTGTCCCAACCTACCCGCGCCCGATGTAACGCTGATGCGATAAGATCGGAGGTAGGCTAGGATGCAGTGTCTGAAACACGGGGACAATCACAACACAACCAGACCCGAAAACCAACAATTTGTGTTTTAGCACAAATGTTGCCTCCGGCTGGGATTCGAACCCAGGACCCGCGGCTTAGAAGTCAGGTATTCTGACCACTAGGGCACGCGAAAATATAGTCTCATATAGATTTAGGGAAGATATAATGCAAAATCTTTTTCTCATAGTGCAAATGACTGAAAGGTTTTGCGCCTGTACGAAACATTAAATTTAAGCAAACTGCACTTTTAATTTCATAGTACGCGAGCGACCTAGGTTCAATTCCCGATGACGGCACCACTTAAATTATTAAGTTTTGTTTTACCACGCGCACGGCGGTGGGAACCGTCGTGAGGAAACCTGCATGTCTGAGAAACAAAAAGTATTTCTAAGTAGTGTGAAGTCCTTATCGTCGTATTAAAATCATATTTCATAATCATCATCATCATCATTTCAGACTATCACTAGTCCACTGCTGAACATAGTCCTCCCCATAGATTGCCACAAAAGTTTGTAGCTCTCATTTTGGGGGGATTTTCCCATAGTTGCCACGCTTGGCAGGCGGGTTGGCGACCGCAGTTTATGTATTCTGATGTTCCAGGAAGATGCTGCTGCCCCTCTTCTGGTTTTTATTTTCCCTTTGTCGACTTTTACGACGCCCACGGGATGACATGGTGTGGTAGATTCCCTTAAGCCGCCACCACACGGATAAAAATCATATTTAATATAACATAAACTTCAGGATCGAACTAACGACAAAAATATATTGGCATGCAAGTACCAGTTCATAGTGAAAAAAAAAATATAATTTTAAACATTGAAAACATTCAGCAATGTACATTGTCCAGGATTTATTTAAACTACAATTTTCTCAAACATAAGTGTAAGGAAATGGTCTACAGATTTCATTGTTTTACTGATATTAAATTAAAATTAATATTAATAAATACTCTATCTTTTTCTTATAGAAAATTACTTCATTTTAATAGCTGTTAACCTACATTTAAAAAACATGCTAATTGTGTGACAATAATATCAAAATGAAAATATAACAATAAAATGAAACAAAAATAATTAAGTCTTTCATCGGGGTTATTCATTATTAATTATGTTTATGAATTATATATTAAAGTTTTAACTATTTTAATATAATTAATGGTAATTTCTTTTAAAGTTATATCAATTAACAAAAGTGGGGATTTAGTGTGAACTTACCTACATAATAAAATCCAAGAGAAAGCAATCCAAAACTGCACCATGTCATACAAACAACATTTAAATATAAACACTTTCCCAACATTATTATACAAAACAATTAAATTGAATTGCATAAAATGAATCCTTTTATTCACAAAGATGATTTGAATATTGGAAACAGGTTGCTGCAATCAAATTCAAAAGGGTACTGCGGAGAGTACTGACTCGGAGAGCCCGGCACCCACCGAGCGGTGAACCTACATTTCTTTGGACGAATAAAATCAAAAATTTACAAACCCTACTCTGCCATTGGATAACAAACTCCATACCCCTTTGCGCCTGTGCTAAAAAACGAAAGGGTTAAATAAGACACCCCTTTTTTAAGCACCCCTCTGTAATGCATCCCTTTTTATGATATGAGAACTCTTCAAAAATATATATTTAGTTCGTATATAACAAAAAATACATTACAATATAAAGACTGAATATTATTACTATATATTTTATTTAAACAAACAAAAAAGAAAAAATTTAAGTTTTTTTTTCTCTTTAGATAAAATTTTATTAATAAAACCTTATAAACTATATATAATAATTAAATCTAATTTCTACATTCATTATCATAGAAAGGTGTTTTCTAAGATAATCTCATAAAATCGGTGTAGACTTACATATTTTCAATAATATTATAACTTATCAATAAATAAATTGTCATGAAATTCTCGCGCTGTATTTGAAATTTTGCTGTTTCGTTAAACGCATTTTTTTTATTTGGATGACACACTGTAGTAGTAGAAAACCTATTACGCCTTATCACATAAACGCTTATAAAATATGAATACTGTTCTTCCTTTAATTTTATTTACATTTCAATTATTATTAACGATTAAAATGTTGTACTTTTTATAATTACAGAAAATGAATAATATGTTATAAGAATGTGAACTGGGAATATCGGAACGATGTTCTCTTTTACGTTATACCCAGTACTTATTTTTACTATGGAAATATTATTGTTAGAACTGGTATAAACTTAAATGTATATGATACAATTGTTTTGCTATATATAAAAAAAAAGAAATTAATGCATGTTTGTGTAATAATAATTCTCACTGTAGCAAAAACGAAATTTTTGTCTTGTTACATATGCTGTGCTCTATGGTTTAAATAACTAATTTAGTCTACTTTTTTATTGTTTTTCTGGTCTTCTGATGTCTGTCAACTGTCAACTGAATTGTGAATTAGTTTTTAAAATCCATACTTTTGTGAATTATAATTAAATTATTATAACGATAATTAAAAAAGGCATAAAATTATAAATCAGTATGACCCTTTATCATTTTGGAAACTGTCTTGCACTAGTCTATGCACCATATCATATGGCCTATAAGTTTTCTGGGATGTAAGAATTGATTTTGGTAGGTTATTTAACACTTAAAGAAATAGTTAAGAAATACGTGGTCATGTTTCAGATCAGAGTATGCTACATTTTCAAAATGCGTGTATGCCGGAGGTTTATATATCTTCACTCAGCTTTGTAAAATGTTATTACTAGCTACATTCTTCCCAGATTCCGATAGTAGCCAAGTCACTGGGGAATATGATGTTTTTCTGGTAAGTAACTACAACAACTTTTGTAAACATTTACTCAGACTTATTATACTTAGAATACCTATACATAAGATCATGACTGTATCCCATACGGGGTAGTCAGAGTCTGGGCACTCACTGCAAAAGCAGATGACTGCCACAATCCACGTTTCACCAAAACAATATAATGCACTTGGTGTGATAGGTGGTGAGCCCATCACCACCATGCACTGTTGGGTGCACAGTGCAGTTTAATTCCTTACTCACCTTTTATGAGATCCAACGGATGAGATGGAGTGGTAGTATTCTTTTAATGAGCCGCCACCACACGGTTACTTATAAATATAGGAAAGAATTTTCGAATTTTTATTCAGTACTAGATGATTCTCGCGACTTTGTCTGCCTGAATAGAGATTTTTTAAACATCCCGTTTGAACTGTTTGATTTTCCGGGATAAAAAGTATCCCACATCCGTCTTCAGGATTCAAGCTATCTCTGTGCCAAATTTCATCAAGATTGGTTCAGCGGTTGAACCGTTAAAAGTTAAGAAATAAACAGAGAGAGTTACTTTCGCAATTATGATAATAGTATGGATATGGAAGATATATACACTGAGCTGTGGTAAAATAATTTATTACCAGATAGGCAAACAAAACTCCATTTAGCTGCTTCCTAAGACTTGATGCTAAGCGAAATAATTTTGATCTGACATTTACAGTAATGCCTTTTAATGTAATATTATAATATTAAAAATGATTAAATAATATTTTTTCAGGAAATCCTAAAAGCTACAGTAGACTTTGCAGATCTTTTAGGGCTATACTTTGCATTAAACTCTGTGCCTGGGAAGGGTCATGCAAAGATTCTGACATCTGCAATTGGATGGGCAAGTGCTGAGGTTAGTTGAAAATTAATATATTTTTAAATCTATTTTTTTTTTTAAACCTTAGTGACAAGACAAGCCAGTTGTAGTAGTGCAGTGGCACTTACATTTCACCAGTTCATCAGAGACATCAGTTCTTTAATCTGTCTGGATAAAAACCCTATATTTTAACAACCCAAAACAACTCTTTTTTAAAGAGGGAAAATAATTGTATTCATAGCCACAAATCAAAAGAATACAACAGACAAAAACATATATTTATTAATATAGATATTCATAAAATTTAATTTAGACAAGCAGACTTAGCATGATGCTGCTGCTTGTTGATATTGCTGCAGTATTGATATTTTATTATTTTATAGAGATTAGAGATGAGACAGAGAGATGAGAGATTATTTATATAAATTAAGAATAATAAATAATAAGGCTGTGTGGTGGCGGCTCGTTAAAAGAATACTACTACCATCCACGGTCCTGAGCCACCTGCATCCATCGACTTCCTGCAAAACCGTGTAGGTCGTCGCTCCATCTAGTGGGGGGTCGCCCTACACTGCGTTTGCCGGTACGAGGTTGCCACTCGAGAACCTTTCTTCCCCAACGGTTATCGGTTCTCCGAGCTATATGGCCGGCCCATTGCCACTTCAGCTTGCTAATCCTTAGGGCTATGTCGGTTACTCTAGTTCTGCTGCGGATAACATCGTTACGGATTTTATCTCGCAGAGAAACTCCGAGCATAGCCCTTTCCATAGCTCGCTGAGCGATTCTGAGCTTCCTCACCTCTCACCTCAGGCTCACCACCTATCACACCAAGTGCATTATATTGTTTTGGTGAAATGTGGATTGTGGCAGTCATCTGTTTTTGCATATTGAGTGCTCAGTCTCTGACTACTCCTTATGGGATACAGTTGTGATCTTATGTATGTAAGAATAAAAACATAAGGAATAAACTACGAACCAAGGCTGGGATCCGCCTCCGATGGGCACCACAGAGGATGGAATAAAGAGTTCCATACCCTGAAGTACAACATCAGTGACAGATTCAGCAATGGCGTTTGGATCATCTAGCGAGAAGCAAACCCAAGGGTAGGATGCAAAGAAGGACCTCATCCCATCCCAACCTGTAGTTGCTTGCGAACCGCGATGAAAACGTTAGAGGCACTGTACTCTGGATCAGACAGTGGTCAGAAGATCACAGAGGGGCATTGACGGACACTTGATATCTGTCCAAATGAGAGGTCAGCAGCAGGTCCAGCAGGGAAGGCGTATGATCCTCCACGTCTGGAACTCGCATTGGGGAAGTAACCAGTTGTGTCAGATCATATGACAGTCATATACAGATCTCCCCGCATGATCGGTGGTACAAGACCCTAGCCATTTGGCGTGGTAGGCGTTAAAGTCGCCTAGTAAAAAAATCTCTGCAGATGGGATCTGCTGAAGCACGGAATCTGCAACCATCTGGATGTGGTCGATGAGTTGGTCAGTTTCTGTGTTACCGCAATGGGACCTATAGAGGCACCCATAGACGCGAGGATGGTCGTCGCTATCTATGCAGAGCCAAAGGATGGACAGATCCGTACCTTCAAGACTGCCGAGGCGTCGAAAACTTATATCCTCTCTGACGTATAGAGAAACCCCGGCCCGTGGCACAAAGGAGTGTTCCAGTTTGTACCCCGGGTAGCAGAGATAAGAGGTATCCGCCAGAGACGATATCTGCGTCTCTGTTAGGAAAAGCAAGGCCGGCTTCGCCGTCTCAAGATAACGAAGGCAAGCTTGAGCGCTCGGATGCCCAGTGAGGGATTCTCCAGAACCGACGGAATCCCCTGGAGTAGACCATTTAAATCCGCTACTATGCTGTTTGGGGGAGGGGGGTGGTTGGGCCACCAGTTACAATTCACTCACCAGACGAAATATAGAAATATATTTTACTGCTACTTCACGCTGGTATTCTGAGTGATATAATATATATTTATATTAGATTCGTGGTACTTCCCTGGTTAAGCCAGCCCATTCATGCAACAGCATAAGCTGTTGCGTGGCACTACCAATGTCGCAATGTAACATGTCTTACATGAATCCACATTTTAATAACATTCGCTAATCTCTATTACAGCTCCATCTTCTCTTATGGCTACACTCTTAAGCTGATATTCTGTTTAACTACCATAAGTGTACATACATTTATAAATAATAAAAAAAATACTTTTTACAGGTTGTTGTCACCCGTAGTGTGTTGTTGTGGGTAGGAGCTCGCGGTTCAGAATTCGATTGGCGTTATGTCCGTTCATGTGCGGAGTCCAATGTCGCTCTGCTTCAACATGCTGCCACTGCCGCGCTGGTGTGGCTATGGACAAGGAGTGACCTACCCCGGAAACACACACCCATAGTTATGACCCTACTCGCTCTGTCTCCTTACAGAATGCTCTTAGAAGATGCCGTTGCCAGTATACTTTCCCTAAGCGCTTGGTCCCTATTAGCCTTACGTGCATTACACGCATCAGCTATTGGCCTTACAGCATTAGCAATGTATGCAGTTTTAGCGCAACAAATTGGTATATAATTCCCAAAAACTACAATAAAGTACAATGGGAATAAGTAAGAAAAATGCTTCATAAAGCTGAAATGTTACAGAAGACATTTTTTGTTTCATTTAAGCATTTGTATTTATTAGTAAATGTATGTGAAATGTTCTATGGATGAATGGTAAATTATGAATAAAGTTGTTATTTTACAATTCATATTTTGAGATATTTATTCCTTTTTTTTTAATATATTGTGTTATTGGTTACATCTCATCCTCATTATGAAGTATTCTTTTGCTGGAAAAAAATCACATCTTAGTTAGGGAGAGTTCCTGTAATTGATATGCCGTGAGAAAGATCCGACATATTATGGATATAGCTACTGCAAGATTAGTTTACTTTAGCTGTTTTCACAGCTTGATTTTTTATGGTATTTTTTTATGGGGACATGCGGCTGACGCAAATGCAATCTTTACTTAGCATCACAGAGCTGTTCAAGAAATCAATGAATATTTTAAATTTTACATGCCAGTATATTTATGAAAATGTACGTAAATTTGAAACACTGACCCAAGAATTGTGACAAACATAATTTAAAATTAAGAAATAATAGCTGAACTAAATTAGATAATCAAACATTTAGACTTAATAAAGTAATAAATTCTTTGGGTCGATGTACACGTATTTATAACAAAATTCCGAAAGATTTAGTGAAGTTAACAGAAACTAAATTTAAAACTTGTATTAAAAAATGTTTGTGCTCTTATGGATATTATAATATAAATGATTATTACAATGATAAGGAAGCTTGGAAAGTATCCATCCAGGGAGATATCAAGGAACTTACCACCGTATGTATCTGTTATTTTCTAAGTAGCTACATGACATGTATTTTTATGCAGGCATAGGTATTTACAATGTCACATTTAACAAACAAAAAATTGTAAATGGTCAGGAAGATTATAGGTGTGTTATTGACATCGCGCGGTTTCCGCATATGCCACTGACAAACTTTTTATTTAGTAATTCAAATTATTAATCACTCGCTTAGATGCATTTACACTGGCAATTCCTGATCCTTAACATTAGACTTTAAATAGATGATCCTTTCACTTTATTTATTTATTTTCCCATTTCTTGGCCTGCACGGTTTGTTCGTCAGCCATATATTCAAGTATACAATTTTCGAATCTTCGTTAAAATTTCGATTTCGATCAACAGTAAAATGATAGTTGACTTTTACTGAAAATTTGCTAGACAAAACGAAAAGCACAATATTGGTCTTGAATTGAATTTTCCAATTACTGTACACTTTCAGGAGCACTTGCTGCATAATAAACTATCAATATTAAACATCAAAACTCAAAATATACACAGAAATTACAAAATTAAATTAAAAAATAAAACACTACCGCCACTTTTCGAGTTGCCGCCAAAAGTCCTAAATTTATTTATCTAATTTAAAAAATGACTTTTAACACAGATAACAAAAAAATTCCCCACGGTGTTTCTTTTGCCTGTTTCTTCTCCGTCAGAGGACCTCATTACGAAACGGTGGTAGATTGCAAAAAAGTGACGTATGACAAACAGAAGCTAACAGTGGTTGTTGACTTTTCAAAAGCTTTCAACACAGTTGATCACGATATCCTTATAACCTACCGCACTTACCTCAGATTTTCAACCCAAGCCTTGGATTGGTTTTCATCTTATCTTCGCGGTCGCCAATAGTCTGTCCGTTTAGGTCAGCAGTGTTCTGCTTGGGCAGACGTTGAAACCGGGGGGGACCGCAAGGCGGTACACTTCTACCTATAATGTTTTCGTTATTTATTAACTCTATCACCTCAGTTGTTAACTGTTCGTATCATCTGTATGCTGATGATCTACAGCTTTATGTTCAAGCAGACATTAACGATCTTAATAACAGCTTAACCAATCTTAATGACAATCTTGCTTCTATTAGAGATTGGTCGCATTGATTTGGAGTAACTGTTAATCCTTCTAAATGCATAGCAATCATAATGGTTGGTCCAAGGATGCTGGCCGGGATTGATTACGGTAACCTTACCGCTGTTTATTTCAATGGAACGTTAATTACATTATCATAAACCGTGAAAAATCTTGGCTTGCTTTTGGACCAGTCGTTGAATTGGTAATCACAGGTTTCTGAAGTTAGCCGGAAAGTTATTGCCACTATATGTTCTCTCTATCGTGTTAAAAATTTCCTGCCCTTTAAAACTAAGCTGTTGCTTATTCAGTCCTAGGTTTTACCCATCATTGACTATGCAGATGTGTGTTACCCGGACCTATCCCAATCCCGTCTTGATAAGTTGGAGCGCCTTCTCAACAATAGCATTATTTTTAGTTTACGTAAATATGACCACGTCTTTTCTTACCGTTCTAAGCTTAGGTGGCTTTCTATTCGTCAAAGGCGTTGCTCCAGAATTCTATTGTTATTGTATTCTGTATTAACTAATTCCAATTCTTCTTCATATCTTAAGAATACTTCCCAATATCTTCACTCTGCTAATAACAGAGTACCTCGTTCCATAAACAATCTGATTTGCATTCCACAACATAATATAGGATACTATAACTCTTCTTTTACTGTTCAAGCTACACTCCTCTGGAACGCCCTCCCTGATAAGATCAAAACAGCCCCTAATAGAAACATGTTCATTGATGTCATTCGGCTTATCTCATTTTCTTTTTTAATTATTTTTTCGGTTTTTATTATTTTACATATATGTATGTATGTATATATTACTGGTGGTAGGATTCCTATGCAGGAATCCGTCTAGGTAGGTACCACCCCAGGGCCAGTTATTCTGCCGTGAAGCAGTAGTGTGCAAACATTACTGTGTTTCGGTTTGAACGGCACTGTGAGCTAGCGTAATCACTGGGCATATGAGACTTAAGAACTGATGTCTCAGGGTGACGGGCGCATTGTGGTGTCACACTGTTTTGGGTGACATAGCATTTGTTATGGGCAGACGTTGTACTTACCATCAGGTGAACGCTTTGCTCGTTCCATCACTTTTATTAAATTAAAAAAAATAAAAATTATGTCTCAGGGTGATGGGCACATTCTGGTGTCACACAGAAATTTTCTGGGTGATACGGCATTTGTTATGGGCAGACGTTGCACTTACCATCAGGTGAACGGTGCTAGTTTCATCACTTTATCCATTAATATATATATATATATATATATATATATATAAATATATATATTTATATATAAAATATCTATTATAAATAATTATAAATATAAATATTTATTTATGTATAGTTATAATTATTTGGTTCATATTTAATTGTATATGTGTTTATATATGTATAATTTATTTATTATATATCTTATAAAATCATATATTTATTTTCCTCTTATTTCTTTTTTTCTTATTTTATTTTTTGGTTAGCACCAGCCATCTACTTTTCACCATAACAAGGGTTGATTGGTGGAGAATGCCACAAGGCATTAAATCCGCGCATTGTAGCCCTTAGCTAAGGTGTCAGCAATAAAGGATAAATAAATAAATATTTCTTACGTTGATGAATAAATAAATTTAAATTCAATGTGCATTGGCGATTGCAGTACCAAATGTCTCACAATGATACTAAATCACTGGTCTGGATTAGGAATGGAAATTTTAGGTGTGGCATATTTATAAGCTATGGTAACTACTACTATGGAGTGAGATTAATACAATATGTGGTCATGGATTTTTACACAGACACCTAAAAATTGCTCATATGGCAATTCCTGTGAATGTAACTAAATGTCTGCATAAAACTTTTGTAACCCTACAATACGGTTATTTTACAGAATATGGGGAGATCACTAACCACAAAACATTGCCATGTCAAGTCATAGACCCTCTTTATCAAGTCTTAGTCCCTCTTTTTAACGCAGAGTTAGCAGCTCATCAGAGGTTAACCTTATAAATTGTCTTGCGCAGTCAAGAGCTAGGAGCAAACAAGTCCACAAGTCAAACCTGTACATATTTATCCAACCAAATTTGGTGGATTTACATCACTAACCTTCAGTCAGTAATGTCAAAATTTAATTAGATTTAGTTTGACTAGAGAATAAATACATGCATTATATATGCTTTATGTAAAAAAAAATTATATGACATTAAACAAAAAAAACAACTTAAATATTAAAGAATACATCGATGATTATAACCCCCTAAGGGTTTGTGGCGATCGCTGCCAAACTATTTCTACATATGACACTATTGTTATTGTACATTATTTTTAAATGACTAAGGGGAAAAAATGTCCACCCAGGTTTCTTCCTAGAACAATGGTTTATTTGCGAAAATGTGTAGTTAAAAAACATGTTTCTTAACTACATTGGTTTGAATTCTGCTATGAAACAATATTGTAAACATTACTGTGTTTTGGTCTGAAGGGCACTGAGAGATTGTGTATTTATTGGACATATGAAAATTAAGAACTGATGCGGCAGTGGTGGTGCTGCGGTGGCAGATGAGTGACGGTATTATGCTATGCTAAGATAGGGATCTTCCGCGCCCAGTGTGGTCGGCCCAAAGAACAGATCCGCCGTTGGGGCCGGAAAGGCTGGTGCTTCGAAGTGCTTGTTGGAGTTGGGGAGGGGGGGGGGGGGCGCAGTAATGGAAATGAGTTCCGCCGTGCCTTACTGGGTGGGAGAGGGGTCGCCGATTGTAGGCGGCCGGCGCTGGTGGTGACGCAGACGTGTGCCTAACCGTTTCCGTGGCCTTGCCAATGTTTTTCATCCTATTTATAATTGAGTGTCGTTCAATTATATTAATAGTGCACTGCTGCTGATAGACTATTCCCAAGATGGAAGCAGTTAACGTAATAACCACTCTTGGCAGGCGGATTGGTGACCGCAGTACCTTACTCCACGCCCCTTAGACGCGGCGCACAGGAACAGCATTGTTTGTGTTCCCACAAAATAGAGAAATAAGTCTTTTTTTTTTTTAATTTTGATTATTTTTTATTAAATTTCGTTAAAAACTTAAAGTCGATTTTTATCAGTTTGTTACTTCATGTTTGATAATTATTTGTTTTTATATACACGTTATTATTTCTATACTCTGCCTATTTTAATGTTCAAACAATGTTCTCTATTTGTATTTCAATTAACTCTAGAAAATGGAAAAGGAATTTGTAATACATATTTCAAATAACTGTCGCGGAGATAGTTTGAAATTAGTGTTCCAAATACTCAATACTCAATTTAGCGTCAATTGTCTAAACATCTTTCAATTGTACAATTTTCCATAGAAAAAGTTGTAAATTTTGTGAAATTGTAAGTTTATAAAGTTTTCTGATATATGGCTCTGTACCTAGTACTTGTATTTAATATTTATATTTTCAAATATACGACTTGATAATATTTTGTATTTCGTATTTTAAATAAATACGAAAAAGAATTTTATAACTTTTATTTTAATTAAAGCAAAACATGTATTTTGCTAAGCCGTGCCACAATACGTAGCTCTACGAAATGTTCATCTAATTTTAGCAAACTCTCGTTGACATTATTTTCCTGAATATGCAAACTCCAGCTTTGACTTTGGCGGATACTCGGAAAAGTGGCGGTAGTGTTTTTATTTAATTTTGTAATTTCTGTGTATATTTGGAGTTTTGATGTTAAATATTCATAGTTTATAGAGCAGCAAGTGCTCCTGAAAGTGTACAGTCCTTGGAAAATTCAATTCAAGGCCAATGTTGTTATTTTCGTTTCGTCTCCATCAGTCCAGGAAATCTTCAGTAAAAGTCAACTACCGTTTAACTGTCGATCAAAATTTTGAAGTGTTTCTAATTAAGATTCTATAATTGACACTGGAAAATAGTTTGTGAATGTTTCCATTAATAAATAAATAATAAGTGTGACCAGTGAAAAAGCGCGGGTAACGTCGAAAGAGATAATGTGAAACTATGAAGTTACGTTTTAATTAATTTGTCAGTGGCATATGCGCAAACCACGCGATGCCAAATTTAAAAAAAAAACTCCTGCTTGACCCGACCCGAGCTGACAACACTGACCTTACTCTCTGACTACCGACCAAAGAGTAGAATATTATTATCTACCGACTACCCGTGCATCGCATAATTATCTCAAGTGTAGACTTTTTGTTATCTTTTTTATATAACTATTTTTATTTAATTTCATAACAATATTTACGCATATTATGTATACAAATTAAACACTGTTATCGTTTGCTTACGAACTTAATACACTCGCTTGTCAAATCAATAGTGATTTTAACGAAATATTTACATTTGTGAAGGTATCAAGTGGTAGTTTACGATGCCACTTTTTTAATAGTGTGTTTACGGACGTGTCAGTGAATTATACGTTAAGAAATTAGACGGTGCAGATGTGATTATCATCCCTTCGTTTTCCTCTTATGATAACCCTAACCCCAAGTTGTTTAGGTGCGACAAACAGCGATATTCTCGTCATGTCAGTGATATAGTTGCGGTAGTATAGACAAGCGCTATGTTATACTTTGTGGGTTTAGCTTGTTCCCTTATAATTTATGTGAACGCAGAGTATAGCGTAAAATGCAGCAACGACTCGGAGACTAGTATGTCATTTGAGCCTTCCGATGATGGTGTGAAAGGTCGATACACTATAGTTTGGTGTACGGAGGTAGATGAGAATGTTACTAAATGGGACCTTCTTATCCGATTCTACGAGTCACGCAAACCTGAACGATGTAAACATTATGATTTGAGGCACCCACCGCCAGTGGGTCAGGTGCATTCCCGTATAAAGCAAGATGTAAAAATAAATTCCAATTGTACAAACGTAAGTATAATGACCATAAATAGTTAGTTTTTTATACTTTTAATAAATCATATTTGCTATAGGGCCTTAATTATTTCAAGAAATCTTCATTGAAATGATTCTGTTACTTGTTTTACATTTGAGGATTTAATTTTATGTAAACTTAATTATATTTCAGGCCTGCTTTTCAACTCCTGTGGATCTGATATTTAAAGCATGCTACAGCATAAAGAGTCAGCTGCTGAGAGGATCACGTAGTTCAGAACCCCATGACTCCTTCCATTATGTGACAAACAACTTTTCAAAAGCAAATAATCCTGCAGTCAAGTTTGTGGAATACAAGTGAGTAGATTCAGTGATTTCACTGGTGTTAGCAGGGTCATTCTGCCATGAAGCAGTAGTGTGCAAACATTACTGTGTTTTGGTCTAAAGGGCACTGAGAGCTAATTACTGGGTATATCAGCCTTAAGAACTGATGTCTCAGGGTGACTAGTGTTGTGTGGTGCCACACATAATTATTCTGGGTGACAGCATTTGTTATTGGCAAATTACTTTTTCTTCTTAATTACTTTCTCTTAAAAGATAAGTATCTTACTATGCTGAAGATGTTCAAGATTAAGTAACTTTTTCTTTTCTTTATAGTCTATGCCCACCTACAGTATTGTGGGTGCGTTTTACAGACATATATTGTACGAGCACCTGATCCTGGAATATCTTTCATCAGCCAGCTGTCTAATCCTGATTGTAGCAAAAATGGCTGAACAATTTCCTAGCTAATTTTTCAATGTGTTCCCCTCTGTAACTTGGATTCAATTGAGATTTTAAGAAATACTAGTTGAATTTTCAAATGTAACCTCAGAATAGAATGGTTCGCAAAAATGCCTCTGTCCTGGGAAGAACCAGTAAGAAATCCCAGCGGGCTTGTTTTTAGTCATTTTAGAAATAATGTACCATAACAGCAGTATTATAAAGATGTAGAAATGGCTTGGCGGCAATCACCTCATTCCCAGGGGTTATCATCATCTATGTATTCTTTAATATTATAATAACCCTTTTTATGAAGTCTTTGTTTAATATAAAATTTAAACTTTTTGATTGAAAGATTTTTAGCACTTTCTGGGATAAATTCTCTTCTTCCTCTTCTTTTTCTTTATAGCAGTAATATTGTAGTTGCCAATGACGTGTATAGTTTGTAGTATCAGTTTAAGAGCTAAGCTGGCAAATAAAAGCACAAAATGCACAAAAAAAAGTTTTTAGAGAATGTGATAATACAAGTTTTTTTTGGTTTTTCTGGTAATACTTTATGTTAGATTACCTATAACAAAAGACAGACACAGTAGACACATATTTAATTAATTAAAAAGGACAAAAACTTAATTTTATTAGAGTAAATAAAATCAAATAAGGTATAAACAAAAATCAGGGTTCTCTAAATTAATCATAATGTTTAGGCCAAGTAAGACATTCTAAAGTGTAAACATTTTGTTTTGCCTGTATTAAGAAGTAAATTTTTTGCTACTGAACCATTTCAAAATAATATCTAGAGTTTGATTAAGCTGTTACAGTGTTAGGTAATTTACATTAACTGTAAAGGACAATGATGTATCATCGGCAAACAGAACAATCTTAGACATTTTTTGTACCTATATGGAAGGTCATTGAATGTAAACCTAGAACAGAAATGGTACAAGAATTGTTAACTTACAAATAATATTTAAAACTAAAAGAATTTTAAATTTAAAACTTTGAATTATTTTTACTACAATTAAGTATCATTGACAAGTAAATTGAACCATTGTATCCCCAGAATCTTTTTAACAGCTTTTATAATCCATACTGATATTATAATAGCAAAAGCAACTCCCAGTCTTTGAATGATTTGAATGAATGAATTTGTCTTGACGAAATTCGGCACAGAGATAGCTTGCATCCTGGAGATTGACATTGGATAATTTTACTTCCAGAAAATCAAAAGGTTCCTCCATTATTTTTAAAAAACCTGAATCCATGCGGACATAGTCGCGGGCTAGAACTAGTATTAATAATAAACAAATGTCATGCAACAGAAAAAACAGTTTTGTCTATAATTTGATGAATATGATTCTGTGTTCTGACCATTATTACAAAATATATAATATGAGTGATCTAGGTGACTGCACATGTCCTGGAATGTGAGTCCCGCCACCATTCGCTTTGCCGCTTACCTCTTTGTGCTGAACCTATAATGTGTAATATTTAATAATGACATGGAGAAACTCAAAAGATAGCTTGATAAACACCCTTCAGCTTCGTCATATGGCCTGCAGAAAACAGTTCTCCAGATTTCTTCATGGTACACATTTTATATGGTTATACTTAAGTTTGCGGTGTTATCCCCACGAATATTATAAATGTGAAAGTAACTCTCTCTGTCCCTCTGTATGTTTGTTACCTTTTCACAGGTCAACCATTGTACCAATCTTAAAGAAATCCTAATGAATTCTCTTCTAATCGGAAAATCAATAACATACTATGGAAATTACCTAATAAAACTATTTCCTCGCGGACAAGGATGCAGGCATCAGCTAGTTTTTAATGCATATAAAATGAGTAAATTAAAGCAGTTAACTTTTTGTTTGTACTAACAGTAAATATTTGAAATTTCCAGCGACTATGTGTCAGCCACTTGGTACCTTGGATCCGTCCCTGCGGTCAACTACACCATGGAAATTTGCAGTACCAGCGGCACTCTGTCGTTTGAGGTAATCAACATAAAGCATATTATTTTATGTCACATAGTTCAAACATCAAGAATTATAAAATAAGGCTACATTATTTTACTCCGTCATTTGTCCACTGCCGAATTAAGATATACCATAATCAATAGAATAAATCTAAAGTCGTTTAAATAAAACTACTTTTTTACGGATTTTATCGCGTTTAATTTTGAACTATTTTTACCCGACGTTTCGGACGCTTTACAGCACCCATGGTCTTGAAGCCTTGCAGTGGCAAGGCAACCACTGCAAGGCTTCAAGACACAGTAAGCTCTTTCTGCGTAGATCGGACTACAAATAATAATTAAAAGCTGAAGGTACTCCGGGTTAACTATGACATCGGGACAACTGTCACCTCAGTCCCCCCATGACCATGGGTGCTGTAAAGCGTCCGAAACGTCGGGTAAAAATAGTTCAAAATTAAACGCGATAAAATCCGTAAAAAAAGTAGTTTTATTTAAATGTGTAATATTCGCGTAAATAAAAGAAAACATTAAATCTAAAGTCGGTTAGACTTACGAGTATAAATCGAAAAACAGATTGTTTATGTGGAATGAAAATTCAATAAAAAGTTCACCGTGAGAATATGTGCTTCTTTAAGCAGCCATATTCAAATCCAGTTGCAGGATTAGTAAGCCACACTATTTTTAAGTACAGAATAGAAGAGACTCCTTTAAACAAGGTTATTATTGAGTGCCATTTAAATCTGGTAGTACATCAGGCCCCGCTAACTTAAGACCCATTTCTGTACTATCAACACTGTAAATTTTTGAAAAAGTTATTATATTTAAATCAAATGTCTGCATGCCTGGGAGAGTTCGCAGTATGCCTTGGTTGGGTGTTTTCTGTGATCTTGCTAAGGCCTACGATTGTGTTCATCATGAAACACTCATGATAATCGCCATCAAAGTTCCTTCATCATAATGGTATAAAAAATTCTGCACTTAAAATCCTCAATTTGAGCAATAGAACACTGAAGAGTGTTATCAATAGCATCTTCTAGGTCAGCAGTATCTATGGGTGACCCGCAGTGTTCAATTCTCGGCCCATTACTATTCCTTATTTACATTAATGACTTACCTTACCTAATAGGGGACAACCATGTTATTATAGTATTATTAGCTGATGATACATCTTTGATTTTCAAAATAAAACATCAACTTTTATTATATAACAAGGTGGATAATATTATTTCAAAATTGAAAATTGCTTTTAAACGGCAATAAAACAAAATGTATTAAATTCACAACACCAAATGTTAAACAACTACATGTAAATGTGTTTTTAAATGAAGGGAAGAGTTGAGCTTTGTGGATACGATTGTCTTTCTTGGAATAACTGTTGACGCGAAACTTCAATGTATCTAAACTAGCAAGCAAACTTAGCTCTGCAACTTATGCTGTAAATAATTAGGTATTTAGCGAGTGTTCAAACAGCTAGATTACTTTTTTTATTTTATTTTATAAAGTAATGAAACGAGCAAAACATTCACCTCATGGTAAGTGCAACGTCTGCCCACAACAATTCTTGTGTCACCCAGAACATTTCTGTGTGACACCTCACTGTGCCCATCACCCTGAGACATCAGTTCTTAAGTCTCATATGCCCTGTGATTACACTAGCTCACAGTGCCCTTCGAACCGAAACACAGTAATGTTTGCACACTACTGCTTCACGGTAGAATAACTGGCCCTGGGGTGGTACCTACCTAGACGGATTCCTGCATAGGAATCCTGCCACCAGTAAGGTAACCACCACTTTATTTTAGTTATTTCCATAGCATAATGTCTTATGGTATTTTATAGGGGATTGCAACTGACATAGATATAATTTTGGTTTTGCTAAAGAAGGCCATAAGAGCTATTTACAATCTTCACTCTAAATATTCTTTGAGTTAAATTTAAAGAATTCAGGAAGCCTCTGAATATGTATATGACCTAAAACCTTAGAGTTTTATAATATTAAAAAATACATGGATGATGGTAACTCCTGGGAATGAGGTGATTGCTGCCAAGCTATTTCTAAATCATTATAATACTGCTGTAATTGTACATTACTTTTAAAATTATTAAGAAGAACAAAAATTTGTCCTCTGGGTTTCTTGCTGGTTCTTCCCAAGACAGAGGAATTTTTTAAGCGAACCTGTGTAGTTTAAAAAAAAGAAGTAAAGGAAAGAAAGTTAATTTGCTAAGATCCGCATGTAAAATGTAAAATGGTGTGTATTACCTAGTTTTGAAGAGCACCGCACGCCCTACCACAACGGCGTGCACAAGAATACCAATACCGCCACCGGGGGCCGTCACCAGATAACCTTCACCACTACAACACTACCACCAGGCAATACACACCACTGAAGTCGAGAACACGAACACGTCACTCGGAGTGACAGTCGTAGAGCCAATATCACTTGATAATGCCTCGTTTTGAGGTGAAAACGTGTCGTGTTCTCGACTTCAGACTCAGTGGTCAGTGGCATGCGGATCTTAGCAAATAACCTTTCTTTCCTTTACTATAATGGATTTCCGCAAAGTAACGCCTGATGCTATTAACTGTAAAAAAAAAGAAGTTGAATGAATATTGCGTAAATAATATATATTGAATCAAAAATTATTCTAATCTATTAAGTTTTTGAAACTGGTTTTGAAGAACCAGACCAAGTTGTCTGTTTTGATAAAATCATTCATGAAATATAAAAAAAAAGTAAAGTTTCAGCCTATAAATGTCCCACTACTGAGCACAGGCCTCCTCCCATTTCTGAGAGGGTTTGGAGCTAGGAAGAATCCGCCACACTGCTCCAATGCGACTTCACATGTCTTCGAAATATTTTTTATTTCTTAGACATGCCGGTTTCCTCACGATGTTTTCCTTCACCGCCGAGCACGTGATAAATCAGCACTTAAAATTGCAATTAACAATTTTAGTGGTGCCGGCACCGGGGATCTAACCCAGGTCACCCGCGTACTTTGAAATTTAAAGCGAGCGCCTAGCCCCTGAGCTACCACGGCTCTCCTGAAATATAACTGATGTAGAAATAGTTTAGTAGGCAATTATAAATTATTTTTTTCCATAATATGCACCGAATAGCCAAAAAGCTTAGCAATAGCTGTTTATAGCAGTCCTAGTATACTTTTTTTTATTACCGTCTTGTATTTTTAATGTCAATTGAGGTTCTATTTGACTAATTATTAATGACTATAAAACTATTGTCATTCAATAATATCAATGAATCATGCTTTGAATAACAGTGGCCCATAAAATTATAATAAAACTTTATAGCGCAGTCGCTGCGGTATCTCAAAAGAGAATCGTTCGTTGTTTTATATCTGTGTGATACAATGAAATGTGTTGAAGCCGGACGTTATTATAACGTATAATTAACTAGATGTGCCCCGCGGTTTCATTCGCGTAAAATGCATGGTATCTCCCTGACGAAACGAGCAAAACGTTCACCCGATGGCAAGTGCAACGTCCGCCCACAACAAATGCCGTGTCACCCAGAATATTTCCGTGTGACACCACACTGCGCCCGGCACCCTGAGACATCAGTTGTTAAGTCTCAAATGCCCAGTGATCACGCTAGCTCACAGTGCCCTTCAAACCGAAACACAGCAATGCTTGCACACTACTGCTTCACGGCAGAATAACTGGCCCTGGGGTGGTACCTACCTAGACGGATTCCTGCATAGAAATCCTACCACCAGTTAAAAAACAAACTTTGTTCTCCGTTATTTTTATTACTAGCTTGTAGGTCACTAAGTAAGCGGCTGTTCTCTCTTTTAAGACAGCCATAAACCGGCCCGTTGCAATCTACCATATTGTTTTGTCATATTTAGTTAACAACTTGTCTTTTTTCTTGTATTGAAGGTCACTAAGCATCTTGTCAGACAGCTCAATGGTGCTTTATATTTCTATATAATTAATAAACCTTTACTATACCTAATCAAAGTTAAAGTGAACTGTTTGTGTAGTGTAGACGGAAGGTGAACTTCGTTACACGATTTTTTTTTTTATAAATGACATCCTTTTACCCTGAGCCCAATTCTAATCGGAGGCCTAAAATGACGCAACAGTTGTTAAACACGTTGCGCCTATCATAATAGCCGATTCTCCTTAAACTTCAAGGTTATCAACGTGGTGTAAGCAAGGGCATGTAAATGTAACTTGCTACATCTGCAATCGACCATTTCGCTGTCTGATCGCACGGGCGTTTTATTCATACATACAAAGACACCTTTCTCCCATATAAGGGATAGGCAGAGACACATCCGTAGCCCACTTTTCAACCCCGCAGGTAACGAAACGCGACGGGTGGCGCGCCACGTCGCCGCCATTTTTGTTGAAATTCTTGCACTCGGTTGTATACCCACGAGTAGCTAGCCCTCGGTAGTGGAAAGGAACTATAGTTGTAGGATACCACTATCTCGGAAGGGGCAGGAATAGACGGCAGTGGCTCGGGAGACCGGAACCGCTTGCTCGGTACGGTACCGTATTTGTCGGACAAAGCAACAGGGTCAAGTATCCCTGGCCGACTTTATCGGATATATATTATTTTGTAAACAAAAACATGTCGCTGTCAATCAGCCTTGATTGGGTTAATATATTAATAACATGACGACCGCCTGGCCTAGTGGTCAGAGTACCTGACTTCTTAGCCGCGGGTCCTGGGTTCGAATCCCAGCCGCAGCCAACATTTGTGCTAAACCATAAATTGTTGGTTTTCGGGTCTGGTTGTGTTGTGATTGTCCCCGTGTTTCTGTCACTGCATCCTAGCCTACCTCCGATCTTATCGCATCAGCGTTACATCGGGCGCGGGTAGGTTGGGACGAGTGAAGTGCCTCTGTGTTTGCGCGTACACTTGTGGCACTATAATATCTCCTGCGCAGTTGATGGCTCTCGACAGTAGACGGAAGTTGTCGCCGTGGTCGAAATCGGCTAGGAGAACATCATAATAACACTACATAGCTGGATGTAATTGCTCTTAGGTGTCAAATATTTTTAATATTTTATGACCTCTTTTATGATGTTATAAATTGCATATGGTTACGTTTTACTGGTTCGACATCGTAGGCGGTATGCCATCTGTTTCTTCGGTCGCCTTTAATAAAATATTACAACTATAGATATTTATATGCAGTATGCGATTAGTCGCATGGTAAAATATGGCGTTCTGCCGCTCGCCGCGGTCCCCAATGTGCGTTTGCTTACTTTTTTCGCGTACAGCAGTATTTGACGTCAGGACGCAGGTCATTCAATCATGTATGACGTTAAATACGTTGGATTTAATTGTTGATAGATCTGGATCATAATATACGAAAACCGGAGTACCCGGTCCATGTTGGTCTCGCTGAAAGTCCGTGCCCGTGGATGAAATAACAGCAATTGCAGCAATTCAACTGTAAAAACTGAAATAACTCCTCAGTATCATCATCGTCATCGTTTCAGCCTATCACTAGTCCACTGCTGAACATAGACCTCCCCCATAGATTGCCACAAAAGTTTGTAGCTCTCATTTTGGGAGGACTTTGCCATAGTTGCCACGCTAGGCAGGTGGGTTGGCAAACGCAGTTCATTTATTCAGAAGTTCCAGGAAGATGCTGCTGCCCATCTGGACTTCGTTTCTCCTCTGTCGCCAGTCCTTTGGTTTTTTTTCTGGTATTCTTTTTTATTTGATAATGTGACGAAACGAGCAAAACGTTCACCTGATGGTAAGTGCAACGTCTGCCCGTAACAATTGCTGTGTCACCCAGAACATTTCTGTGTGACACCACACTGCGCCCGTCACCCAGAGAGATCAGTTCGTAAGTCTCATATGCCCTGTGATTACGCTAGCTCACAGTACCGAAACACAGTTATGTTTGTACACTACTGCTTCACGGCAGAATAACTGGCCTTGGGGTGGCCTATTTTTTTAACTTTTAAGATAATTAGTTTTTCTTTAATTCGTGTTTTCATTATTATGTAAAGTTGAGTTATATTAGTAAATATTAATCAACACTTTTCTTCGTTTTTTTAATCACAGTGCAGCGTGCTGTGCCGTGAAGAAATGATCTTTCTTCTTTCTTTCTTTCTTGAAACGATCACAATAGACGAAAAAAAAATTTTGATTCAAAAATAATTATTGTTGGAAATGTTTTCAACATCTGTACTTACAAATTATCTATATTAATTTTAAAGTTACTCATTCTTAAAAAGAAATTAGTCGGATCTGATAAAAAAAAAATCTTATCAGAGGTTGTGACATCTGCTGGTTAAACGTAAATATTTTCGGAAAGACCTGATATGATATTGAAGTTCAGGAGGGCAATTTTATAATTTCTATGAAATGTATCATTTCTGTTTATTTATTCAAAATGATAAGTAAAGTGGTAATTTTCTTGGATATCGATGAATAAAAGTTAATTTATAAGAAACTATCTGATGCCCGCGACTTTTTCATCTGATGATTCGCAACTATTTGATTTCTTTTTTATTGTAGAAAGTGATGAAACGAGCAAAACGTTCACCTGATGGTAAGTGCAACATCCGCCCACAACAAATGCCGTGTCACCCAGAATATTTCTGTGTGACACCACACTGCGCCCGTCACCCGGAGACATCAGTTCTTAAGTCTCAAATGCCCAGTGATTACGCTAGCTCAAAGTCCCCTTCGAACCGAAACACAGTAATGTACACTACTGCTTTACGGCATAATATCTGGCCTGCGGTGGTACCTACCTAGACGGATTCCTGCACAGAAATCCTACCACCAGTAATCATATGTTCGTCTCTAGGATGCAATCAATCTCTGTGCCAAATTTGGTCCAGATTGGACCAATGGTTGAATCGTGAAAAGGTAACAAGCAGTCACAGGGACAGAGAGAGTTAATTCGGCATTGATAATATTGGTATGGATATGTTTTAAGAGAGCTTAAGAGAATCTAGCATCTCATATAACCCCATAGGTGTCCTAAAAGTCGACAGAGGGATAGACTGTGGTTGCCAACCTGCTAAGCGTGGCAACTATGGCGAAATTCCCCCAGAATAAGAGCAACAAACTTTTGTGGCCGTCTATGGAGGAGGCCTAGGTTCAGCAGTGGACTAGAGATAGGCTGAACTGATAATGATGATCTTATATTATTGTCCATATTTTTGTGTAAATAAGTTGGTAGAATTCCTACGTTAGAATTCCTGTGTTTCGGTCTGAAGGACCTGATAGCTAGTGTAATCACTGGGCGTTGAGACTTAAAATATAAAAAAAAACAGTAGGTGGGCAGCAGCATCTTTCTGGATCGTTCTGAATAAACAAACTGCGGTTGCCAACCCGCCCGCCGAACGATTTATTTTATCGGTCGACTGCCGGCCGACCGATAAAATAAATCGTTCATAATCGTATTAAATCTTATGTGAGTTACAGTTACTTCGGGAACGATGGAATTGTTCTGGTGGTAGGATTCCTATGCAGGAATCCGTCTAGGTAGGTACCACCCCAGGGCCAGTTATTCGGCCGTGAAGCAGTAGTGTGCGAACATCACTGTGTTTCGGTTTGAAGGGCACTGAGAGCTAGAGTAATCACTGGGCATATGAGACTTAAGAACTTTGTCTCAGGGTGATGGGCACAGTGTGGTGTCCCACAGAAATTTTCTGGGTCACACAGCATTCGTTATGGGCAGACGTTGCACTTACCATCAGGTGAACGTTGTGCTCGTTCCATCACTTTATCAAATAAAAATGTAAGTATTAAGGAATTTTTTGTTTAAACCAATTCTCTGGAAAATACGTGAGATCACACAAAAAATCCCCCCCCCCCCCCCCCCCCCAAAGATATCGTTTATCCACGCCAGCGTCGGTTGCAGCCGTGCATGGACGTGACGTCGAACTGCACGGGCGGGCTGTACGACATCCTGTGCCGGCTGAGCCCGCCGCACGGCAACTATAGCATTCGCCTGACGCACCACGCGCCTTGGACGCACGGCTCCTTCGCGCACAAGTACACCGATGCCAAATTTGGTGAGCTGCACATTTTTTCTATAGAAGAAGACAGAGACCACTTTATTTGACTCGACATCAACAGGAATCACAAAAAATAGTGTAAAAAAAGGCAAAATTTTGTAATTTCAAAAAGGATCTCGCCTCAGTGATAATCTGTGGTACCCAACAGCACTGGTTTTCAGTCGGATCCATTTTTGACTTCACGTGCAACCGGACATAGACAAAGTGCAAAAAAAAATTAAAAAACTTAACTGTTACTAAAAAATAAAAATAATGAAAAAAAGAATACAAAAAAAATAAGTAAAAATACAAAATGAAAAATGAACACACGATCAATCATCTCAAAATTCGTAGGCAACAATAACATATTATTTATTTATAAGGTAGCAACACAATAATGATAGATAGATCATAAATAAAAGTGAAATGTAATCTGTCGATTTTTATATTAAGGCAAAAATAAATATACAAAATATACATTTGCGTCCACATCACAAACAAAAGAATAAATAGAAAAAAGTAAACACGAAAATTTGACCTAAAAAAAGAAGATATGGTGCACAAGAAGGAGCAAGCGGCTCAACTAACTTAGTTCAAATGTATCATTTGAACTCTGTTTTCGTCTAACCGATTTCACCGGCTCCATTTTGATCGCGTTCAGAAAAACGAAGTTTACGTGAAATATCGTCAATATCTAAAACAAAAACTAGATGTATTTATTATTTTGCGACATCAAACAGCCTGTTTTTATGCATAAGACACATAGGTATGCAAACAGTAAACAAAACGTATTAAAAATATTTATTGTGTTTACATACTCGTAGTTGTGCAATTGACAATGACAACTCTCTAAACGCGTTTAAAGAGCTGAACGTCGAAAATTGGGCGTTCAGAATTTGAACCGCGTTTAGCTTTAATGCAAACAGTAGCATTGAACTCAGTTAAACGCTTAAACTTCGTTCAGCTTGAACTGATCGCGTTTAGTTTCAACGGTGAAATCCGCCCTAATTGTAACGATGGCAGCCCATAAACATCCCGAGAGAATTGCGTATGCGTTGCTGGCCTTTGATGTGTTGGCTTTTCTTGATCGTATCGGATCGGAAGAAACCTACCGGCAGCAGATTCGAAATTCTCTTACGTCCCTCACATCTTTCTAGATAGAAGTACTAAATTGCCATTATAAGGAAAACAACTTTAAACAATGTAACGATAATCATAATCATGATACAAGGTATTAAGCATAAGCTAATTAGATGTTTATGGAGATCATCCTACAGAGCTGGCAACATATTTATAACAGGATCTACAACATCAGTGTCATGGAATTGGTTACGAAAAAAAAAAATAAAAAACTAAAAAAAATTATTAGAATACATAATACCTCAGTAGAAAATAAACAGTATAAACGACAAAAAAATATTCCAAGGAAGTTTCAAATGCTTATTACCTAACATATATTAGATCACGACTGTATCCCATAAAGGGTAGTCAGAGACTGGGTGACTCACTGCAAAAACAGATGACTGCCACAATCTACGTTTCACCAAAACAATATAATGCACTTGGTGTGAGAGCCCATCGCTACCATGCGCTGTTGGGTGCACAGTGCAGTTTAATTGCTTACTCGCCTTTTACGAGATCCATTGGATGAGATGGAGTGGTAGTATTCTTTTAACGAGCCGCCACCACAAAAATAATTCACAAAAATAAATATGTGTGTAGTTACATGTTGATAAAATGTATAATTATGATTTTACTCTAAAATACTTTTTGAAATATGGTCCATTTTTTTGTTGACACGCATTTGTTATGGACAGACGTTACACTAAGTGGATCACGTTCGATCGATCGTGTTGTGTCGGCATCAGAATACCAGAATGCGGCGCCATGATTGGTGTCATCCAGCGGGGTGTGGGCGAGTGAGTGCCGTTGATGGTTTGCGTATACACTTATAGCTTACAACAACAGCTTTAACAGTATTTGAAAGTCGTCATCGACCACGGGGACATCATTGATTACGGCGCTATGTTCTGTTTTATTTTTATTGATTCGATGGCTAAAGTCGACTGAGGAAATTCTCGTGTCTGCTGCCACATGGTAATCGACTGTCTAAAATATGCTAGATAACTCACCGAGCCTCCTGCGTGGCAATTATGGCGAACCCTTTTTTTAGCAATGTACTATCTAGAGACCATAACTGTGTAGATACGGATGCAATCCTATCTTCCTCTTTCCAATTACTTATTTAATACTTTATTTATAGTACTCAGTGAAACTAGGGAAGTTACAGTCTGGTTAATACCAAAACCATTATTTAATTTACAATTTTTTTGAAAATCTTAATTGGCTGTCAAATTACTATGAAATACATACAGCCCCATACAGCTGCATAATACCGGCTACCATGCATTATTTTACTTTTGCGAACCGTATTTTTGGTGCCTTTGGCTAAAACAGTGAAGTTTGTAAAAGTAAAACTATTATAGCTTGAGAACTTTAAAACAATAGTGGTAAAAACAAAGTGCTGATTTACCACATGCTCAGCGGTGAAGAAAAACATAGTGAGGAAATCTGCATGCATGAGGAATAAAAATATTTCTAAGTGATATGAAGTCCGCTAATCCGCATTGGAGCAGCTTGGCGGACTTTTCCCGGCTCCAAAACCCTTTTAGAAATGAGAGGAGGCATGTGTTCATGTGCGGGACTTTTGTAGGCTGTTACTGGGTGTTGTTGTTTTATGGTGGTATGTCGATATTGTCGTGCAGTGCACTTCGGTTTGAGTAACGTGGATGTGGTGAGTAATGGCGCGTGGTTAGCACTGTGGGCCGCGCTGGGCTTGGCACTGCTGACGGCGCTGGCGGCGCTGGCCGCCATGCTGGCTTGCCGCGCGCGCCTGGCCGCCAAGCTGCGCCGCTCCGTGCTGGATTCCTGGCTGCACGCGTACGTATCATCATCAACATTATCATCATTTCACCCCATCACTAATCCACTGCCTAGTAGGCCTCCCCATAGATAGAGACAGAAGATATTTGCTCTCATTTTGCCTTACTTGCCACGTCTGGTAACCAGGTTGGTGACCGCAGTTGTTTATTCAATTGCTTCAGGAAGATGCTTATGGCCATCTCCTGGTTTTAATGTTACCTCTGTCAACTTTTACGACACCCACGGGATGAGATGGGGTGGTAGGTTCTCTTAGGTCGCTACCATACGGCTAGCCGCTACCACACGACTTCAAGATTTACAATTACTTAATTTTATTTACTCGTATGAACGCTGAAAAAGGCGAAATTGCTTACGAAATCGTATAAATAACCCGTCGATGGATAGACTGATGATCTACTGTTGGTGGCGGGAAAAACTAACTCAGTAGTGTTCATTGAGAACCAATTACAGTCACTCCTTTTTACCAAATAAGGTGTAGCGACATCTATGTTGCCACATGAGAAGCTCAAGAAATATTCGCATACGTCCATAATCGCGCTATGAAAGATTTCTGAGATGCGCACTATATATACAACATCTAAATATTACTAGTTGGAGGAGACGTCCTCCCTAGATCAGAACCATTCGATCTGGCGGGTAGCTACCCTTTTCCTTGGCAATATCATCCGCCAAAATGGTGATCCCGGTATGAACATCCCGCAGCCAGCTTCTCCGAACCACAGCAACAACATCATCGCCATCGCAGTCCCAGCACCAGACTACTGTCGGCACAACTCGTGCGTCCTAGTCTCTCAGCCACTGAGGATCATCAAGACTCCTGCGGCGTCAACCCTTGTCTCCATACGTCTCGACGCACTGAAGACCTGGACACAGATTCACCGCAGCGCCAGACTGCACCTCATCGCCTGACGTCTCAAGTTCTCCACACTTAACTACGACTCAGTCTCAGCGGGGGAGTGATGTAGCGACATCTATGTCGCCACATGAGAAGCTCAAGAAATATTCGCACACGTCCATAAACGCGCTATGAAAGTTTTCTGAGATGTTTACTGTATATACAACATCTAAATATTACTAGTTGGAGGAGACGTCCTCCCCAGATCAGACCACCCGATCTAGCGGGGGTAGTGGCAGAGTCCACACGTAGCTCAGTTTTCGCTCCCGTGGGAAACAAGAGGTGACGTGCTTCATTTTAGTTTTCGAGTCAAAAATTCTTACTCCCCATTGCATTTCCACGAGCGGTAAAGTGACAGCATTGCATATGTACATATTTACAGCATTGTATAGTCGCCTCTTACCACACCTCGGCAGGAAAGAGGTACGTGCTATTCTACTCTCTCTGTCTCTTATGTGCAGCAAAGTGATGATCATGAAATTAATAATGGTGATTTTGGTTGAGAAGTTATTGCCTATGATTAATTATAGTTACTAAATTATAGATATTAGTGTGTGGACAAAATAGGCAATTGTACAACAATATTGTTACAGGAATGAGCCGGAGATAAGTGGGAAAGAGACAGTTGACGAAATACGCGTGCTGCTGCTGTACGCGCGCGACTGTGCCGCCCTGCTGCACGTGGCGCGCCGGCTGGCCGAACTGCTGCAACACGTGGCGCCCGCCCGGGTCCGTACACACACACGCATGTACACATGCACACACACACACACACACACACACACACACACACACACACACACACACACACACACACACACACACACACACACACACACACACTCGTCCTGACGTGGCGCGCCGGCTGGCCGAACTGCTGCAACACGTGGCGCCCGCCCGGGTCTGTACACACGCACACATGTACACACACACACACACGTACGTACGTGCTGCACGTGGCGCGCCGGCTGGCCGAACTGCTGCAACACGTAGCGCCCGCTCGGGTCCGTACACACACACGCATGTACACATGCACACACACACACACACACACACACGTGCTGACGTGGCGCGCCGGCTGGCCGAACTGCTGTAACACGTGGCGCCCGCCCGGGTCTATACACACGCACACATGTACACACACACACACACACGTACGTACGTGCTGCACGTGGCGCGTTGGCTGGCCGAACTGCTGCAACACGTAGCGCCCGCTCGGGTCCGTACACACACACGCATGTACACATGCACACACACACACACACACACACGTGCTGACGTGGCGCGCCGGCTGGCCGAACTGCTGCAACACGTGGCGCCCGCCCGGGTCCGTACACACACACACAACACACACACACACACACACACACACACACACACACACACACACACGCGCGCGCGCGTGATCAAACACGAAAGCTCACTCATGTACTTTCACACGTTCACACACCCAGAGACTCACTGCACGTGACGCTTTATAGGGTTGGGTACTTGCGTGCGCGCAGTCCCGTGCGTACACAGGGAGAGATGTACAGTGAGATGGATACACACGCAGAGATAGCAAGTGGGAGAGGCGGAGAGTGGAGAGTGTGATGTGGAGGTATCCGCTTGCAGGTGTACGAGCTGTACTCGGCGGAGGTGTGCGCGATGTCGGCGGGCGCGCCGGGCGAGTGGGTGCGCGCGACGCTGGCGCGCGACGACGTGCGCGTGGTGCTGCTGCAGACGCCCGCCGCCGCCTGCCTGCACGCGGCGCAGCTGCGCCAGCGCGGCGCCGCGCTCGCGCGTACGTACCGCACCGCCTACTGCCTACTGCCTACTGCCTACTGCCTCTAACATTAGATACAGTGCCGCAACGTGCGCGTGGTGCTGCTGCAGACGCCCGCCGCCGCCTGCCTGCACGCGGCGCAGCTGCGCCAGCGCGGCGCCGCGCTCGCGCGTACGTACCGCACCGCCTACTGCCTACTGCCTACTGCCTACTGCCTCTAACATTAGATACAGTGCCGCAACGTGCGCGTGGTGCTGCTGCAGACGCCCGCCGCCGCCTGCCTGCACGCGGCGCAGCTGCGCCAGCGCGGCGCCGCGCTCGCGCGTACGTACCGCACCGCCTACTGCCTACTGCCTACTGCCTACTGCCTCTAACATTAGATACAGTGCCGCAACGTGCGCGTGGTGCTGCTGCAGACGCCCGCCGCCGCCTGCCTGCACGCGGCGCAGCTGCGCCAGCGCGGCGCCGCGCTCGCGCGTACGTACCGCACCGCCTACTGCCTACTGCCTACTGCCTCTAACATTAGATACAGTGCCGCAACGTGCGCGTGGTGCTGCTGCAGACGCCCGCCGCCGCCTGCCTGCACGCGGCGCAGCTGCGCCAGCGCGGCGCCGCGCTCGCGCGTACGTACCGCACCGCCTACTGCCTACTGCCTACTGCCTACTGCCTCTAACATTAGATACAGTGCCGCAACGTGCGCGTGGTGCTGCTGCAGACGCCCGCCGCCGCCTGCCTGCACGCGGCGCAGCTGCGCCAGCGCGGCGCCGCGCTCGCGCGTACGTACCGCACCGCCTACTGCCTACTGCCTACTGCCTCTAACATTAGATACAGTGCCGCAACGTGCGCGTGGTGCTGCTGCAGACGCCCGCCGCCGCCTGCCTGCACGCGGCGCAGCTGCGCCAGCGCGGCGCCGCGCTCGCGCGTACGTACCGCACCGCCTACTGCCTACTGCCTACTGCCTACTGCCTCTAACATTAGATACAGTGCCGCAACGTGCGCGTGGTGCTGCTGCAGACGCCCGCCGCCGCCTGCCTGCACGCGGCGCAGCTGCGCCAGCGCGGCGCCGCGCTCGCGCGTACGTACCGCACCGCCTACTGCCTACTGCCTACTGCCTACTGCCTCTAACATTAGATACAGTGCCGCAACGTGCGCGTGGTGCTGCTGCAGACGCCCGCCGCCGCCTGCCTGCACGCGGCGCAGCTGCGCCAGCGCGGCGCCGCGCTCGCGCGTACGTACCGCACCGCCTACTGCCTACTGCCTACTGCCTACTGCCTCTAACATTAGATACAGTGCCGCAACGTGCGCGTGGTGCTGCTGCAGACGCCCGCCGCCGCCTGCCTGCACGCGGCGCAGCTGCGCCAGCGCGGCGCCGCGCTCGCGCGTACGTACCGCACCGCCTACTGCCTACTGCCTACTGCCTCTAACATTAGATACAGTGCCGCAACGTGCGCGTGGTGCTGCTGCAGACGCCCGCCGCCGCCTGCCTGCACGCGGCGCAGCTGCGCCAGCGCGGCGCCGCGCTCGCGCGTACGTACCGCACCGCCTACTGCCTACTGCCTACTGCCTACTGCCTCTAACATTAGATACAGTGCCGCAACGTGCGCGTGGTGCTGCTGCAGACGCCCGCCGCCGCCTGCCTGCACGCGGCGCAGCTGCGCCAGCGCGGCGCCGCGCTCGCGCGTACGTACCGCACCGCCTACTGCCTACTGCCTACTGCCTCTAACATTAGATACAGTGCCGCAACGTGCGCGTGGTGCTGCTGCAGACGCCCGCCGCCGCCTGCCTGCACGCGGCGCAGCTGCGCCAGCGCGGCGCCGCGCTCGCGCGTACGTACCGCACCGCCTACTGCCTACTGCCTACTGCCTCTAACATTAGATACAGTGCCGCAACGTGCGCGTGGTGCTGCTGCAGACGCCCGCCGCCGCCTGCCTGCACGCGGCGCAGCTGCGCCAGCGCGGCGCCGCGCTCGCGCGTACGTACCGCACCGCCTACTGCCTACTGCCTACTGCCTCTAACATTAGATACAGTGCCGCAACGTGCGCGTGGTGCTGCTGCAGACGCCCGCCGCCGCCTGCCTGCACGCGGCGCAGCTGCGCCAGCGCGGCGCCGCGCTCGCGCGTACGTACCGCACCGCCTACTGCCTACTGCCTACTGCCTACTGCCTCTAACATTAGATACAGTGCCGCAACGTGCGCGTGGTGCTGCTGCAGACGCCCGCCGCCGCCTGCCTGCACGCGGCGCAGCTGCGCCAGCGCGGCGCCGCGCTCGCGCGTACGTACCGCACCGCACCGCACCGCACCGACCTACCTTCTTTAACATCTCATAGTGTTTAAAAAAAACTATCTTTTTACGGATTTTATCGCGTTTCATTTATAACTATTTCTAAACCGACGTTTCGGGCGCTTTTTTTTTTTCTTAAAAAAAAACGAAGCCCCACAGTGGGATTTTCTCCTGTATCGTGGGTGCGTTTTACAAACATACTCGTACATTTCACGTGCACAACACAACCAGACCCGAAAAGCTACAATTTGTGTTTTTGCACAAATGTTGCCTCCGGCTGGGAATCGAACCCACGGCCGGTGGCGCAGAAGTCAGGTACGCTAACCGCTACGCCCCGCGGTCGACCGTGCTTTACAACACCCATGGTCACGGGGGGACTGAGGTGACAGTTGTCCCGATGTCATAGTTAACCCGGAGTACCTTTGGGTTAAAAATAATAGTCGGGTTAAAGATAGTTATAAATTAAACGCGATAAAATCCGTAAAAAATTGTTTTATTTTAATGTGTAATGTTCGCGTAAATAAAAGAAAACATTATTTGATGAAGTGACGGAACGAGCGAAACGTTCGAGTGATGGTAACTGCAATCTGCCCACAACAAATGCTGTGTCACCCAGAAAATTTTCTGTGTAGAATAGAATAGAATATTTTTTTATTCAATATAGATCATTTACATAATACTTAAAGAAGAAATGCCTCTGTCCTGGGAAGAACCCAGTAAGAAACCCAGCGAGATAATTTTTTTTCAGTCATTTTAAATATACAATTACAGCAGTTTTATAAAGATGTAGAAATAGCTTGGCAACGATCACCACATTCCCAGGGGTTATCATCATCCATGTATTCCTTAATATTATAATAACCCTTTTTATGAAGTCTTTGTTTAACAAATAGTTTGAACTTTTTTATTGAAAGACTTTGTGTGATACCACACTGCGCCCGTTACCGTGAGACATCAGTTCTTAAGTCTCATATGCCCAGTCACTACGCTAACTCTCTATGCAGCTCAGACCGAAACACAATAATGTTTGCACGCTACTGCTTCACGGCAGAATAACTGCCCCTGGGGTGGCACCTACCTAGACGGATCTGCAGGAACACTGGCTACAACAACTACAACCATGTTCTTATAGAATATCAGCGTAACGTTGCTGCTTTGTACATCGACTAACGACTTTAGGACTTCATTGACCACGACGCATTTAGTTGAAATTTTCATTATCATACATTTAAAAGACGAGTAAGGAATTAAACTGCACTGTGCACCCAACAGCGCATGGCGGCGATAGGCTCACCACCTATCACACCAAGTGCATTATATTGTTTTGGTGAAACGTGGATTGTGGCCAGTGTACTGACTACCTCTTATGGGATACAGTCGTGATCTTATGTACATTTAATTTCTATGACTAAACAAAATCAATCTTAACTGTGTGCTTATTTGTCACTGTTACTGAGGCGCGCACGCCTGCCGTACCACAATTGCCATTATGGTAGTACGTCTCATCCGGCTCGAAGGACCAGTCGTCGAACGGAGACATTAGTGGGGGGTGTTTGGTTGCAGTGGAGCGGCCGCTGCTGGGGGAGCGCGTGGTGGCGCGCGCGCCGCACTGCGCCGACGCGCTGCTGCAGCTCGCGCTGCGCCTCATGAGCGAGAGCGCGGCCGGCCCGGCGGAGCGCCTGCCCTACAAGAAGTACTTCATCGCCTCGTAAGTTGCCCGCTGCGGCTGTACCTTTTACTGCTGGTAGGATTCCCATGCAGGAATCCGTCTAGGTAGGTACCACCGCAGCGCCAGTTATTCTGCCGTGAAACAGTAGTGTGCAAGCATTACTGTGTTTCGGTTTGAAGGGCACTGGGAGCTAGCGACACAGATTCAATTTAATTTCAAATTAAAATTCTTTTTTCTTTCGACTTAAGAAATATAAATATCTTTTGTCAAACGTCATTTCTTTACGATCCGCCTTCGTTTCGTTACGTAAGGTTCTCACGGAGAAGAAACAGGCGAAAGGAGCTCTGTTGGTTATCTCTTATTTCTATTTTTTTATTTTAGTCAAAAATGCAATTTAATGAAATTTACAAAGAATAACCTTAAGGAAAATCAAAGCACCCTCAATTTTCGACAAGATTAATTTAAGTAATATACAAGTAAATTGTAAGCTCGAGCAGACCACCTTCTACCAGCATATCACAAGTCCACTGCTGAACATAGGCCTCTCCCATCGATTGTCACTAAACGTAAGTTTGTATCATTTTGGGAGGATGTTGCCATAATTGCCACGCTTGGGCTTGGGCAATATTATATATATTAATAATATATATTATTGTATAAAGTGATGAAATGAGCAAAACGTTCACCTAATGTAAGTGCAACGTCCGCTCATAACAAATGCTGTATCACCCAGAACATTTCTGTGTGACACCACACTGAGCCCAGTCACCCTGAGACATAAGTTCTTAAGTATCATATGCCCAGTGATTACGCTAGCTCACAGTGCCCTTCAAATCGAATCTGATGCTTCACGGCAGAATAACTGGCGCTGGAGCGGTACCTACCCAGACGGATTTCTTCATAGAGATCCTACCACCGGGTTCTGCTTATCTCGCGATTTTCATTTTCCCGATATGTCTGTCACGACACACACGGGACGAGACGGGGTGGTAGATTGTCCTGAGCCGCGGCCGCACGGCAGTAGAACGGCGTAGTATTTACTTGTATAGACAGCAGTGGTAAATGTGTCAGGATCGAGGGTCTGGAGGCGGAGCTGGTGCCGCTGGTGACGCCGCAGCGGCGCTACGTGTTGCCGCGCGGCGCGCCGCTGCTGCTGCAGGAGCTGGCGCCGCGCCGCCCGCCCGCGCCCCCCCTCCTGCTGCAGCAGCTGGCCGGCGCCGTGGACGGCCTGCTGGCCTACGTGCGGGACCACCCCGACTACCTCAGCGACGAGCTGCTCTTCATCTGAACGGGAGCCCGCCCCCCCCCCCCCCCCCGATAGCGCACTCCGCTGAGACGTCCCTCCCGCCGGGACGCATCATTATCACAGGGCGTTTGAGACTTAAGAACTGATGTCTCAGGGTGACGGGCGCAGTGCGGTGTCACACGGAAATATTCTGGGTGACACAGCATTTGTTGTGGGCGGACGTTGCACTTACCATCAGGTGAGCGTTTTGCTCGTTTCGTCACTTTGTACAATAAAAAAAAAACTCCCATGCAGGAATCCGACTACGTAGGCACCACCTACACCTTCTGCTGTGCGACTCTGGTCGGTTTCGCGATCGGTTTCGTTTGATCGCTTCAACCGATGATATACGCCATACGCCAAAATAAAACCGATCACGAAACCCACCAGAGTTACAAAATAGACAATCCAATAAAAAAAGTTCGTATTTCTGACGTCATCGATTGGGGACATCGCATATATTAAAAATCTGTACCACCATTTAAGCATCACGCAAGTAGTGCAGTAACCAACGTAAATATACTATATGTTACAATTATATTATATTATCTATTATATGTATGTATATTAAATTCAATCAAAAAGGTAATTATTTACGGTCGATTTTCAACCATTGCGCGACCACTTGACTCAATGAAACCGAATTGATGCATTTATAAATAATTGCGCGACATGCAACGAAATATAGTAAGTGCTTTGATCAAATTAAAAAAAAGTTGTTATTGTTCTGTGATTGATTTTAATTAAAAATTATAACCGTAATAAACTATTGACTAATACTAAGTAATAGAATTTAATTATTTAGAGATTAAGTTTCATGTTTCATTGTGTAGCTGGCGTTAATATAAAGATTAATATGATTTTCTATTTGACGCGAATTAATTAAAAAACTAATGATATTACTAAGCGAAAACTAGATTTTTTTTTATTGGACAGTTCTTTTCACCTTTAGTAATTTCAAAGCCAAAATTCTATTCTATAGATATAGCAAAAAATATAATAATTTTCTATAAATAAACTACAGTATAGTCATAGAATAAGTAACATTAAATCAAATTCGTCGATACTAATTTCCATGTAAATTAAAACAAGACAAAATGATCTGTGTTTTAACGAACGGAAATGAAGCAACGGTCCTGAACAAACACACTCATTTTACTATGCTAATATATCTTACGATGTAATGACGTGTGACGTAATCTAGTTTTGAAATGACGTCACTAGACTAAAACTAGTCTAAACGTAGTCAGTTCATTTGCAGCTTTTTCAAAGCCCCCTTCACACACCGAAAATCTTAATGTAAAGAAATAATACTCCAAAGCATAATTTTACTTTAATCTACCTTGTGTTATTGAGTAACGTAAATCATTTAGTAAATTGATTTACCTTACTCAATATTAATGTACTAAATTACATATTACATTTCGCCGCTACTGTTTGTTTCAAAACGCAACGTAAGCGTTATTTAACTGCACAGTAACGCCATCTAGAGGCGAGCGGCGAGTACTATACAACTAAATATTTTACTACAATAATCTTACACATAATTATAAGAATGCTCTGAATGCATTATACAAAGGTTTTGGCTTAAAAGGTGTGGTTAGCTTCCACCCCAATTCTACCAAAGTTTTATTATATATATGTAATTAGTAGAACATGAGGAATGGTATAAATATTTATACTCTGTTGTCAACCAAAACATCGAGTATTTGTTACAATAAACTCTTGCCTTCCATGAATGTCTTCCTAAATATTTCATACATTGTTATAATTTACATAATTTAATAGCATATAATTATTAATTATTAATTCTATACAATATTGTATGAAAAAGTACAAGTAAAATTCGTGATACAGGTACATTATGTATTGATAAATATATTGGTCCAGTCAAGAACTTCACACATATATTTTGACATATTTACAAGTGCCTGCAGAATCGATATGGAGCACAATAATTAATTATCAAATCCTTTAATAATGTTTACGTTTTTTAGATATAGGATTTACGACTTATATATAACTACAGTCCGGCCAATGAGAGAATGGGTACCTGACGTCTGTCAGTTGTATATATTTATTTAACATTAAATTTAGCGCGAAATTATAACATTTATTTATTCTATAGATAATTATTAATGTTATCTTTATTATTATCTAAATTCTTCTCCTCTTCAAGGATATACTCGTTAGCCGATAGGTGTCCGGCAGAGTAGGATACCACCTATCTTTTTCCTACCTAGGTGTCGTAAGAGGCGACTAAAGTATTATATATAATATGCAATGCTGTCACTATACTGGTTAGGAACTGCAATGGGGAGTAAGAATTTTTTGCATTGGGTTGAAAGTAGGCTACGGGTGTGTTCTCTGACTACCCTTTACATGGGAAGTGGTTTGACTGTATGGTACCAGAGGTAGGATTCCCATGCAGGAATCCGTCTAGGTAGGTACACCACCCCAGGGCCAATTGTTCTGCCGTGAAGCAGTAGTGTGCAAACATTACTGTGTTTCGATCTGAAGGGCACTGTGAGCCAGCGTAATCACTGGGCATATGAGACTTGAGAAGTGATGTCTCTGGGTGACGGGCGCAGTGTACTGTCACACAGAAATGTTCAGTATGACACAGCATTTGTTATGGGTAGACGTTGAACTTTACTTTAGGTGAACGATTTGCTCGTTTCATCACTCAATCCAATAAAAAAAAAAGTTATTTATACGAACACGACCTGTCAGGGACGCATTCTCTCAAATATATCAATTAATAAACATAATGTCTGCAATAGCTTCAAACATAACTAACTTGTTGAGAAATCGTGTACATATTTAGATATACTAGAATAAGTTGATCTTTACGACTAAACACTAATATAAATTAGCATCTGGTCAGTTGTTATAAAGTTTATCATAGTGAAACATTACATTTTTAAGTTTAAGTGTATGTATAAGTGGTCACTAAGCCTTCATAACGAGGTGTGAGTGATGGGCAAGTATTTATAATGCATATAAAAGATATATTATTAAGTTGTATTGATAATTTTAAAACAACAAATTAGATCCCATACTTGAAATATTAAATAATGTTGTAAGTGTGATTTAACAGCGAATTTATCAAAACGAATTTAATGAATATTGTAAAATTAAAACTTAGTTGTATTCGTTATTACAGATTGATGATATTTTTTGTCTGTATGATGCACATAGGAATCCTTTTAACCTCTGACGTCTATTCATATCAGGGCTGCCAGAACGAATTCGATACAAAAAGTGTACAATATAACATAGCAGTATCCAATCGATATCCAATTGGTATAGCAGATTCTCATGTATTGAATAATTCAAAAGTAAAGATAACTTTGAGAATTAAAATAATTTTTTTAGATTGCATTCCCTCCGTTATTTCTGTAATGTAAAAATAATAAGGAGAGATGGAATATTTCTTAATCGTTGATGCCATGCAGGCATTGTATTTGTTAAGGACTATTTCTCAACAGTTTAATGGTTTGTATATTTAATGGTTTGGATTTTGTATTATTCAGGGACTCGGCGGTATGAAATAAGTTTGCTCTAGTGGCAGCCCTGATTTATATTCGTTATAAAATTATTTTACATAGTTGATTGTCGTAACGACCTTGCATAAATAATAAATTCTGTATTAAAACCTAACGGCGATGCGAATAGCAAGGTTTTAATTATGTTGCAAGAAAGGTCGAATTTGAATAAGTCTTAATATTAGTGTGATTAAGTCAAGTGTGGTAGCGGCTTAAGAGAATCTACCACCCCGTCTCATCCCGTGGGTGTCGTGAAAGTCGACAGGGGAAAATGAAAACCAGAAGATGGGGAGTAAATAAACTGCGGTTGACAACCCGCCTGCCAAGCGTGGCAACTACGGCGAAATTCCCCCCAAAATTGAGAGCTACAAACTTTTGTAGCAATCTATGCGGGAGGCCTATGTTCAGCAGTGGACTAGTGATACTAGTACTAGTGGCACTGAGAGTTAGTGTAATCACTGGGCATATGAGACTTAAGAACCGATGTCTCAAGGTGACGGGCGCAGTGTGGTGCCACTCATTGTTCTGACGCGGCATTTGTTATGGGCAGACGTTGCACTTACCATCAGGTGAACGTTTTGCTCGTCTCGTCACTTTATCCTATAAAAAATTATTACACCTGTCAGAAGCGAAACTAAAATAATTCAAATTTTATTAAAATACATAAACATGAATTTGCTCTCACTCACTAAAATAACTGCTCAATATATGAACAATTATTAATTAATTTCTCGTTTCTGTTAATCTTAATCAATATTAACCGGTTATTAATTAAGAAATGTACGAAAACCCTGCATTCAAACTCGACCTTCAAATTTTACTGTCATCGCGCCCTAAGTTGCAATTTAAATTTTACTGTCATCGCGCCCTAAGTTGCAATTTAAATTTTACTGTCATCGCGCCCTAAGTTTCAATTTAAATTTTACTGTCATCGCGCCCTAAGTTGCAATTTAAATTTTACTGTCATCGCGCCCTAAGTTTCAATTTAAATTTTACTGTCATCGCGCCCTAACTTGCAATTTAAATTATACTGTCATCGCGCCCTAAGTTGCAATTTAAATTTTACTGAGTTGCAATTTAAATTATACTGTCATCGCGCCCTAAGTTGCAATTTAAATTTTACTGAGTTGCAATTTAAATTATACTGTCATCGCGCCCTAACTTGCAATTTAAATTATACTGTCATCGCGCCCTATGTTTCAATTTAAATTTTACTGTCATCGCGCCCTAAGTTTCACTTCAAATTTTACTGTCATCGCGCCCAAGTTTCAATTTAAATTTTCCTGTCATCGCGCCCTAAGTTTCACTTCAAATTTTACTGTCATATTGCCCTAAGTTTCACTTCAAATTTTACTGTCATCGCGCCCTAATTTTCACTTCAAATTTTACTGTCATCGCGCCCATGTTTCACTTCAAAGCTTCGTGCTAAGGGATCACAACTGTTTTATATCTGTGTATTATTTTGAATTTAATTAGTATTTAAGCTTAATTTTAACTGTCAGTTTAACTTTGCTATCTTATGTGAAATATTCATTGAAAACAATATTGTGTAGTTGATGGTTATATTTTGTAATAAATGTTACTTTTTTAAATGGTGTCGTAACCCTAATCCTTTCCCTTATCCTTTTTAATATTCACTGAATTATTTTCTGTGGCTAAAAAAATAAAAAAAAAACCTTTAAAAGTGCCATATTGATTGACCCTTATCAGTATGCTGAGGATTGAGCTAACATGAAATGATAGCCTCCACTCAAGCCTGAACTTAACATGCATGGAAAATAGTCACGACTAGTAGGGCCGCGCGGTTTCACCCGCGATAAGCCGACGCGATACCTCTCTGACCTCAGTATTCACAGTTCGGTATTGCCCGCTTCTCAACTTCCTAAGGCCGAAGCATAAAGTATACAATACATAATAATTTTTTAAAGGAATGAAGTAAAACAATAATGATCAAAAGCAAATTAAGGTCGTCCATCCGAATCCAAACATTTTCGGAATAAAAACTAGCTTAGATTGCTCTAGTCCCGTCAAAGTCGATTTAGTCGTTTCGGAGATTAGCCCGGACAAACAGACAGACATTAAATATTATAAAAACAGTTTGACTTTGGGTATCCTTTACATAACCATGTTAAGATTGTTGCGGACGCAGATTTTTAAACATCCGCAAATACGAAATTTGGAAGACAAATCCGCGGATACCAATCTTAAGTATTTAACCAAATTAAAATTTAAACATTGCAACAAGAACACATTTTATATGATAAAACTTACTTTCATCAGCTTTAATCTTCTGCAATTGTTTTGCTTTATATGATCTTTCAAATAAACAGCTATTAAGGTGTAACAATTTTAGGCTATTTTTCGAAGACGTAGTGGTACGGCACTATACTTACTCTACTCTCAACCTTTTATATAGAAAAAAGGCGTGTCTATGTATGTGCATTTTTCCCATATCAAAAGGGGAAGGCAGAGGAAACCCACTTTTTCGCCCCCGTGGGAAACGTCCAAACCCATGCGGAAGCCACAATTGCGTATGCGGAGGCGAATATCCGCAACATGATGTTTATTTATTTCTGTAGAAAAATGTTTCACCTCAGTCTCCACACGTAATACTTTATATTTATTAAGTTGCTAGAATTCTTCTAAACACAGAATAGCTTAGCCTCTATTAGTTAATAGTTTTGCGTTAAAATTACTTCAATAATAGCTAAGTCTTAGAATTCATCTGAATCATGGTAATGGATAGGCTGGACCCTGGAAGGAGCACGCTGTCACAGATAACTAAAGAGCAGCGCATTATAACCTAAGTGTTTGGTTTGTGCGTGGCAAGAACAGGAGATTACGAGTCTTCGACAGTACGAACATATGAGACTGCGACGTCACGAGTTGGACTATTCGGTCATACTGAATAAGGAAGTAAACTTTTCACCAAAGAGTATATAAAGTACTTTTCACATCTTATTATTCATTGTCTAATTGAAAACCTTTGTCGAGTCGACATCTCCGTCTTCATAATGTCAATAATGAACTTGTTTGAATTTGCCGCGCAAATCGCTACGATCGCTAAAGCCGGTGCGCAGGTAACATGGCCGCCTATTCATTATGTCGAGCAGCCTAGCGTGTGCCTAAAGCTTGTTATGGATATGACGTCTAATAGTCAACTGGTTTTTGATTTTACACCGAATTCAAAAAAAGAAGGAAGTTCTTAATCGTGTGTTTTTATGCGTGTTCTTTGGTTCTTTATTGGGCATAAGTTCTTTATTTATTAACCAGTTTTAATGGTTATTTATTTATTGAATAACGGTTATCGTAAGGGACCCTTGGGCTGATGATGAAGGGACCCTTGGGCTGATGATGAAGGGACCCTTGGGCTGATGATGAAGGGCCCCATGTCGTAAAGGCCCGGCGACGAACCCGGAATTCCTCTGGTATAGAGGATGTTTTTTGGCAGCGGAGATCGCTAACCATCAGGTTAGCCGCTAGCTCCTTTGCCGCACCTCCTATAAAAAAAAACATATCCCATAAAGTTTTGATCAAGTTCTGATGATGGGACCTTTAAGAAAATCTTGAACCTTAGATTCGCATGTTCGGAGCTGCTGCGTTGAAGTCACTTTTTAATTACATATTATGATTATTCTCATCATCTCAGCCTATCACTAGTCCACTGCTGAACATAGGTCTTCCCCATAGTTAGCCACAAAAGTTTGAAGCTCTCATTTTTGGGTATTTTGCCATAGATGCCACGCTTGGCAGGCAGTTTTGCTACCGCATTTTATTTTTTCCGATATTCCAGAAAGATCCTGCTGCTCATTTCCTGGTTTTCATTTTCCTTCTGTCGACTTTTACGACACCCGCGGGATGAAATGGAGTGGTAGATTCTCTTAAACCGTCACACGGCTCAATGAATATTAATCTTTACATCAGATTCTGTCTGATTTTGCGGCACTGTAATATCTCCTGCGCAGTTGACATTTTTAACGTCAGTGAACTTAAAATTTTTACACTCTTTTTTATAGTACAGTCAACTTAAAAATGTTGGCAAATTTTAAATCATGAGCACAGAACTAGTACTTCTAGGAATGTTAATGGTGTGGATATTACTTTGTTAATTCGTATTTCACTAAAGAGTAAACATTTTCTATTCTGAATATTTTAAAACAGCAAATTATGTATATCTTCTTTATATAATTTGCTTCTGTTTTAGATTAATTAGTGTAGTTGGCGTAGTGTATGTAAATATCGTATGGATTCATGAGTTTTTTTTTTAATTTGACTATCTTTTCGCGAATTTATACATGTTTAAAGGTGTATCCACACTTTTGAAACATGCGCAACTTTTTATCAGCGATACATTATCAGCAGCTCACTGTTATATAACTGAAACGTGTGCTATCGCCATCCTTGTCTCGGGGCAGCGGCGAACCTCCGCGCGGAGCCAGAGCGGGACGCATGATGTTGCATTAAATTTCGATCCTATTCTGTAATGTTTTGTCCAATCGCGTCCGATCTCTGCGTATTCCGGTTCTTTGTCATCAATGGATTGCCGGGCGAGTCCATTTCGAGTGCCTCTTGAAAAGCTTTTACGCTATATTTTCGCTATCTTACATCCTATAAATAACTTTAATAAATGTCCTCAGATATTATCCTGATAAGTGACGACTCATTCCGTCCGAAAGAATAGTATTTAACGCAAATACTCATTAAAGCCCTTTCGGCATTAATGAGTCGTGCCCACTTCAGCTGACTGCGTCGTACGCAAGGCTACTCCAACAAGACTAGTAGTAGTCCGGCGTTCGTGGGAGGCGGTCGGGTGTCGGTTCGCGCTTGTGATATGCGGATATGTTATTTAGGTTTAAAATGTTTTTGGAACATTCGCCATAGGCGTGAAAGCGTCTAGATCGCGTAGTATTCGTGTCAGTATCGCGAGAATAGTGCGTGCCGCAGAACGCGGCGGTGTGAGTGCAGCGGCGGACGATCGGAGCGAGCCGAGGCTCAATAATGCTCAAATTCCTGACTCATAAACTGCGAACGCATTCTTTGAATGAGGAGAACGTTTCCGAGAAGGTGGGTGTCGGCTCGGCCCAGCCGGCTTTGCTCCGTGAAGGTCACACCGCCACCAGAAAATGGCCGCCCGCTCCGCGAGAACAAAGGAGCGGAACGGTCGCCGGCTCTCTCGCCGCTTTATGCCATCTCGTTCCGAACGAAATCGACTTAATCTGATTTCCAAATGAATCTGTAACATTTCGCAGAGGTCGGTGGATGCGAATTCGCAGAGAGAGCGATGTAAAAACGGCGTTTCGGCGGCGGTGTGCGATGGCGGACCGGGTGGATTGTTCGGTCGCTTGAGGTGATGTTCTTGTTGTTGCAGGTGGAGGAGCGGGACTCCGGCACCGAGTCGGACGACGAGGCCGAGCGCGCCGACACCGGTGAGTTCCTGCAGCCAGCCAGCCCGGCTCCACCAAATACATCACATACACCAACTCAACTAGATCCGTGATTCGGTTGCTCAATACGCGAGTGATTGTTAAGCCTGCGGGACGACAAAAAATATACATACATACGTACAATCACGCCTGTTCGCACATAAGGAGTAGGCAGTAGTCCATTTTTCGCCCCCGTGGGAAACGAGACGTGACGGGTGGCGAACCACGTCGCCGCCATTTTGGTAATCCAAAAAATTCTTACTCGTTCTTATTCGTTACCGCGAGCAGTATAGTGACAGCATTGCATGTTATGGTGATATTCTACAATACCTTAGTCGTGTCTTACGAAATCTCCGTAGGAAAGAGGTAGGTGCCATTCTACTCTACTCTGCCGGACCTATACACAAAAAATATGCAGTAAAAATATACAATCTAAGCACAGAGCCACACGTTTGCTAATTGCGAGACCTATTAGAATCGTGTTAGCATAGACGCCTCGTCGGTTTACACATTGTCGATGTTCCATAGTTGTTTATTTTCATTAAAACCGGTCTTTATCCAATATTACGTCCGCGCTTCGGTTATGCATTACGGGCGTGTTTTGGTTTTAATGAAGTTATTTCTTTGGCCACATTGGGTGACCTTGGCGCGCGACCTTGATTCCGTACAGCTGTTTTAGAAACACTAGGTGTACAAATCGATGTCCGCGGATATCGTTACAGCGGAAATCGCTAAATCGACTATGCACAGACAGAAGTTTCGGGAAGCGGTCACAGCTGCTAGCGACGCTACGTAGAGTAAACATTCACAGACGAAAACATCTGGCTGTCTTTGTCGAAGCTTTAGTGCGCCTTTCGAGACCGTATTATCTCACTTAGAGGTGACCTCTTACTTGATTTACATATATATCTAAACATCAGGACCGTCTATCGGCCGAATCTTTTAGTTTTGTATAATTTTCTGCGCATTTTGGAAAAACGAACTTCGAAATATCGGGCTTTTTGTGTCTTATTATCTCATATCTCCGGCATTTGACAACCGCGTGGGCTGGTGGTTTGAGTACCTGAACATCACACCATTCTGGGTACGCATCCCAGCCGGCGCCAACACTTGTGTAAAACACAAATTGTTGGTTTTCGGTTGGTTGTGTTGTGATTGACCTTGTATCTCTAACACTGCATCCTAGCCTACCTTCAATCCTATCGCATGGGCGTTACATCGGGAACAGATTCATTGGGACGAGTGCCTGTGTCGGCGCGTACACTTTTTTTTTTGATTTTTTTTATTGTATAAAGTGATGAAACGAGCAAAACGTTCACCTGATGGTAAGTGCAACGTCTGCCCATAACAAATGCTGTGTCACCCAGAAAATTTCTGTGTGACACTACACTGTGCCCATCACCCTGAGACATCACTTCTTAAGTCTCATATGCCCTGTGATTACGCTAGCTCTCAGTGCCCTTCAAACCGAAACACAGTAATGTTTGCACACTGCTGCTTCACGGCAGAATAACTGGCCCTGGGTTGGTAGCTACCTAGACGGACTCCTGCATAGGAATCCTACCACCAGTACAAATACCCTACCAGAATATATATTTACGTTGTAGTTCAATAGTGTCAGTTTTTAGATTAAAAAGGTATTATAAATTAATAACTTAATTTCCTTAATTCAATATAAGTCTTGTAGAATTTTTATCAGCCACGCCTAATCCATTAAGCTAATACTTGTCCTTGGTTAGTTAAAAACTGTTTGTATTTATTTTTACACCGTGATAAATCTTATTCTTATTATTCACATAAGTTGATACGTGACTTTTTTTATTGGATAAATTGACGAGACGAGCAAAACATTCACCCGATGGTAAGTGCAACGTCTGCCCATAACAAATGCTGTGTCACGCAGAACAGAGATTAGCCGGAACAAACAGGCAGACACAAGCTTTCAAAATTGTGTTTTTCTTTTAAGTACCGTATATACATACATAGGCATACATAATCATTTACTAAAGAGCTTTTATTTTGTTATTACAAACAGACCATTCAATTTTATTTATTTGTGTAGATATTTCTATGTTCATCAGGAATAATGTAGCTTTTAAATGGTGAAAGATTTTTTTCAAATAGGAGCTGTGTTTCCGGAGATTACCATTACCGCACACACACTCAAAATTCTCACTCTCTTTATAATAGTACAAACTGAGTAGCCCGCTAGTACGTCTGCGTGAATTTAAATGAAACTAAGTTTACGGATTTTATCGCGTTTAATTTTTTACTATTTATAACCCGACGTTTCGAGTGCTTCACAGCACCCATGGTCACGGGAGGACTGAGGGTCTGTAACGTCGGGTTATAAATAGTAAAAAATTAAACGCGATAAAATCCGTAAACTTAGTTTCATTTAAATGTGTAGTGTTCGCATAAATATAAGAAATCATTACGTCTGCGTGAATTTAAGATTTTGAAAAATTCACAGTAAACTCTTAGATTTTCCGGAATAAATTTATCCTATGTCCGTCTCCAGCAAGCGATTTTTGCGACTCATTTCTTCAATATCGGTTCAGCGGTTGAGCTGTGAAAAGGTACCAAACGGACAGACTGATAGAGAGAGTTACTTTCGCTTTTATAATATTAGTATGGCTATATATTAGTATAGTAATTAGTATCAGGGATTTCCAACTATTTTGGGAAAGAGACCCCTTTTCCAAAATACAGTGATACCTCAGACCCCATTGCCAAATTACTTTAAAAATCCCATCACTACTTTTTTTCTTATTGATACAAAATACTTACTTTTTACTGGTGGTAGGATTCCCATGCAGGAGTCCGTCTAGGTAGGTACCACCCCAGGGCCAGTTATTCTACCGTGAAGCAGTAGTGTGCAAAAATGACTGTGTTTCGGTTTGAAGGGCACTGCGAGCTAGCGTAATCACTGGGCATATGCGACTTAAGAACCTATGTCTCAGGGTGATGGGCACAGTGTAGTGTCAAAAAGAAATTTTCTGGGTGACACAGCATTTGTTATGGGCAGACGTTGCACTTATCATCAGGTGAACGTTTTGCTCGTTTCATCAATTTATGCAATAAAAAAAAACTAATTTAAAAACTTTATGACACTGAGTTTTTAAAAGTACAAATATACTTAAATACTCCGTACTGAAATATTAGTCATTCTTGTAACAAGTTACACTTAACACAACTAATACAGTATCTTGAAAGTTTCAAATAAGAACATGTGTTAATTAATAGGGGTCGATATTTAGACCTCGTCGACCTCCAAAATGTCGACCCCTGGTAAAACCGATTTCGATCAAGAGGTCGATATCGACCACTTTGGGAATCCCTGCTCTACAAGTTCATCAAATTAGATTTGATAAAAGTGACGAAACGAGCAAAACGTACACCTGATGGTAAGTGCAACGTCTGCCCATAACAAATGCTGTGTCGCCCAGGACAGTGTGACACCACAATGCGCCCGTCACCCTGAGACATCAGTTCTTAAGTCTCATAATGTCCAGTGATTACGCTAGCTCTCAGTGCCCTTCAGACAGAAACACAGTAATGTTTGCACACTACTGCTTCCCAGCAATAACTGGCCCTGGGGTGGTGGCACCTACATACCTACCTTACAAGGCTCGTAATAGTTTTTTAAATAGGTTATTAGGGATTGGTTTTAGTATTTTTAAATTAGTTTATAGGTTAATCGGGTATTTCTTGACGAGTTATTTATACATTAAATCGTTGCTTGGGCACTGTAGGCAAACAGTTTGTTTTGCGTACTTGGCTCTGCACAAAATAATCATTATGTCATCATCATCGTAATCCATCGTAAGTCCACCGCCAAATGTGAGTTGGCTCCCGTCTTAAATTATATAGTACAAATGACCCGGCACCAATGAAATTATAACTTTTTTTTTTAAAAGCCTCCGACAACATTCCATAAGGTCTTATGCTATTTTGCTATGGGGAAATGCGACTGTAATGGAACTAATATCTTGGTTCTAAAGTGTAAATTTAAAGAAATTAATGGCCTCTCAATGTGTATATTAAAATGTTACGTATACAGGTATATATGAACATAAAACGTTTAAAAAAAACTGATGTTCATAATGTAAATACCAGGAGCAAGCACAAACTAATAATGCCAGTCGACTTCACACAGTCAGTAACTCTTTTATGGGCAATGTATACGATTTTACAACTAAATTCCAGAAAGTGCATAAGTCGTTCCATTAAAAAGTAATTTTTCTTTAAACAAAAACTTTATAAAGAGGGTTAATATGCTATTCAAAAATACATGGATGATGATAACCCCATGAAAAATGGGAATGATGTGATTGCCTCCAAGCTATTCCTACATCTTTGTGATACTACTGTACATTATTTTTAAAATGACTGAAAGGAAAAAGAAATTGCCCGCTTGGACAGTGTTTTGACGTCAGAGGCATTTTTTGCGAACCAATTTTATATAGAAAATACGATCAATGATGATTATGTAAATAATCTTTATTATTATATATTGAATTAAACTTATTATAGTTCTAAAGCGTAGGAAGTGTTTTAATTGATTGATTGCGTACTGTGCTGCCGCTACAGCGAAAAACTTGCGTTACATCCCTAAATTCTAGGCAGTAAAATGTAATTTATTCGAAAGCATTAAGATTACGGGGCTAAAGGTCATTGGTGCCATGTCTCCGTGCAGTAGCGGCGCGGCGGTCTGCGTGGAAAATCACTTTTAGTGATTTAAAAAATCTTGATTTATGCATATTAACGTTGCGAACTAGTTAACGTAATATTTTACTTTGCGTCCCTTCGTCTAGATTTCTTGTGGGTAAATTAAAATCCTGGCAACACAGCGACGGCTCTGATGCTGTAAAACATCATCATAATGTAAACGTCCATTACTTTGTACGACTATCTATGCGAATGCCGTGTGGTAGCGGCCTTAGGGTATCTACCACCCTTTCTCATCCCGTGGGTTTCGTAAAAGTCGACAGAAAATAAAAATAAAAACCAGGAGATGGGCAGCAGCGTCTTCTTGGTGCATCTGAATAAATTAACTTCGGTTGCCAATCATGTCTGCCAAGCGTGGCAACTATGGCGAATCCGAAAATGATAGCTACAAATCTATGTGGCAATGAATGGGGGACGCATATGTTCAGCAGCGGATTAAGTGATAGGCTGAAATTATGATGATGATGGTGATGACGACGATGATCTATACAAATAAAACCCGTCTAGGTAGGCACCACCCGAGACCAGTTATTCTGCCGTGAAACAGTAGTGTGCAAACAGTAGTGTTTCGGTATGAAGGGCACTGAGAGCTGGTGTAATTGCTGGCCATATGAGACTTGAGAACTGATGTCTCAGGGCAACGGGCGCAGAGCGGTGCTACACAGAAACATTCTAGGTGACATCTTTTAAATAAAACTAATTTTTACGGATTTCATCGCGTTTAATTTTAAACTATTTATAACCCGACGTTTCGGGCGCTTTACAGCACCGATGGTCACAGGAGCACTGAGGTACTCGTACCTTTGCCTGTACCTTTATTTAGCTCTATGATCCGATCTACGCAGAAAGAGCTTACATTGTCTTGAAGTCTTGCAGTGGTATGCTTAGTTTTTGATTTAATTTAATCATATTAGGACCCCAAGGCGGTGGTAGTACCCAAACTTATTCCCTATTGAAATAAGGATGTTTTTTAATTTTATTAGCCTCGCGAATCATCCTTGGTAGAAATTTGTGTTATTTTGCATGGATTTGTGTTCTATCAAATCTGATGTAATGGATGAGATGATCCAGGACATGGTCACAGACTGCAGACTTCCTAGAGCGTCGATGCTTCACAATAAGCTATATGTCCTTTAACGCGGGTTTTTATGGATCTTTTAGTGTCCCCTATGTAAGAGAGACCACATTCACAATTCAGCTTGTATACTCCTGCATCTTGTAGAGGGATGTTACACTTTACAGATGGTAAAAACTGACTTATCTTCTTCGGCGGCTTGAAAAATGTTCTTATGGAAGCCCGCTTCAAGATATAGCCAATCGTGTCCGTGACTCTGACATATGGAAGAACAGCAGGTACACGCTCGACTGTGGCCGGCTTCACTCGGTCACTGCGATGAAGGCGCGGCACCCGAAGCCTGTTGTCTTGCAAAACTTGCTTGACATGCTGAAGCTCGGCGGCTAGGTGTTTACTGTCACAGATCCCTTGTGCTCTCTGAAATAAAGATTTACCCACAATAGCTTACTGTGAAGGATGGTGGTGAGTTATGGGCAGACTTGCACTTACCAGCAGATGAACGTTTTGTTCGTTTCGTTACTTCATACAGTAAAATGAACCTTATTAGTATTTTTTTTTATTAAATGCGCTCAGAGAACAATTCTGTTCGTTTTTCTTCTTTCTGCTCGTTGTTATTTCTTATGTCAATGAACCACATCTCCAAGTTTATTTTATTGCGTAAATTTATTAATAATTGTAATCCTTTGTTATAAAGATGCAAACAATTATATATAAAAAGGCATCGATTAGAACATCTTATAGAATTCAAATTAATCGCTTAGTTTTGCTTGCACGAAATAAGATTCGCCATGATGAAATCCAGGTAGGAGTAGGTGGTAGGAGCCGTGGTAGCTTAGAGGCTAGGCGCTCGCTTTAAATTTCATAGTATACGACCTTGGTCCGATTCACGGTGCCGGCACCAATAAATGTCTAAGAAATAATAATAATTTCGAAGACATGTGAAGTCCGTCAACCCGCATTGGAGCAGCAAGGCGGACCCTTCCCGGCTCCAAAACCGTCTCAGAAATGAGAGGAGGCCTGTGCTCAGCAGTGGGACGTTTATAGGCTGTAACTTTACTTTTTTACTTTTATCGGAGTGCAAGAGAGGTAGACACTGAAAATCAGTGCTATGACGGAATTCGCTTCCGCCGCAGTGTATGCTGAGTTGTCAACCTCGTTTTATAGGAGTACGTTGTACAATTTACATACTTTTGTTTTGAGTATAAATTGTTTTATTTTTTTTTCTTATATTTTTGTGCTTTATATTTTTATGAACGTCCGTTTTTAGCGAAGAAAGTATTTAACTTTCTTTCATTCCGATACAAGGATATTCTAGAAAAGTTTCTTCCGCCGCCAGGCGATATCTGCCAATACAAGAGATCAACAAATCTTATTTTATGGCCGACATAAAGTGGACGTCGTGCGAATGCGTTATCGATATTCCAGAGACGTTTTGTGATCTTAACAATGTATAAATCATGACATCCAGCTTAATTTGTATGGGACGTTCGTTTGCTTGTTGATTTATCGAAACTATCGTAACGCATTTGAAATATAGCGTTTTCAAACAGTAGTTAATTTCCTAAAAATATATCTACATTTATCAATCCTCAAACTACACAAATGTGCATTCTGTCTGTCTGTCAAAACTGATGTAATTTAAAGGCTTTGAGCTTTTTACGCGGTAACGTGGCGTACGATAATGGTTATGCTGCAATCTACCGTACCAACTCACCATCAGATGAACAGTACGCTTGTCACCCTCAGTAATATAAAAAAAGATCTTGAATAAAACTCGAGACTAGCCTAATGTTTCATTGTATTACATTTACTGGTGGTAGGATTCTTACGCAGGACTCCGTCTAGGTAGGTACCACACCAAGGCCAGTTATTCTGCCCTGAAGCAGTAGTGAGCAAACATTACTGTGTTTCGGTCTGAAAGGCACTGGAGAGCTAGTGTAATGCTGCAAATGAGACTTAAGAACTGATGTCTCATGGTGATGGGCGGGGTGTGGTGCAACATAGGAATGTTATGGATGACACAGTATTTGTTGTGGGCGGACGTTGCACTTACCGTCTGGTGAACGTTTGTTCGTCACAATCGTCGACAATTTGCTCGTGTCGTCACTTGCCTCTCATATGCCCAGTATTTACTGTAGCTCTCAGTGCCCTTTGACGAAAACGCAGTAATGTTTCACGGCAGAACAACTAGCCCCGCCTGAGGTATAAGAATCCTAGGATTCGAAGAGGCCTCGTTTTTAGTTTATTTTGTTTATTTATACAATCCAGGAATCCGTCTAGGTAGGTCATACTACTGCCAATTCTTCTACAGAGTTCAAACAATAGTGCAAGCACTACTGTGCTACATACATAAATATATACAGTCACGCCTTATAAGATAAGGCAAAGGCCACTAGCATACATACATACTAGTGATGTAACTAACGTTGGATTTTTCACATTCGCGAATAACATAGCTGAACTGATACGGTTGGAATGAACGAAGTTAGACACATAAAGTTCATTCAAGAAGATTGTTTTGGTAGTTTTTTTTTATAGGATAGTAAACGAGCAAGCGGCTCACTGGTATGGTAAGTGATCACCGCCGCCCATGAACATCCGCAATGCCAGGGGCATTCCGAATGCGTTGCGTGGCCTTTGAGGAAGGCGTAGGCTCTTTTCTTGAAGGTCCCTAAGTCGTATCGGTCTGGAAAAACTGCTGGCGGCAGCCTATTCCACAAAGTGGTTGTGCGTGGCAGAAAATTTCTGGCAAAGCGCACAGTGGTGGAATGCCAGTCATCCAGGTGTTGTCGATGAAATTTTTTTGTGCGCCGCAATGTACGATGGTGGAATTTAGCAGCAGGAATTAATCCGAACAACTCCTCGGAACACTGCCCATGATAAACACGGTACAAAATGCAAAGAGACGCAACGTCCCTTCGCAAAGCCAGTGGATCGAGCTGATGGGAAAGAACTCCGGTCGTTGACGATTCGAGCCGCTCTTCGTTGGATTCGGCGAAATGGAAGGAGCTGACACTGGGGTGCCCCCGCCCATAGGTGAGAACAGTATTCCATGTAAGGCGAACTTGCGCCTTGTAAAACTGCAGACGATGGGCCGACGTGAAATACTGTCCCGATCTACTGAGCACGCCATGCTTTTTGGAGGCCAATTTGGCCTTCCTTTCCAGGTGACCGCCGAACTGAACGTCTCACTATGTCAACGCCAAGGATTCCGATATTAGCTGAGGCAGTGAGGGGTATTATCAAAGCGAGGGGATGCGACAAAGGGTTTCTTTTTAGCGGTAAACGCGCAAACCTGCGTTTTATTAGGGTTTAATTGAGGCATATCGAAATTTTATCTAATAAAATTCTCTATCTCTCGTCGGCACTCGTCGACGTTTTCCCGAGAAATATTGGCACTGCTGTTTACTTTGTATTATTGCATTTGTCAATGTCGAACTTAACTGATATTTAAAAGTGACAAAGTGATATAAAAAACATGAGTAAAGCACATTTTAGCGATGTTTGGACGTCTCAGGGTGACGGGCGCAGTGTGGTGTCACACAGAATTGTTCTGGGTGAAAGACGTTGCACATACAATCAGGTGAACGTTTTGCTCGTTTCGTCACTATCTCCAATAAAAAATATAATTTCCTTTTACATACATAAGATCACGACTGTATCCCATAAGGGGTAGTCAGAGACTGGGCACTTACTGCAAAAACAGATGACTGCCACAATCCACGTTTCACCAAAACAATATAATGCACTTGGCGTTATAGGTGGTGAGCCCATCGCCATCATGAGCTGTTGGGTGCACAGTGCAGTTTAATTCCTTACTCGACTTTTACGAGATCCATTGGATGAGATGGAGTGGTAGTATTATTTTAACGAGCCGCCACCACACGGCTTGAGCCACTAACGTAACCCACTTGTCGCCATCGCTGAAAACGAAACGTGACGGATGGCGAAATGCGTCGCCGCGTGGTGCGAGTCAAAAAAAAATCTTACTCCCCATTGCGTTACCACGAGCAGTATAGTGGCAGCATTGCAAGTTATGGTGTTATTCTGCACGAATAAGGGCTTTCCGTACAATACCTTAATCGTACGACACCTCGGTAGGAAAGGTATCTTAGTAGGTAGGTAGTGCACCGATTTGAAGGACACTATTAGTGAAATGAGAAATGCGAACGGCTTCAAGGTGTGAAGATATTTCGTTATGATTACTTATATTTACGCGAATATTACACATTTATTTATGGGGGAGGCCTATGTAAATCTACGGACTAAGATAGGCTTTGCTAAGATCCGCATGCAAAATATAAAAATGGTGTATATTACCTAGTTTTTTGAAGTGCACCACCCGCCCTCCCTCAGTAGCGTGCACAAGCAAACTAACACCGCCACCAGGAACCGCCACCAGGTACCCTCCACCAACCACTACAATACCACCACTAGATAATATACACCACCGAAGCCGAGAACACGACACGTGTTTCGCCCCAAAACGAGGCATTATCAAGCGTAATAGACTCTACGACAGACGGCCGCCGAGTGACTATTACGCTTGATAATGCCTCGTTTTCTTCATTATAATGGATTTCCGCAAAGTAACGCCTGATTCTATTAACTATAAGATAGGCTGAAATAATGATGATGATGATTACACATTTAATAAAAATATATCTTTTTTATTTTATCCACCATTTCAGCCTTTCACTAGTCCACTGCTGAACATAGGCCTCCCCCATAGATTGCTACAAAGTTTGTAGCTCACATTTTGGAGGGAATATTGCCAAAGTTGCCACGCTTGGCAGGCGGGTTGGCAACCGCAGTTTATTTATTCTGATGTTCCAGGAAGATGCTACTGCCCATCTTCTGGATTTTAAATTTCATAATGACCTGAGTTCGAAATCCGGTGCTAGGCACCTCGAAAAGGTTTCTTCATTTAAGCGCTAATTTACCACGTGCTGAGCGGTGAAGGAAAACATCGTGTGAAAACCTACATGTCTGAGAATTAAAATATTTCGAGGACATGTGAAGAGCCCAGTACCCTAATTTTTATGGACGACAGTGGCGATACCAGCAAATCGCTCGCCAGATGACGAATGCAGTGCAAACTAGAGCCTTATTGGAAATTGAAGACGTGATCGAAGTTTATTATCAAAGCAACATTTTTTTTTTTTTAAAGCTATGAAACGAGCAAAACGTTCACCTGACGGTATGTGCAACGTCCCTTAGCAAATGATGTATCACCTGCAACATTTCTGTGCGACACTGCGCCCATCACGCTGAGACATCAGTTCTTAAGTCTCATATGCCCAGTGATTACACTCTCAGTGCCCTTCCAACCGAAACACAATAATGTTTACACTACCGTTTCACCGCAGAACTACTGGCGATGCGGTGGTATCTACCTAGACAGATTCCTGAATAGGAGTCCTACCACCAGTAAACACATTGGACATATTATGTACAAAAGTATCTAAACTATGTATTAAATAGAGTTTTTGTTGCGTTACTTATTAATAAATGTTCGCCGTTATTATACGACGTTCCGTGCTCATTAAATTACCTGTTTTATTACAACTTTATTAGTATTTTTATTAGGCCTTTGTGACTTTAATGTTCCAAATAATGTAGACGGTACCTAAATATATAAATTCACTTTGATGCGTGTAGGCGATTGTGACCTTGGTAGTTGTCTGGGAAATGTTATCCCTCGGCTTATCACTAGTCCATTGCTGAACATAGGCCTCTCCCGATGATTGCCGCAAAAGTTTGTAGCTCTCATTCTGGGGGGATTTTGCCATAGTTGCCACGCTTGGCAGGCGGGTTGGTAACCGCAGTTTATTTATTCAGATGTTCCAGGAGGATGCTGGTGCCCATCTCCTGGTCTTTCATTTTCCCTCTAACGACTTTTACGACACCCACGGGCTGACATGGGGTGGTAGATTCTCTTACACAATACCTGTTATCCGCCGTAAAGATGTAGTGTGCAAACATTACTGTGTTTCGATCTGAAAGGCACTGAGAGCTATATGAGACTTAAGAACTGATGTCATTTTGCCATAGTTGCCACGTTTGGCATGCGGGTTGGCAACCGCAGTTTATTTATTGAGATGTTCCAAGAAGATGCTACTGCCCATCTTCTGGATTTTATTTTCTCTCCGTCGCTTTTTACGACACCAATGCGATGGGGTGGGCTGGTAGATTCTCTTAAGCCACCACATACCTGTTTATTTTAGGCTGCGGGTAAGATAAGCAGAAATACTTTATCTACTATGGTATGGTAGTGGCCTAAGAGAATCTATCGGTGATATATATAATCTGTCGGTGAAGAATGTTAGTTTTTAGCGGGCCGGACTAAAAACCAGTGTCGGGATCAGAGCAATTTCAGTCTCTGTATCTCGATTTTTACTGAGTCCTGTCCATTTCACGGTCTTATGCTGCTACACAGACTCATTTCCCTGACCACGATACGGTCAGTCACGATCCAGGCTACACTGTACACACAGTCAATAGCTTTAATATAACACGCACCACGACGCGCGACCGCCGTAGAGAGCGGCGCGCAGCAGTCGACAATCACACCGCGTACACAAGATTCACCCGTGTTCCAGGGCGGTTCTCACCGCCCAGAGTTACCGACACACAAGTCGACAGTCCGAATTTAGGCCCGCAGCCTCCCTCGGACGGTCATTAGACGACTTAAAAACCTTTTAGAGATATTTTAAATCGCGCAAGCACGCAGCGAGCGCGACATTCCGAATTTCGAGGTTATTGTAGGAGTTTATTTATGTATTTATGTTTGGGTCAAACCAAACCTGGCACGCGGGCCCCTGGCCCGTGAGCACAGTATCCGATGAAGCTGTAAAAGCCAAAAAAAGGCTAACAGCAATTACATCACCGAAATTATATACACAGACTCATTTTATATTATTTTTTCACTTTTGTTAATTTTGGGCAATATTATTTTATGTTCTGTGTAATTCCATATTTTTTTCTTGTTTTGTATGTGTTTCTTTCTTTTTTTCTTACTAGCGGTGAACCCTTGTTTATTCTGTAATGCCCAATCGTCGTTAGCAATTACCATATTTTTATTATTATATCACGAATTAGCCTATCTCAGTCAGATTCCACGTCGATTACAGACACGTTCCGAAGTTGAAACGTGTACAATTCTAAATTATACTTGGAAATTCAAACACGGTTTTTACCGGCGCTGGGATTCCTCCAATTACTAATTCAAAATGTTTTTACTTAATGAAATGAATATAATATGAGAGTGAACGAAAGTTCATTTGTTAAGCGATAATTAAATTAAAATGGTGTGTGCGTAATGCCCTCTTTTTGTTACTGTAACGTTGCCCGTTGCCCTTGTTTTGTAACGTTGTTTCTCATTGTGATTTCTTATATTTACGTGATGCCGTGTGGTGGCGGCCTAAGAGAATCTACCACCGCATCTCATCCCGTGGGTGTCGTAAAAGTCGACAGAAGGAAAATAAAACTACGAGATGGGCAACAGCATCTTCCTGGAACATCTTAATAAATAAACTACGGTTGCCAATCCGCCTGCCTAGCGTCTACACGTCTACACGCCTACAAACTTTAGTGGCTGTCCATTGGGGAGGCTTGTGTTCAGCAGTGGACCTGTGATAGGCTGAAGCGATGACAAACGACGAACGTGAATACTACACCTCCACCACCACCACCACCATTTCAGCCTACCATTAGTTCACTGCTAAACATAGGCCTACCCCATAGAGTGCAACAAAAGTTTGTAGCTATCATTTGGGGGGGATTTTGCCATAGTTGCCACGCTGGGCAGGCGGGTTGGCAACCGCTGTTTATTTATTATGATGTTCCAGGAAGATGCTGCTGCCCATCTTCTGCTTTTAATTTTCCCTCTGTCGACTTTTACGACATCCACGGGACGAGATGGGGTGGTAGATTCTCTTAAGCCGCTGCCACACGGCCAAATACTACACATTGAAATAAATCTAGATTTTACGAATTTGATCGCTTATAATTTACTATTAAGCGACGTTCCCAGCGCTTTACAGGACACATGGTCACGGGAGCACTGAGGCACCTTTGCCTGTACCTATTTTAGCTCTGTGATCCGACCTACGCAGAAAGAGCTTACAGTGTCTTGAAGTCTTGCAGTGGTATGCTTGGTTTTTGGATTTAATTTTCTTAATGTTAGGACCCCAAGACGGTGGTAGTACCCAAACATATTCCCCATTGAAATTGGGATGTTTTTTTATTTCAATGGCCTCGCGAATCATCCTTGATAGGAATCGGTGTACTTTATCAAATCTGATGTAATGGTTGGGATGATCCAGAACATGGACACTGCAGACATCCTAGAGCGTCGATGCTTCACATGGGCTAAATGTAAACGTCGGTATATAAATAGTAAATTATACGCGATACAATCCGTAAAATCTAATTTTATTTTAACTTTGTTTGTCCTCCATGCTTTTACGGACACTCGCAAAGTGTGTCTGTTTCTATTAAAATTAATCTAGCTCTTGTATTTTGTGACCTACGATTAGCTAACTGGTGGCCCGTCTCGGTCGGTGAGTCTTCACTTGTTCAAACAAGTGCCATTTAGAATACATCTCTCCATTTAGAATACAACTCTTTTACTGGTGGTAGGATTCCTATGCAGGAATCCGACTGTGTAGGTACCATCCCAGGGCCAGTTATTCTGCCGTGAAGCAGTAGTGTGCAAGCATTACTGTGTTTCGGTTTGAAGGGTGAGCTAGCGTAATCACTGGGCCATTTAAGACTTAAGAACTGATGTCTCAAGGTAGTCGGGCGCAGTGTGGTGTCACACAGAAATATTCCGGGTGACACAGCATTTATTGTGGGCGGACGTTGCCACTTACCATCAGGTGAACGTATTGCTCGTTTCGTCACTTTATACAATAAAAAAAAAATAAAAAAAAATCTCGGTAACTGTTCAACTTTCAGAAAATGTCCTTTAACGTAATAACAATATGTAAATATACCGCTGAAAATGTCACTGCCGTAACATCGTTTGCACTTTTTATTCACTTGTACAGTTGATACGCTCGGCGAGTCGAGCCCTTCACGTATCTTCCATGCAAATTAGGTCGGCAATCGAAACAATTGTCCGAAAGAAAAGTACGTCGGGAGTTGTAAAATAAATCTTAACCTTAAGTTATAGAGTACAATATACTCCATCATTTTATGCTCCATTACGTTATTTCTTCGCTTTAAATTGTCGATGAATTGTTAGACAGTAGCCACGTCAGCGATTGTACACCGATCAAGGCCATAGCTCGGTCAGTTACATCAATCGGGAGGGAGATAAATACGTCTGCTCGTACTGTACCTCTGTCCTCCTCACTGTACCTGTAATTACATCAGCTATCAGTGCTCTTTAGACCGAAACAGTAGTTTGCCTGACGACAGAATGACTGCCACTGCAGTGGCACCCACTTAGACAGAATCCTTTCTACTCAGATAACTGGTGAAATTTATGATCTTGACGCTGCAGTTGCAATAATCCTTTAGGAATATGAAACAATTATAATTATCATCGCACCGTTTCCGTATATCGATTATTTCGTGACTCCTGCCCATGTATTTACACACATAAATATGACGGCACAGGTCAGCTGTGCATATGCGCCGTGTTTGTTCAGGTGATTTCACTTTGATAAGTCCATTCTGTTTACTCATACACACCTAACAAATTATTTAAATTTTATGGTATTATATGATGTGCCGCGAAATATTCGTAAGTTTGAAAGTGAATTTTAATGTTTCGCGTAATGCGTTCTTAACTGACTGCGACTAAGTAATGGACGGTTAAGATTTTCTTTTGTTTGCGAACAGATATTTGTATCTTTATAGTTCCTAAATTACTTTACCTGTTTTGACAAACTGGAGAACATTTTATAAAAGTAAAGTGAAGAAGAGCAGAATATAATCGGCAGAGTAGAATATTATCTACCTCTTTCCTACGGAGGTGTCGTAAGAGGCGTAGAATATAATCTACCTCTTTCCTACGGAGGTGTCGTAAGAGGCGTAGAATATAATCTACCTCTTTCCTACGGAGGTGTCGTAAGAGGCGTAGAATATAATCTACCTCTTTCCTACGGAGGTGTCGTAAGAGGCGTTTATTCGTGCAGAATAACAACATAACATGCAAAGCCGTCACTATACCATGCTTGTGGGAACGCAATGGAGAGTTACATTTTATTTGTATATAAAATTGGCGGGGGCGAAAAGTAGGCTAAATGTATAGCCTCTACTTACCCCTTATATGAAAAAAGGCGTGTCTGTATGTATGTATTATGTATACATTTGGAATAAATACGAATAATATTTTAATAATACTCGTCTTCAGTCACTGTTTTTTTTTACAACAGAGTCCCAGAAAGTGGACGAAGTCTTTCAATCAAAGGGTTATTTTTTTTTAAATTAAACAACGCCTTTATGAAAAGGGTAATTATAATATTAAAGAATACTAGGATGAGGATAACCTCTGGGAATGAGGTGATCGCTGCCAAGACATTTCTACATTTCTATGATACTACTGTCATTGCCCGTTATTTTTAAAAATACTAAAAAAGAAAGCGTTAGGTTTCCTGGTAACTTTACGTCCATTGAGTATTATGTATAAAAATCTATATTAAATGAAAATTATTTTCTTCTATTCTAACATAAAAGAAAGAAAGTAAGAAACTTGTTTATTCGCAGGCAGTTTAACTACAGCACGATAATTACAGTATACAAAAGGCATATAAAGAAAATAAAATAAAAAAAAGAAACTATTACTAACCTTAAATAAAATAATTAAAACTAATGTGACGTAATGGTAAAATCTGTGCTACAGCATTAGCCCACGAAATGGATCGAACTCAGCTATTGTCGAGATAACCCGACACTGGTTTTCAGTGCGACCCTTAACTTAGGGGAACTCGGGCGGATGCGCGTGCGCTTATAGGAATTGAAAACATAAATTATCTTGAAGAAAAGTAAGTTACTTTGCTAAGATCCGCATGCAAAATATAAAAATGGTGTATATTACCTAGTTTTTTGAAGTGCACCACCCGCCCTCCCTCAGTAGCGTGCACAAGCAAACTAACACCGCCACCAGGTACCCTCCACCAACCACTACAATACCACCACTAGATAATATACACCACCGAAGCCGAGAACACGACACGCGTTTCGCCCCAAAACGAGGCATTATCAAGCGTAATAGACTCTACAACACACGGCCGCCGAGTGACGCGGTGCACGCTACTGAGGGAGGGCGGGTGGTGCACTTCAAAAAACTAGGTAATATACACCATTTTTATATTTTGCATGCGGATCTTAGCAAAGTAACTTACTTTTCTTCATTATAATGGATTTCCGCAAAGTAACGCCTGATTCTATTAACTATATAAATTATCTTATTTAAACTTATTATTACTTATATTTAAATACAATTATATAAATACTACATCACCGTTTTATAATTAATTTACCCCTAACCCTTCAATAAACACGACAATAAAATAAAAATAAAAATCATTATAAAATTAAAAGGAAAAAAAATGCACTTAAATAATTTACTGTACTATACTTTTGTGAGTCATCTGCATGTATTGTTGTTTCTTAGGCAGTTCTTTTTTGTCCGTCAATTAGTTTTAATTTATACCTGGCCTTAAAAGCACTAATCAATTTGAGGTCACGTAATGGAGGCGGCAGATTATTCCAACACTTCGTAGCGTTGTACTTAAAGCTGCGTCTGAACGCGGCTGTGCGATGAAAGGGATAGAGTAATTTACAACCTGATGACCATGTTATATGTTGTATTATGATCTTTGGACCAAATCAGTTTCTTGTAGAAGTATATAGGTTCTTTAGTTTTTACTATACCAAACAGAAGGGTTGCAAAATGAAGTCGCCTGCGATGATCCATCTTAAGGATGTTTGCATCGTTCAGAAATGGTGTCACGTGTGCACGTGTGATATCGCAAAGCAGAAACGTGCGCAAGCATTTTGAACTCTCTGTATTACATTTTTGGTACGTGCTAATAAACGCGGTCCTATAAGCGCGTCTGCTTAGTTAAATTTGGAGAGGATAAGCGATTCACAAAGCCTAACACGTAAAGTGTCACTTAAGTAATTACGGATTCGATACAATAGATTTAGCCTGAAGAAACAATTACGTGAAATATCGCTAATGCGTTTCTCGAAACGCAGTTTTTCGTCCATCACGATCCCCAGATTTCTTGCTTCAGAGACTCGCACGACTGTCTCATTGTTTATTTTTACAGCAGGCGATCTAGAGTTAACCTTTTGCAATTGCGTAGGTGTTCCAAGGATCATATACTTCGACTTTTTTGGGTTTAACACCAAGGAGTTACGCTCAGACCATAAGAATATATGACAAAGATCAGAGTTCAACTTTGCGACTGCAATGTTCGTATCGTTGGGCTTGAAAGAAATATATATATGTAAGTCATCTGCATACATATGATACTTACAATGTTCAATGTTGCTGATAACATCCGCGCTGTATAAAATAAAAAGCAAAGGGCCTAATATCGACCCTTGAGAAACTCCTCGTTCAACCCTTTGGCTTTTTGAAATAATTTTATTAATACTATTTTGCTGCAGCTCGACTCGTTGTGTGCGGTTCGTAAAATAGCTGTGAAATCATTTCACGGCATTAGTACCTATTCCATAATATGACAACTTTGAAAAAAGTAAAGGAACATTAAGGGTGTCAAATGCACATGAGGAATCTAGCAGAGTCAGCATCGTAGCCTCTTCATTACTCTGTGCAGTTAATATATCATCTACTACCTCGATTACGGCAGTACTGTGATGCTTCCTAAAACCAGACTGTAGCGTTGGGAGTATATTATTTGTCTCCAGATATTCTCGTAACTGATAACATGCTACTTTTTCTAAAACCTTTGAGAGGCATGGTAAAATGCTGATAGGCCGCAGGTCGGATGCATATACTAGGTTACTCATTTTAGGTAAAAAATCAAAGATCAGGATAGGTGTTCGTTTCAAATGATCCGTTTATAATAGATGTTATTACTGTAAGGCAGTCTGAGGGTAATAGCTTTAACATATCGAGTGATATATCATCACATCCGACAGCATTGGATTGTAAGGAATTTATTATCTTAGCTACCTCACTTTCTGTAATTCTTTTAAATTCAAATGAAGTGTTAGAAATACGATGAAAATCATTCAACGAAGAGCGGCTCGAATTGTCGACGACCATGTCCTATCTGATCGGCTTGATCTTTGCGAAGAGATGTTGCATCTCTTTGCATTTTTTACAGGATCTACCATGGGGAGTGTTCCAAGGAATTGTTCGGATTAATTCCAGCCGCTGAATTTCACCATCGCACCTTACGGCATAACCTCAAATTCCATCGTCACCACCTTGATGGTTGGCATTCCACCACAGTGCGTTTTTCGCGGAATTTTCTGCCACGCACTTGCTCTTTATGGAATGTTCTGCCGTCAGCGGTTTTTCCGGACCGATACGACTTAGGGACCTTCAAGAAAAGAGCCTATTCCTTTCTCAAAGGCCGGCAACGCATCTGCTATTCCTCTGGTATTGTAGGTGTTCATGGGCGGCGGTGATCACTTACCATCACGTGAGCCACCTGCTCGTTTGCCTCCTATTCTATAAAAAAAAAATTCAAAAAAAGTGAGAAGAGACATAGCAAATATCTTTATTCCCAGGTACATTGAGAAAATGTTTATTTATTGTATTTGCGTCATTGAAATGGGTAAACAAACTAGATCTTTGAAATAACCGCACTTGATTGTCATTGAACAGCTCTACTGTATAGAATGCAATGAACGTCAACATTGGAAAGACGTTTGTTGGAGGCTGCGACACCCGGCGTCCATTAGAAGAGAGCACGCCGTGCGGGGACGGGAGCGCATGAATAAAACATCGCACCAAAACTGGACAAATTAATTGGTGGCAGTTTCTGCGAACCGCTGCCTCACGAGATCGACCGACGGATGCGCATTTCTCAGGGCTGTCATGCTCCTGATTTATTCTACCGCTTATGCTCAAACCGTTGGCGTCTCGCTAAAAAGTTGTTGCGTAACGTTTTTGAGAAAATCAGCGAAGTGTTCGTTAAATGTCGTCAGCCCTAAAGCTTATGAATCGCATTTTTTTACCCTCAACCGAGTACTCTGTGAATGAAGCCCCTGCCCTCTCTCATCTCCCTAAATGGTGCGACGCCGGTGTTCGCAAAAAGCACTCGTTGTCGGCCCTCGGCACTCACTATGCTGCAAAAGCGAGACGTCGCTATACGTCCTTAATAACCTCCTTTTCTTCACATAAAAAGCATCCGTTCTTACCATTCTGTAGTAACTGCGATTATGTGAACCCGGAGATTCCAGGAACTGGTTTTTCCTTTAAGTAGGCAATGTGACATTGCGATGTAATTTAACGCAGTGGCTGTCTTTCTCCCTCACAATTTTAAAGATTAATCGTGTACAATTTTTTCCATTTTTTGCTAAAGCCCGGTATTTGGTTATTTTATGCTATATCATTTTCTCCTCAAGCTGTCTAATTTATTTTTGGCAGATTTTGTCATCAACCCATTACAAATGACGGCGCGGTTTTTAGTAAATTAGAGTTGTTCACAAAGCGACGTTAAAGCCCCTAATTAGTGTAAATTTTTCTGAGGGAAGAAACATACCAATCGAGAAAGTAGCATCACTCTTTAGAGTATACGTAAAGAATAGAAAATGTGTTCGGGGAGGTGTCAGTTGCAGTGGCCGCGCCGCGACCACATTAAAACGGCAATGCGTGGTGTTTAGTTAGAAATTGGCCACGCATTCCACCAGATTACCAGTTTTACGAGCGGCCCGGTATCGGTTTCGCAAGGTTCGCTTTTAATCTTCATTCATCATTCGGCACGCCGTTGCCACTTAGGGCTAAAACGCACGAGCGATTTTTTATCCGCTGGAAATGCTAACTGGCTTCATAACCGGCCAATCTTTTCTGACTTTAGACAGCGTCGCCAGTGTATACTACTTAAAATACATCATCTTAACATTTCCCATTTCGAAAAGTAGACCAATAGATTAATGTTGATAACAATACAACGTAGCGTTTCCTATCGTCGGTAGCGCACGAAATAATCTTGTTCGTAAGGTGCTGGCCGCTCAGCAGGTCGTTGCCTTTGCAACTTTGTTGTTAGAACTGGTCCATGCACAATCGATGCGCTGTAGTTCGGTTTATTGGCAAACGATTGATTCCACATGCGTGATGACGTAACTAAGGGATAAGTTCCACTGCAAGTCTGTATACTAACTACTCGGAAATCTTCGCATTTTCCCGTGATACCACCCAAAAAAAAATTCAGTCGATGTTCCAGCATGGAACATGGTTTACTGGTGGTAGGATTCCTATGCAGGAATTCGTCTAGGTAGGTACCACCCCAGGGCCAGTTATTCTGCCGTGAAGCAGTAAAGTAAAGAAAAGTAAAGTTTCAGCCTATAAATGTCCCACTACTGAGCACAGGCCTCCTCTCATTTCTGAGAGGGTTTTGGAGCTAGGAAGAATCCGCCACGCTGCTCCAATGCGGGTTGGCGGACTTCACATGTCCTCGAAATATTTCTATTCCTCGGACATGCAGGTTTCCTCACGATGTTTTCCTTCACCGCTAAGCACGTGGTAAATCAGCACTTAAAATTGTAGAACAATATTAGAGGTGCTGGCACCGGGGATCGAACCCAGGTTACTCGCTTACTATGAAATTAAAGGCGAGCACCAGGCCCCTGAGCTACCACGGCAGCAAGTGAAGCAGTAGTGTGCAAGCATTACTGTGTTTCGGTTTGAAGGGCACTGAGAGCTAGCGTAATCACTGGGCATATGAGACTTAAGAACTGATGTCTCAGGGTGACGGGCGCAGTGTGGTGTCACACAGAAATGTTCTGGGTGACACAGCATTTGTTATGGGCAGACGTTGCACTTACCATCAGGGGAACGTTTTACTCGTTCCGTCACTTTCATCAAATAAAAAAAATAAAAAAAATGGAAATAGTCACCATAATTACTTTATTTGCACCACAATAGTGTTAACAATTAGTAGTAGCAAAATGTAAAATTACAAAAACTTCGATTGCGACCACAGCTATAAGGTGAACATTAATCCATTCTCCATCGCATCAATATCTGTCTTAATATTCGTGGGAACGATTACAGCCAAGAATCGTTAACATTTTCCAACGTTGGTCGTCGATTAGAAAATGCTAATGCTCTTTCATTATAAAGCCTAGTAAATCTCGTGGGATATTCAATTCCGTGCCATGTATTGAGCGCGGGCGGCGATCGCTTGCAAACAATGCACTGACCCGTCTTGTTGATATTTTTCGCTATTGTAACCGGTGACATTGCAACATGTTTATGAATCCGTTCCAATTCTAAGGGAGTTTGTTTGGTTATAACGTAATATGTTACTGTTTGGTGTTGATTGCGCATGCGGTACGCACAGCCGATAGACAAACGCGTAATGCTACAAGTGGCAAAATAGAGTCAGAATTATGGACGTTGCCTTTGTGTGTATATTAAAATAAAACATTGTATGACACACTCTAAGTTTTTCAGTTTCGATGCATCTTCGCATTCCGGGAAAAAAAAATCGACACTAGTTGCGAACTCGAAAATAGAAACTTCTAGATTCGAGACTGTTTCAAAAGTAGGTTATCGATCTTATAGGCTAGGCATTTAGACAGTTAAAACAAGATATTTTAATTAAGTTCTTTATTAACTCAAATTATGAAATCTAAAATTATTTATGAGAATTTTTCTCCTTTTTAAATGGTTTTACAACCCCCTCAAAATGAATACCAAATGAAAGGACTTAATTAGTAGAACATACTCGTATGAAAGGACTTAAATAGTACACAATAAAAAATCCAAGTCCAAGATGGCCGCCACCACAACTTTGCGGATTACTTTTTCAATATGGGTATAAAATGAAAGGGCGTGACAAAGAAAAAAATCCTAATCTAAACTAATATTATAAAGAGAAAAGATTTGATTTTTTGTATGTTTGGTTGTAATGAATAAACTCAAAAACTACTGAACCGATTCTAAAAATTCTTTCACCTATATACAAAACTACATTGCCACCGACTAACATGAGTTGTATTTAATTAAAAAAAACCGAGATCCCTACGAAAAGTGCTATGATGTAACTCAATGTATAAATTTACGAATAAAAGTCTGCAAAAACTATTGATGATAAAGAAAATAATGTAGTACATTTTCATAATGCTCATCGTTACTCAAAAAAAAGTCCGCGAAGCTTTATGTCTAACTATAATAGTTAAAGTCACAATAACCGCTTTTTGTTCAATGTAGTCAATCAAATCACGGGTAGAATCGAAAGATGATGGCATTCGTATCATGATATTAATCCTTATCCTACAAAATAGTTTAATATAGTTAATTACTGTCTTAAGTCTCAATATTCCCGATACTGAAAACACTCGAGTCTTGCAAATAGCAAAAAATCGTTGAGACGCGAAGTTTTCGAGGCCGAGTTTCCCGGAATGAAAGCCCTAGTACATACTCTTCAAGCAATACTGTGCATATAGTAAACGTGGTAGCTGTGTAACGAATACGTTCACTTGTAACTTCAAACTAGAAGTAGATATTAGTTTAACGTTATACATTTTGAGCGAAGATAAACCACGTGCTGTAAAGCGAATGGAAAAGCAAAATACAGTGAAGAAACCATTTAATAGCAATGCTATTAAACGAAGATAGTGTAATTATTTAGGGTACGGACTGAGAAACGACGTCGCAGGATCGGACCCGCCATTCTATTATTGTCGTGAAACATCTCCTAGCACAAACTTTTCAGCTTAGTTGGATGGTTAACAGGAATATTAGTAATGTTAATAGCATTGCTAGTATTTTTTCAAAAAAAGGTTACTTATGTTCCTGTTAGCCACTCTAACTAAGCTTAAAAGTTAGTGCTGGGAGGAGGTTTACCATAAATGGTGGTAAACCATTAGCTTTGAATTGTTAGAAGCGAATGAATTATACATAGGCATTTTATGTCCATCTAAAAAGGCCTGCGCCCTTCAGTGGGACATGTTAAAATATTTTTTTTGTTTGGAGAATGGGCCGAGACCAACAAAACGTTCGCCTGATGGTAAGTGCAACGTCCGCCCATAGCAATGCTGTGTCACGCGGAATATTTCTGTGTGGGACCACACTCACCAGAAGAGATCTGTTCCTTAGTTTCATATGCCCAGTGATTACACTAGCTCCCAGTGCCCTTCAGACCGAAACACAGTAACGTTTGCACACTACTGTTTCATAGCAGAATAACTGGCTCCTTATTCAAACGTTAAAATTGCAAGAATTCCAAATGGCCGGTATATGTTGAAATTTTTTCTATCTATCCGTATTGCTGCAGTTTTAGTTATTCCTTTTATGTATATGAGTGTGTTAGTGCTTATACATATTTCTTCTACACCTTATTGTATTATACGTATTTTACTGCCGCTTGTATTAAAATCGTGAATATTGTAGGTAATTTGTGCCCGACTTTTCTAAGTTAAAAAGATAAACTCCACATTTGTATTTTTTTAATTCGTGCGTCGCATTTAGCTCAACCAGTTCGTTGTTACATACATTAAGGCATACAATTCCTCTCGCAGTCTTCCCACACAGGCTGGCATTGTTTATACGTTTTTGCGGTTTCAGTAATCTCGACATAGTTGCTCATAAAGCGGCTAACAGTTACGACGTGACTTCCGGCGTTCACGAGATCGGTACCCTCCGGTCGGGATCACGTTTTTTTGCGAGGCTTAACTACAGCGTTCGCCACTCATAGCATAAATGAAATAACTACTCTTACTAAAATAGCATTTGGTCTGAAAAATGCCCGTGAACTTTTTCCGTTTTGTTATGGCTGAGCATATCTCTTAAATATTAAAACATTTTTATTACATGGATATAAGATACAAAATTGAATGACGAAAGTTTCATAAACTGTTTTTTTTTCTTTCTTGAAACTGTCATAATTGGAGATTTGCTGCGTCTAAAGTTGAAGGTTTCAGTAAGGTTATCTTTATTCACCTTAACATTGCACTTTTAAAATAGCTAAAATAGCCTTTTTAGCTATATTATTAAGAGACAAAATGCAAAATTCACTAAATTAGTTTCTGCATTGAACAGATTTGAATTGCAGTTTTGCTTCGAGAAATAAATGTCTATATTAGGAAAATATTAAATGTTGTCGATGTGAGAGTGAGAGAGTTGAGACTAGTGGCGATAGCGAGGTGTCTTTTCTGTTTCTTATTAAATTGCAACTACACTAACATTATGTGAGATAGAGTTCTTGAAGTTATCACTCTGACTCCCGCATACGTGTCTCGTGGGTAAGAGAGCCAACTGGTGGAAGCATTCAGTCATGAGTGGTTACAACTGACAGTCCAAAATAAGCTGTCATGGTTTTTTGCCTTAGGAAGCCTTCAACCTCTGTCCCGAAGACTCTGCATTTATAGACATTCCGCATATTTTGGACGTGTCGTTGCTCCATATAGTGAGCTTCAGATTGTCCTACACAGCGTTTGATGGTACGAATCGAGCGTAAGGCCGTCCAGTGGCTCTGCCATAATCACTGTCGTTGACAAATCGAGATTATATGTTTGTGTATGTGGATTGGTTAGTGGTTTGTAAACTGTTTCAGACTGACTCTGGAATTGCTTCCCTATAGTGGCGAGTTCATGCACTTTTACTCTGACCCTGGGTCGAGGCCAGATAACCGCCGCTTTATCAGCGATCTACCCAACGCTGTGCGCTGAAAACTGTACCGTTCCGATTACTCGCTTCAAATAACAATATCGTGATAACGGATGTGTTTAGGTTACGATGTAATCAGATTTTCGTGGTTCCACTGAACACGATTAGAACCCTGTTTTAATCCGGACAGATGATATTTAGGAGTTTCGTTGTGACATTTTTGATGTCTCAGGACCACACTTTGCGCCAATATGTGAGGTCTGTAATCAGTAGTAAGACATGCGATAAGTTCCTAGCCTGATTATTGGAAGATTATTCGCTCGGGATTGCTGGTAGAAGCACGCTGTAGATACTGACTGTAGCATACAAAACTGGCTTAACTGAAATGCCACTCTCTCACTGATTACCAGCGTGTAACCATTGAAGCCTTCAGGAGGCACCACATTGACTCTTCATCGAGGATGAATGTAGGTGTCTGTAGACCACTTTTTTTTTTCAAATTTAATTTTTGGACGGTTCCATACAAAACATTAGTGCTATTTTCTACATCAGCGCATATTCTAGACCCTAGATGTGTACCTTGCCTTCAAAGTAAAGGTAATTTGTATGTTTAATTATTTATCTGATAAGTAAACGTATTTTTGTATGTACATTATATGTATATTTTATAATTATAAATGCAAGCTAAGGAACCCATCAGATTTGTGTCAGTCAATCTATTCTTTGTTTTTATTTACATAATCTAACCTATATAAGTCCAATAACGACTACCATTGCGATAGCCATTGCGATAAGTTTATTTAAAATATTATTATGTAGCTGATACGAGGTCTCTTGTTTTTATCCACTTTAAATACATTGTTAAAATTTTACAATTGTTCGGAATAATAACTGGTTGTTACTGGTGATAAGATTCCTATGCAGGAATCCGTCTAGGTAGGTACCACCCCAGTGCCAGTTATTCTGCCGTGAAGCAGTAGTGTGCAAACATTACTGTGTTTCGGTTTGAAGGGCACTGTGAGCTAGCGTAATCACTGGGCATATGAGACTTAAGAACTGATGTCTCAGGGTGACGGGCGCATTGTGGTGTCACACTGTTCTGGGTGATATAGCATTTGTTATGGGCAGACGTTGTACTTACCATCAGGTGAACGCTTTGCTCGTTCCATCACTTTTATTAAATTAAAAAAAATAAAAATTCCAGCAGCTGTTTTTTGCAATCGCACTTTGCGGCAGAACAAATTTCCATCGTCACCATCTGGATGGTTGGCATTCCACCATAGTGCGTTTTTCGCGAAATTTTCTGCCACGAAAGACCACTTTATGGAATCTGCTGCAGCCGGCGGGTTTTCCGGACCGATACGGCTTAGGGACCTTTAAGAAAAGAGCCTATTCCTTCCTCAAAGGCCGGCAATGCGCCCGCGATTCCTCTGGTATTGTGGTTGTTCATGGGAGGTGGTGATCACTTACCATTAGGTGAGCCAATTGCTCGTTTGCCCCTTCTCCTATAAAAAAAACATTGTAACCACTTTTATTCATAATGTTTATTTTAGTAAAATTTCTAGCGTCACCCGTAAACAAATATTTGTTAGTAAAGTTCTCGCTTAAAATTTCATAGTACGCGTGTGACCTGGGTTCGATTCCCGGTGCCGGCACCACTAAAATTGTTAATTGCAATTTTAAGTGCTGATAACACGTGCTCGGCGGTGAAGGAGAACATCGCGAGGAAAACTGCATGTCTGAGCAGTAAAAAATATTTCGAAAGACATGTGCAGTCCGCCGACCCGCATTGGAGCAGCGTGGCGGATTCTTCCTAGCTCCAAAACCCTCTCAAAAATGAGTGAAAGCCGTTGCTCAGCAGTGGGATATTTATAGGCCGAAACTTTACTTTACTTTTACATACTGAATCTAATAAATATATTAACATAGTAATATATCAACATAGAGAACATAGTAACGCTTCTCACTGATAAGCAAAGTGGCGGTAACCTAGATAACTCCCTGCGATTTCAATCACACCGTCATCTGTAACGGGCTCACATTAGCCTGTTGCTATGCGAGAACACGCGAGCACATGCCAGTGCTAGACTCTAGAACACTCTATATATATATATATTATCTATATATATTAAAATATATTTTTTTTTATTTGATAAAGTTACGAGACGAGCAAAACGTTCACCTGATGGTAAGTGCAACGTCTGCCCATAACAGATGCTGCGTTACTCAAAATATTTCTGTGTAGCACCACACTGCGCCCGTCACCTTAAGACATTAGCTCTTAAGTCTCATATGCCCAGTGATTACGCTAGCTCACAGTGACCTTCAAACCGAAACACAGTAATGCTTGCACACTACTGCATCACGGCAGAATAACTGGCCCTGGTGGTACCTACCTAGACGGATTCCTGCATAGGAATCCTACCACCAGTAAAAATATCTTAACTACAATTGCAATTACAAATCATGCACACAATAAGTGAGCTTTTTGTCCAACAGAAAAGTGCATTTACTATTCAAATGATGAAGGACTTGTTACAATTTCATTATGTATAAATGAGCCCCATTTAAATTCTATACGTTTTAGAAAATAGTCGAAAGACTAGAAACAGTACGTAGTGTAGCGTTGCATCGGTAAGGCGTCGGGAGGGCAGTGCGAAGACGCGTATGTTCAGGGCGTTGACCCGTGGAGCCAGGTCGGGCTCACGGCCCGGTCACTTCCATCGCTCCCTTACAAACTTGCACTTTTGCATGTTGTTTACTGAAAACTAACTGGGAACTAAAATACCCGAACAAAAATAGACGAACAAAAGACATGCCTAGTACTTATACCTATTGCTTATCGCATTACCTGGAAAGTAGACATACTAGACATGTCTTTTTATCGATATTAAAATTATATAATAACTGTCGTCGTATCGGTGTCAAATCGTTGTAAGGAAAATTCCGGTTACACAACCGTTCTCTGTTATAAGAGACCTAATATAGTCTTTACGTTATTACTTTTTTACACGCTTCATATTAGATTCACTTGTATGTTTGTATGTTTGTAACCAACTCCTTAAGGCTCGATTTTCTCCTACTTTGAACGATCCGATTTAATTAAAATTTTGCACACCTGTCAAAGACCGATGACAATGCAATAATTCGACTAAAAATAAAAAAATTGTTTAAAAAAACTAAAAAGCACGCTTTTATAGAAGATCCTACTAAATTATTCAATAGATGGCGCTAATATATTACCTGTTGTAGAGGTCATCGACATAAATTAGTTTGTAACAAAATAAATAATAGTTAAAAAAAAACTAAAAAAAGCACGCTTTTATAGAAAATCCAACTAAAAAAATAGTTTAAAAAACTAAAAAGACACTTTTATAGAAAATCCAACTAAATTACTCAATAGATGGCGATAATATACATATAATATTACCTGTTATAGAACATTCAATACATAAATTAATGATTTAGGGAAAAACATATTTTGATATGTGGCGATTGAAATATTAATATTTTAGATGTTAAACTTATCGAATATGGAAAATCTTTAAATTCTATTCTGACAAACTTTAATTTAAAGAATCACATCTTACTACTCGTACATACAAGACAAACCTATAAAACAAGAGTTCGTGTTTAGACCTGATAGCTAGTACATTCCAAATGCAAATTCAGAAATTCATTATATGGGACTTTCTAATCATGAGACATCGCAAAGTCTGACGTTTGATGTGCTTCATAAACACACCAAAAATACAATAAAAAGCTTGTTTGAGTATAGGAGAGATTATAGTAAGGATTACATCAGGAAATTTCAAGAGTGTATGACAGCTCTGTCTTTTAGTGACGTATATGCCGAAAGAAACTCGGAGAAAGCGTTCAATATCTTTCATGATTATGTTATTATGTTCTATATCTATTATGTATCTCTGTTTTCCTATAATAAAGGTTAAAATATTGAACAAGCCGGCAAAAACAAGATGGCTTTCGAAGGGCATAAAACGCTGCTGTGTAATAAAAAGAGGGCTTTATTTAAACTATAAGATAGGAAGAACCAATAAATCAAACCAAAAAACTTTATATGGTACATATGCAAGACTATTGAAAAAATGTATCAATTATTGATATATTGGGCAGTATGTCCAAAAACTAAATGCTGAAAGGATTATTAAAAATGCAGATAACAAAGTGAAAGCATCATGGCATATTATTAACTCTAGCGTTAAAGCTGTCAGTAAAACTAATCAAATAGAGTCTAAAAAAATGGTACTACCGGAAAATGATAGACTTAGTTGTTGTCCGAAAGAAATTTCCAACTCATTTAATAATTTTTTTATAGAACTAACATGTAAATCACCTTTAACTGAAAATTCAACAAGGACATCTATCAAAAAATTAAATGAAACAAAAACAATTTTCTTAAAACCTGCTGACCCAGGTGAAATAATTAGGATTTTTAAAACGCTTCGCAACACAAATTCTACTGGCTATGATAATCTGAATATACGATTGTTAAAAATGTATGCTAGTAATCTGTCCTACCCATTAAGTCATATTATTAATTTATCCTCTACCGAAGGAATGTTTCCCTCGCGATTGATGTATTCTATCATAAAGCCCCTTTATAAAAGCTGGGATAAAACTATGATGACGAATTATAGGCCTATTACCTTAATACCAGTGATTTCCAAATTGTTTGAGAGAATTTTTCACTCCCGACTTTACTCTTTTTTTAATATCCCAAAATATACTAAGTACACAACAATTTGGATTTAGAAAGAATTACTCAACAACTTTAGCATGTTTTAACTTAATTAAACTAATAACAGAAAAAATGAATTCAGGTTCACGTGTGATTTCTTTATTTTTAGACTTGAGTAAAGCTTTCGACTTTGTATCGCACAAAATTCTGATTCAGAAACTATCTCGTTATGGTATACGTGGAAAAGCAAACGAATGGATCGAGAGCTATCTTAAAGAAAGAAAACAGAGTGTAGAAATTACAAATACTATTAAAATCGGTAAAAGTTATGTAAAGTCATCACATAAATCTGGCTATTGTATAAATAGTTGTGGGGTACCTCAGGGTAGCGTATTGGGCCCATTGCTATTCCTGGTATATGTAAAAGACTTACCTGATGCCACAAATCACAACTGAATTTTATTTGCAGACGATACAACCTTAGTAATATAATCTAAAACTAAATCTGAGAAACTGAAACAAAAAAAGCTTCTAAAACTAAATCTGAGAAACTGAAAAAAAAAAAACAAAAAAAACAATTTGAACATTAATTTATCTAAAACTAAACTTATTGAATTTCAAACATATAATAGCCAATCTTATAACTTAAACATAAATCATAATAATAAAAAAATTGAAGTTGTAAATGGGGCAACATTTTTAGGCTTGAAAATAGATAAATACTGTAACTGGAAGTCACATATAAATTGTCTCTGTAATAAGCTTGATAAGTATGTATACGTTTTGAATAGATTAAGGCTTACAGTTTCCCAAGCAGCTGCGCAAACAGCATACCATGGTCTGGTGTCTTCCAGGTTGAGATATTGCATTATTTTATGGGGTAACTCTACAGAGTCTATTAGAGCATTTAGGGCACAAAAAAGTGTTTACGCGCAATCTACGGCATGGACTATTTGGACAGTTGTAAATCTAAATTTATATCCAGTAATATTTTTCCTCTTCCATGTTTATATATGTTTGAAATATGTGTTTTTGAATTTAAATTTATTTCCAAATGTAAGAAATGTTAGAAGTCAATATAAACACATCCTTCATGTACCAAATCAGAGATTGACAGTTTATCAGAAAAATGTTTATTGTATGGCCATTAAAATTTATAACCGTTTACCAGATATTTTCAAGAATAAAAAAAATCGACAATTCAAAAATGACGTAAAGAAATTTTTTTAAGCAAATGTTATTATGATATTGGTGAATTTTTAAATGACAATAATATGTAATTAATTAATTATTATTATTTTATGATTTTAACGAATTATGAATGTAACTAAATGCCTTATAATTTTGAATGTTATATTATAAATTGACATGTAAATAATCTACAATTAATTCTACATTTATTTTATATTTGCACACTTTTTATTCAAGTAAGAGCATGCTGGAATGTTAAAATTTTATAATACCTTTATTTATGTACCATGTCTCTGGCAAATAAATCATTTTGAATTTGAATTTGAATTGAATTGAATTTGAAAAAAAGTAGAAAATAAATAGTTTGAAAAAACTTAAAAATACGCTTTATATAGAAAACCAAACCAAAAATTAGAAATAAATTTTAATAATTTGAATTAAGAATAGTGTAAAAAAATCTAATAAATATAAATTAATAACAGTGTAAATAAGAAAAAAATGTTTTATTTAAAAAAAATGCGTGGGGTACATCGTGTCAATAGTTATAAATATTTCATTGACAGATATGAGAAGAAGGATTATCATTTCGATGATATCTTAAAAAGCACCCCACGCTTTTTTTTAAATAAAACATTTTTTTCTTATTAACACTATTATTCATTTATATTTATTAGAATTTTTTCACTATTCTTAATTCAAATTTATTAAAATTTATTTTCTATTTTTTAGTTTGGTATCCTATATAAAGCGTATTTTTAAGTTTTTTCAAACTATTATTTATTTGTTCGTAACTATTATTTTCACCATCTGAGGGGGATTTGATCATGTTTATAGTAGTTTTTTTATTATAATTGGAGTTAATAGAATCTGGCGTTACTTTGCGGAAATTCATTATAATAAGGGAATGAAGTTAATTTACTAAGATCCGCGTGCAAAATTTAAAATAGTGTGCATTACCTAGTTTAAGAAGGGCACCGACCGCTCTCCCTCAACAGAGTGCACAAGCAAACCAATACCCGCCCGCAATAGCCGCCACCAGATACCCACTACCACTAAGCAATACACACCTCTGAAGTCGAGAACACGACACGTGTTTCACCTGAAAACGAGGCATTAACATAACTCTACGACAGTTTCTTTCTTTTATTATTGGGATGATGTGACGAGACGAGCAAAACGTTCACCTGATGGTAAGTGCAACGTCTGCTCAGAACATTTCTGTGTGGCACCACATTGCTCCCGTCAAACCGAGATATCAGTTCTTAAATATCGTATGCCCAGTGAATTTACTTGCTTACAGTGCCCTTCAAACCGCAACACAGTTATACACTACTGCTTCGCGGCAGAATAATTGGCCCTGGGTTGATACCTACCTAGATTATTGCCACCAGCGAAAGGTCTCTTTCGGCTCTTTTATCGATTTACTTTTCCCTGGTATTTAAGATAAATAGGTTCATACGGGACACTATACTAAGATACGTTCCATATAGAATTTATAATTTTATTCTTGTGCATAACTTGTGAAAAGGTCAATAAAAAAATCGCATAGTATTGAAACGTATACGCTTATTTTGTTCTGTTTAACTCCCCATTTATAAAGTGTTAGAAGTTTTAAAAGTACTTCGTATGTAGGCCAAACAAGACCATTAGTTATTGTGGTGTCAACATACGTACCACGATTATTAGAGAGACACGCTCGTAGTGTGTTATCCTAGCTGCAGTGTAACCTTATGTTTATTCTTTAACATTATCAGTAAACTTATCTGAATGAAGTTTACATTTTGTTCTTGCACTATGTATATATGTATATTCCTTGCATCTAATGTGATCTAGTGATTTTCTCTGCAGAAGTCTATAACATCTATACAAATAAATATATTTTAAGTGTCTGTTTGTAATAACAAAATAACAGATTTTTACTCAATGCTTATAAAAGTACATACGGTACATATAAGAAAAAGAACAATTTTATAAATTTTTTGTCTGTTTGTTCCGGCTAATCTCCGAAACGGCTGCGCCGATTTTCACGATTCTTTCACTGACAGATAGCTGATCTTATAGCGGGTAACTAAGGCTACTTTAATTTTAGAAAAATGCTTAGGGTTCCGCTAAAAGTAAATTAAAACCTAAAAATCCGATTCAAATAGGGAAGTATATATGTATATGATCGATCGGGGTTTGCTTTTTTGCGCGGGTGAATCCGCAGGGCATTATATTATTAACTAAGATTGTTGGTACGCAGTAGTAATGTGTCTGATTGAGCGAATGGCTGCCAACATCCATACTCATCATTACCTGAACATAAAACCACAGTGCACAAAACTAGGACATAATTATTTTATGTAGACTATCATATAATTGTTGTTGTTAAAGTACGTTTCAACATTATTCACGATTCTTCTGAGTTGACGCATAAAGTCAAAAACATTGACCCGTAAGTAGGGCGCATGGCGCGCTCGCTCGTCGCTCCTCCGTCGCTGTGCGATTATGCATCGCTACACATGTCATATTTATTTATGAACTATTTTCAGCACTCCTTTTAAGTTTCTTCTCGCTTGTTTTAATATTGGAGTAGGCACAGCTGTGGTGCGTAGCGAGAGATGTAACGTAATTTCGTTCGTAATGCAACCGGCGGTAGGATTTCTATGCAGAAATTCGTCTAGTAGCTACCATCGTAGGGTTTTTATTATTGCCGTTAAGTAGTAGTGTGTAAACGTTACTGTGTTTCGGTCTAAAGGGCACTGCGAGCTAGTGTAATTACTGGGCATATGAGACTTAAGAACTGGCACAGCATTTGTTATGGGCAGACGTTGCACTTACTAACTAACTATCTAGCTAACAAGTGAGCGTTTTGCTCGTTTATCCTATATAAATAAATGATTTCCCACATGCTGTGCCCGCAACTTTCACGTTAAAGTCACCCCAGCATCTTTTGCTAATGAAATAAAGATTAAGTTGGCACAGCATTACTACCTTCAACTTACATACATACATAAGATCACGACTGTATCCCATAAGGGTAGTCAGAGACTGGGCACTCACTGCAAAAACAGATGACTGCCACAATCCACCTTCAACTTGTGTCAGTTTTATTGCTTTAGTAAGTTAAATTCGTTAAAACTTACAAATAACTTATTCCACATCTTATTTTATTTGTTTTATAATTTATTGGCACACAAACAATGGTTACAAAGAAAACAGTATGAAGAAATAAAGTGCCGTGAAGCAGAAGTGTGCAAACATTACTGTTTCGGTTCGAAGGGCACTGTGAGCTAGCGTAATCACGGGGCATATGAGACTTAAGAACTGATGTCTCAGGGTGCAAAGCCGCAGTGTGGTGTCGCACTGAAATGTTATGAATGACACAGCTTTTGTTATAGGCAGACGTTGCACTTACCATCAGGTGAACTAATTAAGTATAAGGTACACTTCACTGCAATCTTCTTCTTCTTCTTCTTTTCAGCCTATCACTAGTCCACTGCTGAACATAGGCCTCCCCCATAGATTGCCACAAAAGTTTGTAGCTCTCATTTTGGGGGGGATTTGCCATAGTTGCCACGCTTGGCAGGCGGGTTGGCAACCGCAGTTTATTTTTTCAGATGTTCCAGAATGATGCTGCTGCCCATCTTTTGGTTTTCATTTTCCCTCTGTCGACTTTTACGACACCCACGGGATGAGATGGGGTGGTAGATTCTCTTAAGCCGCCACCACACGGTGCACACACACACATATATTATTTATTCACTGCAATAAATAATATATATTCCGCACAAATCAGTTTCCGCACAAATCAGTTAGTTTTAGGAGAACGTCCACCTCTTCATGTGCCGCACACCAATACTAAATACGGAGGCAACACCTTCATGATACGTGGTAGTAAGTCTTTGAATGCCGTCGCACAAAAGTTTGATCTTGATGTCTTTTGCACACCAACAGCAACTGTTAGACGTAAAATAGCTCAAAACTACTTTGATAAAAAGTAACTTCTCACACAGGTTCGTACTTCTGCTTAAATCTACATATTGTTATCAATTATGTTTATTGGTTGGCGCTATGTAATTTACCCCACAAACTATATGTGGAGATTTGTAATCGGCATACTGTTGTTAATGTATCAACAAATTTATAATTTTAATTTTTGCTGTAAATCTTCCTAAAAAGTATATAAAAAAAAAAAAAAAAAATTAGCCGATAGGTGTCAGTTCCTTCCGAGGTGTCGTAAGAGGCGACTAAGTTATTGTACGGACAGCCTTTATCCCTTCAGAATAACACTATAATATGTAATGCGGTCAGTGTACTGCTCGAGACAAGGCAATGGGGAGTAAGAATTTATTGACTCGTTCCAAAATAGCGGTGACATGGTTCGCCACCCTTCACGAGTCGTTTCCCGCGAGGGCTACGTGTGTGGCATATGCCTATCCCTTATGGGAAAAAGGCGTGATTGTATGTATTTATATATGTACACTAGCTAAATTCGAGCATTTTACTTAGCGACATAACTTTTACTGGTGCTAGGATTCCTATGCAGGGATTCGACTAGGTAGGTACCATCCCCGAGCCAGTTATTCTGCCGTGAAGCAGTAGTGTGCAAAAATTATTGTGTTTCGGTTTGAAGGCCACAGAGAGTTACCGTAATCACTGGGCATGTGAGACTTAAGAACTGATGTCTCAGCATGACGGGCACAGTGAGGTGTCACACAGAAATGTTCTGGATGACACAGCATTTGTTATGGGCAGACGTTGCACTTACCATCAGGTGAACGTTTTGATCAAAAATCTTAAGTGTTATAATATATATTAATGTAAATAAGTGCCGAGTTGATTTAAGACATTTAATAATATTAATAATATAGCCTTATAATCAGATCAACTTAATATTCTATTACATTTAAAATCTATAAGGTACAAGATTACAAGTTGCCTGTTGACTGCAGATCTGTTTGCCAGTCGGCAAAGGCCTCCTCCAACCTTTTCTATTCGTTTCTGTCTTGAGCCACTATGTTCCACATCACTCTTGCCACTGATTTAAGTTACCTGATGGTAATTACTATGTTACCGATAAATTTGTGTTGGAAAGTAAAGTGAAGCACCGCATTGCCTTCGTCACAATGAGACGTTGTTCTTGTGTCTCATACTACAATAGCTTTTGTTATTAATAATAATTTTATAGGAGAACAAGCTGATGCCCGCGACTTATCCGCTAGGATGTGGGTTTTTTTTAAATATCCCGTGGTAACTATTTGATTTTCCGGGATAAGAGTACCCTATGTCCGTTCCCAGGATGCAAGCTATCTCTGTGCCAAATTTCGTCGAGATCGGTTCAGCGGTTGAACCGTGCGTGGTAACAAACAGACAGAGGGACAGAGATAGTTACTTTCGCATTAATAGTATTGGTATGGATGTGATGGGATGAGCAAAACGTTCACCTGATGGTTCTATGGCACCACTTCACGTCACAACACGTCACCCTGACACATCAATTCTCAAGTCTTATATTCGTGGTAATTACACTACCTCTCGGTGTTAAGTGCACTCCTAATCAAAACAAAGTGCTGTTTTCACAGCACCGCTTGACGTTAGAGCAACTGACACTGCAGTGATATACCTACGGCGGATTCCGGCATCCGCCAAAGTAGATGACGTTGTCGCTGAAAACACATTTTCTTACGAAATGAGACGATACAGATTGTTTCATTTTATCGTTGCCCATTTAGACTTCCGAGGTAGCTCAGGGGCCTGGTGCTCGCCTTTAATTTCATAGTTAGTAACCTGGGTTCAATTCCCAGTGCCAGCACCTCTAAAATTGTTCTACAATTTTAAGTGCTGATTTACCACCTGCTTAGCGGTGAAGGAAAACGTCGTGAGGAAACCTGCATGTCCGAGCAATAGAAATATTTCGAGGACATGTGACGTCCGCCAACCCGCATTGGAGCAGCGCGGCGAACTATTCCCGGCTCCAAAACCCTCTCAGAAATAAGGGGAGGCCTGTGCTCAGCAGTGGGACATTTATAGGCTGTTACTTTACTTTTTACTTTTATTTAGTTTCATCAGTAGAAAATTTGGCTTATAAAATGAAGTAAACATTACTCTGCTTTCCAGGTGACTTCTGCGCTGACGTCATCATGAAGTGGAACGACGTCACCGATATCAGTGAGTATCAATGTAACTTGTTATTTATCGTATAGGCAGAAAGCCAGTCGCGTAAAAGACACGGCCTCTCGAAAATTAGGCTTTTACGATAATAATAGTTATAGTGATGGACCGGGCATAGTCAAGGATATTTTTGGTCGAGATTACCATTCCATATGACGAGAACCTCGCGATAGCCGAAACAGATAAGAAGACAAAATATCTGAACTTGGCTCACGAGCTGACCGTCATGTGGGGTGGTATGCCGGCTGAAATCCCGTGGTCGTATCTGCGAACGGGTAATTCCCCGTCAGTCTCATGGGACATCTGAGACGACTGAAACTTTGTGACGGGACGTTCCGTGCTATAGTATAGTCCGCCGGTTTGTTTGCCTTTCTCCCTAACCCTCGACCGTTTGGTCTCCCCTATCGAGGGCTCCCGTCTGGTTGTTGTGTGTGGCTTTTATTTATATTTTTTATTGTTTGGTATAATGTATATGTTAACTATAGTTTTTTTATTGTATCAAGTGGTGAAACCAGCAAAACGTTTACCTGATGGTAAGTGCAACGTCTGCCCATAGCAAGTGCTGTGTCACCCAGAACATTTCTGTTTGACGCTACACTGAGCCCATTACCCAGAGACAACAGTTTTTAAGTCTCATATGCCCAGTGATTACACTAACTCACAGTGCCCTTCAGGTCGAAACACAGTAATGTTTGCACACTACTGCTTCACGGCAGAATAACTGTCCCTGGGGCGGTACCTACCTAGACGGATTCCTGCATAGGAATCCAACCACCATTCAATATGTCTTATAGGTGAGAAAACTATGGAAATACCCCATAAATAGTAATAAACTTTTAGATCGTAGCTTCATATTTTGTGAGTAATTGCTAGTAACAATAATTCTTTACAATGTTAGTGCTGTCAGTTTATAGATGCAATTTGTAATACAATAAATACAAGTAACAAACACCTCAGTGGATAAGGAAATAAGATCGCAACGATTAAAAGAAAGAGAGAAAAATAATTTATTTGCTAGAAATGGACGTACACAAAAGTAATAAATAATAATGATAAATATAAAGTACAAAAATATACAAAAAAAAAGGAACTAAAACACCATTATTACTTAAAATAAAAGTATGGAAATAGTACGCCGCACTCTTAGCAAACGAGGTTGACAACTCAGCATACACTGCGGCGGAAGCGAATTCCGTCACAGCACTGTTTTTCAGTGTCAACCCGTTGCACTCCGATGTCGTTTAAACTAAAAAATATATTATAAAGTAATATATAAATAATTATAATACATATTACTGTAATTATTTTTAAATTCTATTAAAATTTGGAAAAAAAATACGTAGTTTTCTGATATATTAATTCCGTAAAACAATGGATTTCATCATGGCGAATCTTGTTTCGTGCAAGCAAAACTTACCAATTAAATTAAATTCTATAAGATGTTCTAGTCGATGCCTTTTTGTATATAGTTGTTTGCATCTTAATAACAAAGGAGTGCAATTATTAAGAAATGTACACAATAAAAATAAAATAAACTTGGAGATGTGGTTCATTGATGGAAAGAATATAACAACGAGCAGAAAGAAGCAATATTTTTAGCAAATATGATCAATCACTTCAGATATCGAAGGTATGTAAAATAAACCAAAACATTTTACAAGCTACACCGTGCCAATTAAAAAAAAATAACGGGAAAAAAAACTGTATTTAACCTTGCATTAAAATAATCGAAGAAATTTGTTTCAGGTTTTAAATTTCGATTTTATATTCGATCGATTTTAAAATTCGATTTCGATTCGTCTTCTAAACGTTTTACAAGCTATGTTCACACCGTTTTCTACACAATTTTCAGTCGTATAAATTGTGTAGACGTTAATATATTCTTATTATCACATAGTATGTATTGAGAGCGGCTACAAGCGATACGAATGACTGCGATGTACTCGTACATATAAATATATAGGAGTGCAGGGAGGACAAATTTTGGCAGGCAGCCGGCTTCCCGACGTTACGTTTACTACGTCCCGAGTAGTACGCTGTCTTAGCGTTGTGTGTGCAGTTGTAAGGCGCGGCACGTACTCCGCGGGCTGGGCACGGCGCGTGGGACGCGGGTGGGTGTCTCCGCTCTCCATCCACGCCGCTATTCATTGAGCATTAACTTGACGATATCCTCTATTGTAGACATTTAGTAACGTTGTTGTAACGTCCTCATGGTCGATTTCCGACACGGCGACAACTTTGTGAGCTAGCGTAATCACTGGACACGTGAGACTTAACAACTGATGTCTCAGGGTGACGGGCGCATTGTGTCACACAGAAATGTTCTGGGTGAACCATCCGGTGAATATCTTGCTCGTTTCGTCGACTTATTAAGAAAAAAAACATCTGAATATTGCCAGAAGCTATTAACTGCGCAGTATTTTAGTGTAACCACCGTGCGAACATAGAGGCACCACCCGTCCTTATCTACCCGCGCCCGATATCACGTTTATGCCTTTAGTAGTAGGGTAGGATGTTGTGCCAATCACAACATAACTACTAACTGGTTTCCGCCAATTTTTTTTACAAACGTTCACTACGGTTAGGATTCGATCAGCGGCCCGGGCGTACAAGTCAGATACTCTGACCACTAATCCAAGGGGTCTACTGTTACTATACTGAGTGGATTTGATATAAAACGGCTGCACATCCTTAATGAAAAATCAAGATTATTTTTTTATTGTATAAAGGCACGAAACGAGCTTAACGTTCACCTGATGGTAAGTGCAACGTCTGCCCATAACAAATGCTGCGTCACCCAGAATATTTCTTTGTGACACCATACTGCGCTCATCACCCTGAGACATCAGTTCTTAGTTCTCAAATGCCCAGTGATTACGCTAGCTCACAGTGCCCTTCAGACCGAAACACAGTAATGCTTGCACACTACTGCTTCACGGCAGAATAGCTGGCACTGGGGTGGTACCTACCTAGACGGATTCCTGCATAGGAATCCTACCACCAGAAAATATCGTGTTGTCCCCTCTCAGCAGGATGACAGAATATCGCGATGTTCGGTTCTCTTCACTAACCAAGCGCTCTGGAGTAGCGCCCCACACTGCGATTACTGTAGTGCCGTTAGTGCATTTTACAGACAAATTGCTTATGCACTAATACAAACTGCTGCAGCCGTACATTCGCCATTACGTGAATGACTTTTTGTGAAAGATAATCGTTCAGCGATGGTAAGTGAACGTAGCTCCTGTCCTCTCCTGTCACCTGAAACATTTCTGTGTGGCACCACACTACGATCGTCACCCCGAGACGTTCTTAAGTCCGATATACCCAGTAATTCCACTGGCTATCAGTGCCCTTCAAACCGAAACACAATCGTGTTTGCACACTACTGCTTCACGGCATATATTGGCAATGCTGTAACTGTTTTTTTATTTTTTATCGGAGTAACAAAACAAGCAAAGCGTTCACCTGGTGGTAATTGCAACGTCTGCCTGCTGGTGACAAATGCTGTGTCACCCAGAACGGTCATGTGTAACACCACAATGTGCTATCATATGCCCAGTGATTACGCTAGCTCTAAGTGCCCTTGAAACCGAATAACAGTAATTTGCACACTACTGCTTCACGGCAGAGTAACTGGCCCTGAGGTGTTACCTAGACGGATTCCGGTATAGGAATCCTACCACCAGTAAAAGTGTTGTACTTCCCCGGTCATTTACGCGAGCGTATTAGTTTTTGTGTCGACATGGTATTGGCCGGTGTTCAGTATGTACCGTAGCTCTCCAGCGCGGGCATCGCGCCGAGATGATTTGGCGCAGATCTCAGGAAGAGTGCGAGTATTTTTACACGCACCCAACTCGACGCCATTCATACGGAAATAATGTTGGCGGGGCGAAGTGCCGCGTCGCTCGGGTTCTCCGCTGATAGATTGCGTCTAAACATGGCCCGACGCCGCGAGGTATCGATGGAGGTGCGATGATCGCTGCGCAAAAATATCTATAATGTGTTAAGTAACTGCGAATTTAGAAAGAATACTAGCTACGCCATGCGGTTTTTCCCACAAAATATACATATACACGATTGCGCCGTACACCATGGTACGTCGCTTACCTGAGCATTCGCAGTTCTGCCCTTGGCGGTAATGTTCGGTTTTCTTAAGGCTGTAGCATGAAGTTTGATAGCCTATACTTTCCTAAATAAACGGACTATATAAAGCAAAAAATATTGTTTCTTATCAGATTCATATTTCCTGAGATTAGCGCGTTCAAACATACAAACTGTCCAGATTTATTGGAGTAGTAACATTATCTCTAGTCCAAACGCGCAAGGTAATTATAAATCTTAATCATTAATTTAGTTTTCTGAAATAATTTTTGAATTTTTTTGAGCTTTATACGATTTCTGGTAATTACTTCATCATTAACAGAAATAAAATACAATGTTGATACGTTTTTTTGTCTGTTGTGCAAGTTTTGCAATGGCGCAGTACTACCGACTACGTACATATACATTAGTGGAACCGTAAATCCGTTTATATGTAACATAACAATTACCTTTAGTTAAATTGGTTCGTTGGAGCATAATTTTTCTTTACTAAGCTTAAATTTTATGTATTCTTTTTACTTTCATCATCATTATCATCATCATTTCAGCGAAACAAGTTTTCACTTCAAAAATACACAGACGAATTGACAAACTCCTCCTCTTTGAGGACGGTTATACATTTAAAGTTTTTTATTCCTATCATCAATTTGCAACCACGTAAATTGCACATACATAAACACGCGGATCTGGATCCGACTAGGTAGGTACCACCCCAGTGCCAGTTATTCTGCCGTGAAGCAGTAGTGTGCAAACATTACTGTGTTTCGATTGCAAGGGCACTGTGAGCTAGCGTAATCACTGGGCATATGAGACTTAAGAACTGATGTCACAGTGATGGGCACAGTGTGGTGTCACACAGAAATTTTCTGGGTGACGCAGCATTTGTTTTAGGCAGACGTTGCACTTCCCATTAGGTGAATGTTTTGCTCGTTTCATCATAACTAAACGAGAATCAAACCAGCGAATCGTTTGCTCAAGCCAATCGCCACCACGACGAGTTCCTCGTCACCGTTTTTTAATCCTCATACTCGTACATACATATACATAAGATCACGACAGTATCCCATAAGGGGCACTGGGCACTCACTGCAAAAAGATGACTGACACAATCCACGTTTCACCAAAACAATATAATTCACTTGGTGTGATAGGTGGTGAGCCGATCGCCACCATGCGCTGTTGGGTGCACAGTGCAGTTTAATTCCTTACTCGCCTTTTACGAGATCCATTGGATGAGATGGAGTGGTAGTATTCTTTTAACGAGCTGCCACCACGCGGCTCTTATTTAATCCATCATTATATATGCAGATGGTATCATGGTATCTCAATTGCTCCAATCGGATTACGTTTCAAATGATACTAAATTAAAAACTCGGCTGCGAACCAAACAACAAACCAAAAAACCAATTGTTATACATTTATTTCCATTCGTTGTCAGCGCGGTGACTTGCTTGCGTGTCGCTAATGCAATAGATTTAATGAAGAAAAGTAAGTTACTTTGCTAAGATCCGCATGCAAAATATAAAAATGGTGTATATTACCTAGTTTTTTGAAGTGCACCACCCGCCCTCCCTCAGTAGCGTGCACGTGGTAGTATTGTAGTGGTTGGTGGAGGGTACCTGGTGGCGGTTCCTGGTGGCGGTGTTAGTTTGCTTGTTCGATTTTAATGATGTTTAGAACTGCTGCGTGGATTTCTATTTTTCGATTAAATAATTATTCTTCTGACTTTCACTTTGCTGCTTTTAGTTTATTATCACTAAACGTTTAGCTCTGTTACTGTCATTACAGTCCTACACGACATTTCTTTTTCTTCTATCCCTTTCCCACACCTTATTCCATCTGCCTCTCTCACGTATACGTTCTATTCTTATCATCAACTCCCTGACTTAAAAAAGATAGTTCCTTTTTTCCTTCTTTATTGGATAGAGTGATGAAACGAGCAAAACGTTCATCTGATGGTAACTGCAATTTCTGCCCAAAAACGGTAGCGCACGCGTCTGCCGGTGCGTCGGTCGTGGGGATCGCAACACGAGCGGGCGACGGCGTCAAGATATCTTCTGCCGCGGTTTGTGTAGTACAACATATCGAATGCTTCCACGGATTTGTAATCAATAGTTTGTTTCGGATTGATTTTAAGTTTTAAAGCATTTATATCATTCACTACCCCTAAGTATTCTGATCGAATAGATTCAATGCGTTTATACCTACTCTTAAATGCACTAATTTTCGTCTGATCTTTTGTAATGTCTTTCGATAAATCATATAATATTTGTATTTCGCGAAATATGTATTCTTTCCGGGTAGTAAGAAGCAGTAATTGGGAATTATCGTCAGCCATTTTGCAATAACATAACGTAATATGAAGGTAGAAAAATAAAAATAAAAGTGTTCAAATAATTATAAAATTACTATTCTAGTTTAGATTGCACTGTATATTGAAGATTTCTAATGAATTTGAAGTTTATATTGCACTGTATATTGGAGTTTTCTAATGAATTTGAACCCAATTATCCTTTATTATAGGAAATCCGGCTCGAAGGACCACTTTTTATGGTTGCGACTTGAACGGTCACTTATGTTATATCGTAAGTCTTAGTAAGATGGTGTTGTTTGTAACCTGTTCATAAATTTATTTAAACTGGAAGTAGACTTGCAATTAAAGGAGAAGTGTAAGAAAACCTTGGGTTAAAAACTTACCTCGGTCTTCTTCTTCTATATTTTCATGCAGTCGTCCTTTGATTGAAATTTCAAACACTACAATAATATTTTATATACGATTCTACATTATTTTTGGGGCCCCATGAAGTATTGACGGAGTTTTAGTTTTGTATTCTTCCGCGGAGAACCGTTGACCGCGCGAAAAAGCAAGGACGTTGACTACGTCGACACACACGCCAACAGTGTCAAAAAATAGCAACGTTTACACCTGACGCATTGGCGGGCGATTTTGAAGTTCGTACCGCAGCAACAATATGTTTTGCACTTATTAGTTGGCCGAGGTAATAATTATGGTAAGGAATGAAGGAATTGCAAGCCTCAACAGTCTCAATGGTCGGAAAACGGACGTTCCGCGCTAATCGTGACACCTGTCAACTGTGCCTTGCTGATCTGAGCGTTAACAGTTCGCCGATTTTCGGTAATGTTTCTGTGTGCTCTTAAGACTGCAGCATTGTATTTTATGGGCTACTAGCGATCCGCCCCGACTTCCCACGGGTAGATAAACATAAATTAGTACTAAATTTAGACAAATAGAACAACAACAATGCATTTTTCTTACTTTTAGTATTTTTATACCCGTCGTAACTTCTAAACGATAGGTCCGATTCGAATAATTTAAAGAGGAATTTACATGTACATAATCAACCTTAATTGTGAAACTATTAAGTAGGATAAGCTTTAATATCATGACACGAATGTAATATAATTGTAATATAAATGTAATGTAATAAAATAATTAATGTGTATCTTTCGATTGTACCTGTGTTTTGATTCACTAATTTGTACAAAAAGCGGTTATTGCGACTTAACTATAATAGTTAGACATATCCCTCGCGGCCTTTTTTGTGAGCAATGATGAGTACTATGAAAATGTAGTACATTATTTAATTTATCATCAACAGTTTTCGCAGCGCACGCCAAATAATGATTTTTATTAGTAATTTATTGACATCTGGAGTTACATCATTAGCAATTTTTGAAGGAATCTTAATTTTTTTTTAATTAAAATTATCTCCAGCTGGTCGCTAATAATGTAGCTGTCTATAGATGAAAGAATTTTTCAAATGGATTTAGTAGTTTTTGAGTTTATTCACAACTAAACAAACATACAAAAAATCAAATCTTTTCTAACATTAGTTTAGATAACCTGCTTCAACAAACGGGCTGTCTATATTTCTTCAAATCTTATATTTCCTGAAATTAGCGCGTTGGAACATAAAAACTCTCCTCAGTAAGATTTAGGCACAAAAGCTTCGATTAACTGCTATGTTATATTTAACGCAAATACACAAGTGTCTAGTAGTACAAATAAATAAAATTGAAGTATCTGTTTGTACCACCTAGTGTGTTATCTGCAGTTAGCTGCAATGTAACCTTATATATATTATTTAACATTATCAGTAAACTTATCTAAATGAAGTTTACATTTTGTTCTTGCACTATGTACGAGTAGTTTCCTTGCATCTGATATGATCAAGTGATTTTCTCTGCAGAAGTCTATAACATCTATACAAATAAATAAAATGAAAGTGTCTGTTTGTAATAAAAGGGAAAGTATATATGTATGACATCGATCGGGGTCGGCTTTTTAACGCGGGTAAAACCGCGGGTGAAACAGCTAGTATTCATATAAGATAGTTGCCATCGTCATGCCGGCGCACAGTTGTATGGACGCCGCATACCGACGCAATTGCTCGTGTAACGCTCGCCGGCGCTCCGGTCTCGCAGACGGTCGGTGGGGCTCCGTCCCGACTCGCTGTATCCAGCGAATGTATAAGTACGCAAATGCCGCGTCAGTTCCAACAAATTGACTCGAGCGAGATTTAATGAGACTTGTATAGACGGACTGAAAAACTACGTATGTATCCTTTCCATAATCCGTAAACATGCTTAACAGTCAGTTTATTTATCAGATGCGTTCAAACTCGAGACGAATTGTAGCCAAAAATTGCTGAATCTGTTATGTTTAGTTTACAGTAATGACATCATTATGAGCGGTGATAGCTCAGGGACTAGGAACTTACTGTGCAGAAATCCGTCTAGGTAGGTACCACCCCAGGGCCAGTTATTCTGCCCTGAAGCAGCAGTGTGCAAACATTACTGTGTTTCGGTTTGAAGGGCACTGAGAGCTAGCGAAATCACTGGGCATATGAGACTTAGGAACTGATGTCTCAGGGTGGCGGGCGCGGTGTGGTGTCACACAGAAATATTCAAGGTGACACAGCATTTTTTATGGGCTGATGTTGCACTTACCATCAGGTGAACGTTTCTCTCATTTCGTCACTTTATCTAATACAAAAAAAATCGATTTCAAGTTAATGCGACCTCAAGTGCTGATTTACCACGTGCACGGAGGTGAAGTCTGCCAAACCGCAACCGGGTCCACCTCGGATTGGACTGTTACCCTGTGCGCGTAAGTAAGCTGACTTGAGGGCGCCCGAGAGTGCCGCGCCACGGCTCCATCAGTTACTTCTGTCGGAAGATATTTTAAACATCTAAATTTACCACCAATTCGAAATGCGTAGAAGATCAAGAAAAGGGAATGATCAACGAAATGAATTCTCAAGCGAATGATTAACGTGATATAAATTATCGTGTATATGTGTGCTGAGAAAGTGAGAGAATCGCAATTGGTTGAAGTGACAGCACTTGCAACCAGTAGGGTTATTATGCTTGGAAGCTGACTATAGCTGAGAGTACGTGTTGGTACCGCATAGCTGAGGCGATCCTGTCTTCGGACTTACTTGAGTGCCTTGCTAGGGCGAAAATATCATCGCCGTTTAAGACGGCGGCAAAGCGGCAGACTACGGCGGAGGTACCCCAGTACCAGCTGCTTCCATTTGACCGTATTCAACGAAGAACGGCTCGAATCGTCTACGACCAGGTTCTTTCCGATCGGATTGATTCACTGGCCCTGCGAAGAGATGTTGCAACTCTTTGTTTTTGTTGCATTTTTTACACAATTTACTACGGGGTGTGTTCCGAGGAATTGTTCGGATTGATTCCAGCCGCTGGTTTTCACCTTCGCCTTTGCGACAGAACTCAAAATTCCATCGTCACCACCTTGATGGATGGCATTTCAACTAGTTCGTTTTTCGCGGAATTTTCTGCCACGCACGACCACATTATGGAATCTGCTGCCGCCGGCGGATTTTCCGGACCGATATGACTTAGGGAACTTCAAGAAAAGAGCCTATTCCTTTCACAAAGGCCGGCAACGCACCCGTGATTACTCTGGTATTGCAGATGTTCATGGGCGGTGGTGATCACTTACCATCAGGTGAGCCACTTGCTCGTTTGCCACCACTCCTATATAAAAAAAAGACTAACCCTAGGTCGCTTTCGTCGACGGGACGACTTGCGCTGGGAGTGACGGGTGTGTTCGGTAAAGCCGAGTCTATAATGGACGCGGGGTTCGAGAGTTTCCTCCATACGGAGGGTGGAGGGTTGGTCTGGAAGACGGTCCTGAGTATAGCTAGTTGTCTGACCGCAGGTCTCTTGGATTTTGGCGCCTTCGGGCAACCGAAGCAGTTGGCCGTGTGGCCCCTCTGTTACAAAAACGCAGGAGGGTGGGCCGAAGGTGGCAAGGAGGGATTTGTCCTTTGGTCTGGGACAGTTGAGGGTGCCGTGGTCGCCTAGGCATTTTACCATTTTACGCACCAGGCTCGTGCGTAACGATTCCTTGAAGAAGGGGAAGAAAGAGGTTGGTGCTATTCCACTCTGCCGGACACCTATAGGCTATGGGGAAAAATAATGGTACGGTAACTATAATACTATGATATCTCTGGAACATTAGCCGACAGAATAAAAGTGTATGTGGCAATTAAAGCTTAGAATGATCTAGAAACATTTTATTATTAGTTATTCCAAATTCCAACACTCTTTTGTAGTGATCTTATTTCTATAATCGTTTTTCTACTTTAAAAATGACTGCACTGCTTTCGTCTTTATGATTTGATAAATAAAGCCAGCCATCCATCATTATAAGACACAATAATTAGAATTGGATTAATTTATAGATAGAATGGCTCGTGTAGTGAGTGCCTCAAGTAATTAGACCTTCTGGACGTAACTTTCATTTTCCTTTCCTTTTCCCCTAATTATGTATAAGTACATACTATACAATTTTCTATTTAGAAGTTTCAACTTGTATAAGTTGTAAATTACAACTTGTGAGTCAGTTACTCTCTAACGTATTAACTTGTAGTTTTGCAGACTTATTAACTGTAATGACAACGCAATTTTGTAATTCAGAAACTTTTAATGGTCGCCGGGAAGCTTATGTGTTCCGGATGACTGTTTTAAATTGGTCAAAGTGTGGACACGTATAAAAAATAAATAAAAAACTCTCTTTCACGTTGCGGCCCATTGAAGTTGTTCACGTTAAATAGCATAGGAAAGTTTATCGTTGTTCGTCGTCGTTTCAGCCCACCACTAGTCCACTGCTTTACATAGCTCCCCCATAGATTGCCACCAAAGTTCTACTAACTTTTATGGGGCGGCAGGGATTTGGGCTTGGCATGCGGATTGGAAACCACAGTTTATTTAGATGTTTCCGAAAGAGGCTGCTGCCCATCTCCTGGTTTTTATTTTCCCTCTGTCGACTTTTACGACACCCACGGGATGAGATGGGGTGGTAGATTCTCTTAAGCCGGTACCACACAGGAAAGTTGTATAGAATATATTTAAAAATTTGCCAATTATTATCGAATTTTCGATGAAGTAATATAGTCGTTCAGAAAGTTGTTTCAAATAACTGAAGTGGTATTGCCCAGAGTTGAATTGCAGGGAGTAATTAAACAAACATATTTTATTATATTACAGAATTTTAATATTTTTTAAAACGCTCCTTATGTTCACGCGGAAATCAAATAACGAGCATATACAGTTTCTTTCCTTTGAAACTATTGCAAATTAAGAATTTAAGTGTACAGGAATGTGCTTCCTCGTCTCCTCACTTACTTGCAATAAAAAATGTGATACAGTTTGCAAGTTAATTAGCAAGCAGTGTGTACAACGTTTACTTCGTCCGATCGGAAGTTACACTAGATATAAGATTTTTATTTGGTGATTTTTATGTGTTCGCTGCCTACCCCTATGGGAAAGAGGCGTGACTATGTATGTATGTATTTTCATTTGATGTATTTTAGAAAAGAGATAGACTGGCTGTGTTGTTAAACAAAGCCAAATTAAAAAAGAAACACTTTGTTTATAAGCGTGTCGCACGGCGGCCATGTTGGCGATGCGCGCGCGCCGAATTTTGGATTACATCACGGCACAAAAAAGCGATTGCGCGTACTTTGCGAGGTGGGGCGCGGCGCGGAGTGCGACCTTGGCCTTGCGAGCGGCCAAGGTGAACGTTATGCTGTAACCACACATGCGCCCGCCGGTCTACCGGCTCGCCGACTCGTACGCCGATGCCGTGGTGTGGTCGTCGCAGCTGCCAGCAGATTCTATCGGTGTTCATTACTTCGGAATATAAACCTAGGTTTCAAAATGTTCAGCGATAAGATTCCGAGTGCAAATGTTTAAGCTAAGAAAGTACTGTTGTGGTATTACATAATCGCTGTTTACATGCGTGATTTTATTTTGCAATAACGAGTCGCTGTTGTGAGAAACTTTTTTTATTTCTTGGTTACGATTACAGATAAAGTATTCGAAAGAACTGAAACGTTGTAATTAAAAAAAATAGTAGTCTGTTGGGCACGCAATTCCTTAAATTTTTGAGAGGATTTTGTACACCGAGATGAGTTTGCGCTGCTCTCAATATATTTCATTTACCGTGGTGCATTTAGTAAATCAATTTTTGTTTTTCCAAATTTCAAAATGGAAAATTAGTACACTTTAAAAAAATAAAGCTGTATCAAGATGATGCATTTAATCGAATACGTAAAATTAGTTTAATTAAATGTTTTATTAAATAATATTCGCGTAAATACTCGTATAAACAATCATTAGATGTTGCATTGTTATGTGTGACAACGTCCCATTGAAACGACATTGTTATGTACCTTTTTGTCGAAAGGGTAAAACATTATACGAGTACCAATCGATGCAGCGTGACGACCTATTAAAGTTCGTGTGATTCGAATGTTGTAATGATGGTCACAGCGTTGGCGGGAATCAATTGTCATGAACAAGCGAAGAGGCAACGCAAACAACCCTTCTAACACCTTTCTAAAGCCATATACGGTGTAACACTGGAACTGGTTGTTGATAATGAAGTTATAGCCCCTTATGATAACATTACGTTTTGTTAGACACCGGAAGTGCGCTGTGAAAGAAGGTTTCGATTCCTGTTTTCTCTGCGATACGAGTAGTTCGATGTTTGACTAAGATGTATGATCATTTTTCCACTTCTACTCAAAATTAGACGAGCCCGGAATATTTTCTGAGCCCTCCAAAAATTAAAATCTCTACTTAAAGACTTTTTTAAATATCGCAATAAAATTAAAAAGGTTATGGTCCATTAATGGAATATTATTGTACAGTATATCAAAAAAAGTAAGGCCCCAGGGCCTGTTATTCTGCCGTAAAGCAGTAGTGTGCAAACATTACTGTGTTTCGATTTGAAGGGCACTGTGAGCTAGCGTAATCACTGGGCATATGAGACTTAAGAACTTATGTCTCATGGTGACGGGCACAGTGTGGTGTCAAACAGAAATTTTCTGGGTGACACAGCATTTGTTATGGGCAGACGTTGCACTTACCATCAGGTGAACGTTTTGCTCGTTTCATCACTTTATCCAATAAAAATTTAGTTTTATATTGTAGTGAAGTCGCACGAAATATTTAAAAAAATGCGATAATATATGATTCTTCAGAGAATCTACCACCCCATCTCATCCCATGGGTATCGTGAAAATAAAAACCAGGAGATGGTCAGCAGCGTCTTTCTGTAACTGAATAAAAAGCTGCAGTTGACTGCGGCAAGCGTGCCAAGCGTGGCAACTATGGCAAAATCCCCTCCAAAATGAGAGTTAGAAACTTTTATGGCAATCTATAGGAGAGGAGTCTATGTTCAGCAGTGGACTAGTTATAGGCTGAAATGATGATGATGTTACCTAGTTTTTTGGCACACTGTTACAAAAATAAACAGTTGACGTAACCTTGTAACAGCGCATTATGGATTAAAAATATTTTTTTTCTTATTGAACATTAAATTTAATGCAAATTTATAACATTTACTAGCGGGCAACAGCCCGCGACTTCATCCGCGTGGATATGTGTTTTTTTAAATATCCCGAGATAACTAATTGATTTTCCGGGATAAAAGGTATCCTATGTCCGTTTCCAAGGTGAAAGTTATCTCTGTGTCAAATTTTGTCAAGGTCGGTGCAGCGGTGGAACCGTGACAAGGTAACAGACAGACAGTAGGACAAAGAGAGTTACTATCGCATTTATAGTATTAGTATGGATTGATTTGATTGTAAGTTAAAATAATTTTAATGAATTTCGTTAGTGTGGCAAGTAAACGATGATTATATTTTTATCCTAATTTCTTCGCCACTTCAAAGTTACCTCGTCCAGCGACGGGTCTGTCGCTTCAACCGAAAACTGCAGTTTGCACAGCGCTGCTTGACAGCAGCAACTGGAACTGCGGTGGTACCTACCTACCTAAGGTAAAATCCACCACCAGAAATGTGCGTCAGCGCTGAAGTGTACAATGCTACATATAACATTGCACTACCACGTATAAGATAATTGACGAATTTAAAATAATTACAGACTCATCATCATCATTTCAGCCTATCACTAGTCCACTGCTGAACATAGGGCTCCCCCAAAGCGTGTTACAAAAGTTTGTAGCTTTCGTTTTGGGAGGATGTCGCCATAGTTGTCTCGCTTGGCAGACGGGTTGGCAACCGCAGTTTGTTTATTCTGATGTTCCAGGAAGATGCTGCTGCACATCTCCAGGTTTTCATTTTCCCAGTGTCGACTTTTACGACACCCACGTGATTAGATGGGTAGTAGATTCTCTTAAGCCACCACGTGGACTCATACTCACGTTATATTACTACTGAGACTGAACGGTACTCGACAGAATGTCAACACCGAAGCCTAAATATTTATTTTATTTAAAAAAAAAACGATGCCTTACACTAGGATTTCTCGTGTATCGTGGGTGACTTTTACAAACATAAATTTCAAATGGACACCACAACTAGCCCCAAAGACCACCTCGTAGGTACGAATGCTCCGGCTGGCATCCCGCGGCGTACAAGTCAGGTGCGCTAACCACTTGGCCACGCGGTCGTCGGTATGATGAATCCCTATAACTTGTTTGGTATCAATTTGAGTTTTATCTGGATGTATATTGACTTACACTAATCTAACCGACCTTGTAAACTATTTCGGAATTTGTTATGTGAACTATCAATTGGTAAAAGATAATCATGATACCATTGCGTAATGTGTCCAAAGACAGACTTGTAGATCATAGATAATGCAATTTGCTTCCCGACATTCCTCTGTATCAATTGAGGTAAATATAGACATACGAGTAGATATAAGTCTGTACGATTGTAAGTAGAGAAGTACATCTAAGAAAAAATCATAAAATACAAACGGTGTGCCGTGTTGCGGCTTAAGAGAACCTACCTCCCCATCTAATCCCGTGGGTGTCGTAAAAATCCACAGAGGGAAAATTAAAACCAGGAGACGGACAGCAGCGTGTTCCTGGAACATCTAAGTAAACAAACTGCGGTTGCCAACCTGCCTACCAAGCGAGGCAACTACGGCAAATACCTAGAGGCCTATGTTCAGCAGTGGACTAGTGATAGGCTTCTATGATGATGATGATCAAACGGAGGGATTTCATCTTAACGTGCTTAACGTGCCCGGGATCCACGCAAAGCGTTTCGCGTTTAGTCCAGAGTACTCTGCCGGCGCCGGTTTGCCGAGGCCGCTATGACATGGGACACTTGGACTTCATCATCCTCTGGTAGGATCCTGGTCAGACGTTAGTTATAACCTATAAACAATAAAGAAAATTTTGATTAGATTTAGTCGTAGATTTTCATAACCTTCCGCGGTTTCGTAATTATGTAAGAAACAGGCGAAAGAAACTCCGTTGGTATCTTCTTTTTTATATTTCCTCATCGACAGTTCGTAAACATGAATTATATCTTCTTATGAAATATTTTTTTAACTTTTGAGGAAAGGTCACGTTAAAAGTACCCGCAACCGACGAGCGTGTGTGAAAACGCTAATGAAAGTAGAAAGAGCTAAAGATGTGTGTCAGGATCGTAGCAAGTGGAAAGATGTGGTCTCTGCCTGCCCCAATGGGGAAGAGGTGTGACTGTATATATGTATTTAATACGCATGATTTACCCACCCTTATTAAGGCATCGTTTCTCTTAAATAAAAAAAGATTTAAATAATGTTTTTCAAAACAAATAAGATATTAATATTTTCTTCATGTACAAGTCGAAGAATCGTGTTTAAGTTCCATGTGTCGTCACTCGAAATATACGCTGGTTAATGGTACTGGTAATGGTACTCGTAGATTTGATGTATTACAATCTCGATAAGAACCAGACAAATAATTTGCTGACCGTTAACGAGCAACAGAGTCTAAGGTCCGAGTCGTCTAGTTCTGGGACCGCCTATCCTAAAAGGCGTGGTCATTGCGGTTTATCTTCCCTCTGAGGAGAGGCATATGTGATGTAACACGAGACTTGACTATTAATAGGCTTATGACGAATGAGAACATGTGTTTATATTACAAGCGCTGTCCATCCAAGTGGGATCCGTCAGATGCGATATAGATCTTCACGACTTAACATTAGTAAACATATTTGTTGATTTACTTTTTGTCGAACATGATGGTCATTTAACGACGCGCGCTGCACAATAATGATGCATACAAAATTTAAATATGTGCTAGTGTGCAACTTTCCAACTTCGAATGGATGTCCAACGTTTATTTCAATCATAATGAAGCATATGCAAGTCTACTTGTCTATTTGCGTTAATCGGACTTTTGAAATCCGTTGGCGTTTCTATAAAAGCAACATTTTTGCAAAAGCAAAATTTTTGTATTTATGACAGCCATTTTATGTAACTTACAAATACATCAAAAACTTAGCGTATCTGTTTCACAATGGCTTCATCCAAGATCGTCCACCATATTGTACGAATATCTTTTGCAATCTCCCCATATTCTCACTTCTTCAGTTTTGTCTGTCTTTTTTATTGAAATGAAATGAAATCTTTTAAACTTTAACGTAAGAAATATAAATTTCGTTTGTTCATTTTTTTACAATCTACCACCGTTTCGTAATGCGGTTCCCCAGAAAGAGAAGAAACAGAATCCTCTTTTTAGTATCCTCTTTTTAGTATTTTTTTTATTTTTATCTTAGTCAAGTTAACATTTTATACAAATTTACAAAGAATAGTCTCACAGACAATCGATTACCTATGGTAATATTGAATTACTTTCGCAGAACTATTGGTTATTTGATCTCTTAACTTTAATTTGTTAACCATCTGCTCTGAGCGTCTGCGTGGGATGACGACGATGACGTTAGTTCTTCATAGCAATTTTTTGCACTTTTTCCTTGTTATTTAAGATAGTTTGCATTTAATTCAGGTACTCATGTAATGTTACAAGTTAATTTTAGTTTGAGTCAACGTTTTACACCCTTAAGAAAGGCATGGTGGTGATATAAAAGCATCTCCTTATTTTTCAATAAATCTTTTTGAAATCAGAAACGCCATCCACGAGTTACACAGTCTTTTGTCGTTATCCTTTGACCTTTCGGGTTTATTGAAGGTAATTAATTACAGTCAATGTACGAGTTATATAATTTATTTACTTTAATTTGATTTGCGATAGCGGATTCCTATTCAGGAATCCGTCTAGGTAGGCACCACCCCAGGGCCAGTAATTCTGCCGTGAAGCAGTAGAGAGCTCTCAATTGGGGGGAAGTTGCCACGCGTGGCAGGCGGGTTGGCAGCCGCAGTTTATTTATTCGGATGTTCCAGGAATGACATGACTATCACCAGGTTTTAATTTTCCCTCTGTCGACTTTACGACACCCACGGGAGGAGATGGGGTGGTAGATTCTCTTAAGCCGCTACCACACGGTGACAAGAATCCTTAGACTGCATCATCATCAAGCCTTTTCGCTGTTCCTTTTTTTGCTCATCTGATTTCCCAGTGTACAACTTTTAACCTTTTAATATTTCAATCTTGCGCAACGCTATATGTGCTCATATTAATATTTCCGTTCCGTTCTCACTGAATTAATATGAAAAGATTTGAAACGACGAAATGATTCTTACTCGTTCACTCATTCGCTCGAACCAGTTTATCTACGCCACCTCTAATATGCAAGTTTATTTATTTATTTAGATTGCTTTACATGAAATTAAATTATGAAATTCATGTTCCCTGTCGGGCGTGGGCATGTATGTGAGAGGCAGACATCTATCTGAATCATTTTTCATAATATTCTTCAATATTATAAAAACTTTTTTCTGTTAGAAACGCTTTTAATTTCGCTTCGTCGTGTGAAGGCGGCTCGTTAAAAAAATACTCACTCCATCTCATCCATTGGATCTCGTAAAAGGCGAGTAAGGAATTGAACTGCACTGTGCACCCAACAGCGCATGGTGGCGATCGGCTCACCACCTATCACACCAAGTGCATTATATTGTTTTGGTGAAACGTGGATTGTGGTAGTCATCTGTTTTTGCAGTGAGTGCCCAGTCTCTGACTACCCCTTATGGGATACAGCCGTGATCTTATGTATGTATTTATGTTAATTTTTTCTGAAATGTTTTGTAGTTTTTTTCGTTTTTTATGTTAATCAGTAATTTATTATATATTTTATAGACATGGAATAAGGACCAGGACTATGTAATTTTAATTTATTAGTCGTCACTGATGACGTAATGGCTAAGTGATTGGCTTCCGCCTTCGGGATATGGGTTCGATTCCCGCACGAGACTTTTGCGGCCTACAAAAAGTTGTTCTGGGTTGTTTTGTGCATGTGCGATTTATAGCGGAAGATGCCTGTCAGGATCGTAGCGAGTGTAAAGATGTGGTCTCTGCCTGCCCCAATGGGGAAGAGGTGTGACTGTATATAGGTATTTAATACGCATGATTTACCCACCCTTATTAAGTCATCGTTTCTCTTAAATAAAAAAAGATTTAAATAATGTTTTACAAAACAAATAAGATATTAATATTTTCTTCATGTACAAGTCTAACTGTTTAATTGCATAGATTCCATTTTAGCTTATAGTTCGCAATTTTGATAAATGAAACTATTAATTTATAATAGCAGAACAATTTTAGAGGTCGATGCCGGGATATAACTCGGGTCATTCGCTTACTATGCAATTTTAGGCGAGCGTCCGGCCCCAGAGCTATTACGGCACATACCAATAACTCATGTAAAACCAACAACTACACGCTAAGTTGTGTATAACAAGTCGCCTTTCAAAATTGGCATGCATACAGATGTTTTAATGGTGAAATATTTAAAAACCTCGTCGTCTTCCGAACTGTTCGGAAGACGACGAGGTTTTTAAAATTGAAAGTTTTTTTTAAATTAAAATCAAGGACTGGCTTAAATTATTCGGCTACACTGCGACTGAGAATCTACTGAACTCTAATATATAGTTAATAATTAAGAAGCTAAGAACAGATAACACTACGACAAACCTATGATGATGATGTTCTCCTAGCCGATTTCGACCACGGCGACAACTTCCGAATACTGTCGAGAGCCATCAACTGCGCAGGAGATATTATAGTGCCACAAGTGTACGCGCAAATACAGAGGACGCTCACTCGTCCCGACCTACCCGCGCCCGATGTAACAAACCTATAGATGTATAATTAAAAGAATAGTACGGAAAATATTTTATATAGGCATAATCAATTACACATTACACACTAACTTATAATGACACGTACACAAGCGCGAGCACGCGCACCCACATACACACACACGTACACACGACACACAAGCACGCACACACGCGGCGCGCGCAGATACACACACACATAACTTGCAACTTGGCTGTTTGATGTTTGCATTTCACCAACATCAACTGAACGCGATTAAAGCTAAACGCGGTTCAAATTCTGAATCGCTCAATTTTCGACGTTCAACTCTTTAAACGCGTTTAGAGAGTTGTCATTGTCAATTGCACAACTACGAGTATGTAAACACAATAAATATTTTTAATACGTTTTGTTTACTGTTTGCATACCTATGTGTCTTATGCATAAAAACAGGCTGTTTGATGTCGCAAAATAATAAATACATCGAGTTTTTGTTTTAGATTGTGACGATATTTCACGTAAACTTCGTTTTTCTGAACGCGATCAAAATGGAGCCGGTGAAATCGGTTAGACGAAAACCGAGTTTAAATGATACATTTGAACTAAGTTCAGTAAAACGTGGTTTTATTAAACTTGGTTTCCAAAGCGATCGGTGAAATCGGGTCTTAAACTTCATCATATTTGTAGAAGAGTATTTTTTTTTTATTTTGTTTATTTCATGGTAAGTGCAACGTCTGCCCATAACAAATGCTGTGTCACCCATAAAATTACTGTGCGACACCACACTGCGCCCGTCATCCTGAGACATCAGTTCTTAAGTCTCATATGCCCAGTGATTACGCTAGCTCACAGTGCCCTTCAAACCGCAACACAGTAATGTTTGCACACTACTGCTTCACGGCAGAATAACTGGCCCTGGGGTGGTACCTACCTAGACGGATTCCTGCATAGGAATCCTACCACCAGTAGTACAGGTACCAGGGCTGTATTGATTTAAATTCTAACACATTTTTACAATAAACTATTACTATTACTTAGGTATCCCAAATTTCCTTAAGTTGCTTTAAACGCCAACAGCATCCAGCTTCGCATCTTTACTAAAAAGAAATGTGTTGAAAAGTTAAAGAATATAACAAAATCGTAAGTAAAACAAAGTAGTGTGTGACTGAGAGGTCTGGAGTGGAGTACCGCTGGAGTCTGCCCACGCGCAGCGCTCGGCCACGTCGGAGCGTCACATTTGCATTGCGGTGACCATGGTTTCGGCAAGATTTTTTTTATGGAAGAAACACTCGATGGCAAGTGCAAATGCTGTGTCACCCGGATCATTTTTGATGACACAACACTGCCCTCGTCACCCTGAAATTCAGTTCTTAAGCCCCATCATCATCATCATTTAATCCGCTGCCGAACATAGGCCTCCCCCATAGATTGCCTCAAAAGTTTGTAACTCTCTTTAGGGGGCGATTTTGCCATAGTTGCCTCGCTTGGCAGGCGGGTTGGCAACCGCAGTTTATTGATTCAGTTGTTCGAGGAAGGTGCTGCTGCTCGTTTCCTGGGTTTTTAATGTTCCCTCTGCCGACTTTTACGACACCCACAATGAGATGGGGAGGTAGATGCAGTTAAGCCACTACAACTTCAAGCTCCCTTACTTAAGCCACATAGGTCCAATATTTACACTAGCTATCCTACCTCTCCTACTTTTCAGACCGACACAGTAATGTTTGCACACTACTGCTTGACGGAATAACTGACACTGCGGCGGTATCCACTAGAGTAGCAGAGGCACCTAGAGTAGAGGGATTACTGCAATTTTACCACCCGTGATATGTTAAGGTGTTTTTGATTATAACTAAATATGTACTACGCAAAGAAAAGAAAAAGTATATCTACGTGATAATACGTTTAAGCTGTGTGTAGTTACATGTTGATAAAATGTATAATAATAAAATGTATAATTTAATAATAATTAAAATATATTTTACTCTAAAATACTTTTTGAAATATGAAATATTGATGAAATATGTTTTTGTTGACACGCTGGCAGGATTTTAAGATAAACATATAACTGTATAAAGGAAACAAAGTTAAGTTCCTAAGATCCGCATGCAAAATATAAAGGGGGGGTGTATAACTTAGTTTTTGAAGAGAACTCCGCCCTCCCAGAAAAGCGTGCACAAGAGAACTAATACCACCACCCGTCGCTGCATTGCTGTGTTTCTGTCTAAAGGGCACTGAGAGCTAGTGTAATCACTGGGCATATGAAACTTAAGATCTTATGTCTCAGGATGACAGGCGCAGTGTGGTGCTACACAGAAATATTCTGAGTAACACTGCATCTGTTATGGATTGACGTTGCACTTACCTTCAGGTGAACGTTTTGCTCGTCTCGTCACAAAAGCGACCTCCAATACCACAACACTACCATTAGGCAATACACACAGTTGTATTCGAGAATACGACACATGTTTCACAGCGAGGCATCAAGTGTTATTGACTCTACGACAGTCAGCTGCCGAATAAATATAATTTGTATAGTTTCAGAAGCGGAATAGTTTGATATATTTTTTGTTTCATAAAGTGAAACGAGCAAAACATGCAACGCCTGCCTATAACAAATGCTGTGTCATCCCAGAATATTACTGTGTGACATCACACTGCGCCCGTCGACCCAAAGACATCAGTTCTTAAGTCATATATGCCCAGTGATTACGCTAGCTCTCAGTGCCCTTCGAACCGAAACACAGTAATGTTTGCACACTACTGCTTCACGGCGGAATAACTGGCCCTAGGGTGGTACCTACTTAGACGGATTCCTGCATAGGAATCTTACCACCAGTTAATAAAATTATCTCATGTATTTAACGCTACATTCAGTTCTAAAACTATAGGTCAGAAGCGGCTTGTGTCTCTTCCTAAACTATAAAATAATAACAAACCGGACTGTCCATAAGTCACCGTTAATATATGGCCATCTTACATTTCGTGACTTGCTCGCGTCAACGGCGCATTGAATCTTGATCTGCAGCTTCACAAATTTATCACTGTCCGCTGTAGAACATGGATTCGTTCAAATTTGAACCGTATGCGAAAGTGATACAATATAAAATTCTTAACGACCAGCGCAACGCTAAATGTAGCCGAGATAACATCGCAGTGAGAACGGTGCGTCGGGCCTAAAGTCGAGGCCTTTCAATTATTCAACGAAACAATGTTATTAAGGATGTTACGGTGACTTTAGTGTAAAATTACAAGTAATATAAACATATTCAATGTTATGGAACATTAATAGTATGTTAATAAATAAAGTTGAACCTGTTCTTGAAGGTAAGTCCATTGATTTGTTTAGCGAAATTAGTAAATTTTGAGGTTAATTTAGTCCAGTCACTTAACTCTTACTGGGTAGAGGCCAGGCGCTGATTTTAAGTTAGTTATTATAGTTAATAGAATCAGGCGTCACTTTGCGGAAATCCATTACACTCTTCAAAAAACTAGGTAATATACACCACTTTTATATTTTGCATGCGGATCTTAGCAAAGTAACTTACCCTCCTTCATTAGTTATTATGTAATTTTAGCACATTAGCTCAGGGGCTAGGCGCTCGCTTTAAATTTCATAGTACGCAAGTGACCTGGGTTCGATTCCCGGTGCCGGCAATTTTAAGTGCTGATTTACCACGTGCTCGGCGGTGAAGGAAAACATCGTGAGGAAACCTGCATGACTGAGAAATAAAAATATTTCGAAGACATGTGGAGTCCGCCAGCTCGCGTTGGAGCAGCGTGGCGGATTCCTTCCGGCTCCAAAACCCTCTTCAAAATGCGAGGAGGCACTGTGTAGACTGTTACTGTTTACTAGGCATTTTTACATTTTCTTTTTTATTTCAGGCTGTCGTTTAAGTTTTAAGGAATCGACTTATCTTAACATGCATGCTGTAACTGTCTGCACAACTGAGTTATAGTGTGTACCTACTACCTAGCATATAATTTCTTATTTTAATGTACGTGAAATTCTGTTGGTAGTTCCAAAATAAAAAAACAAACTTACCGAAACGTCCGACGACAGCAGAGTTCATTGGTCAAATAATTATTTCCAGCGGAAGTCATAGCTGGCTGAGAAACGTGCAAGACTTCGTGGTCTCAACCTCCGACAGGTCGAGGAACAACCGCCATATATAAAGAATGCCAATTCAAAATAACTTTCTACTGGTGGTAGGATTCCTATGCAGGAATTCGTCTAGGTAGGTACCACCTCAGGGCCAGTTATTCTGCCGTGAAGCAGTAGTGTGCAAGCATTACTGTGTTTCGGTTTGAAGGGCACTGTGAGCTAGCGTAATCACGCAGGGCGCAGTGTGGTGTCACGCAGAAATATTCTGAGTGACACAGCATTTGTTGTGGGCGGACGTTGCACTTATCATCAGGTGAACGTTTTGCTCGTTTCGTCACTTTATGTAATAAAAAAAAAACTGACTTCTACGCCGCGTTTTCTATGCTCGCAGCCGGTGGCGACATTTATTGATTCTCGGGTATGGTTGTGCTGTGCATGTGCATGTGAAATATATTCTATGTCTGTAAAACGGCACCCACGATACCGGAGAAATCCTTCTGTGGGTAGGTAGGTACCACCCAAGGGCCAGTTATTCTGCCGTGAAGTAGTAGTGTGCAAACATGACTGCGTTTCGGTCTGAAGGGCACTGAGAGTGTAATCACTGGGCATATGAGACTTGAGAACGAAATGTCTCAAGGTGACGGGCGCAGTGTGGTACTACACTGAAATATTCTGAGTAGCAAAGCATCTGTTATGGGCAGACTTTGCAATTACCATCAGGTGAACGATTTGCTCGTCTCGTCACTTTATGAAATAAAAAAAATACCACATGCAATGCCTTTAGCTTCATATTTCGCATGCTCAATAAAATAATGATCTATTGGAGCTTGAGCTATTCTGCCGTGAAGCAGTAGTGTGCGAACATTTCTGTGTTTCGGTGTGATGAGCGCTGAGAGCAAGCGTAATCACTCGGCATATGAGACTTAAAAATTGATGTCTCAGGGGGACTAGCGCAGTGTGGTGCCATACAGAAATGTTCTGGGTGACACAGCATTTACTATGCGCTGACGTTGCACTTACCATCAGGTGAACGTTCTCGTCTTGTCCCTTTTTCAAATAACAATAAAACACGTATAATGGGTAACAAGTTAGTAACTGTTTAAATAAAACTAATTTTTACGGATTTTATCGCGTTTAATTTAAAACTATTTTTTTTAACCCGACGTTTCGGGCACTTTACGGCACCCATGGTCACGGGGGGATTAAACGCGATAACATCCGTAAAAATTAGTTTTATTTTAATGTGTAGTATTCGCGTAAATAAAAGCAAACGTTAAGTTAGTAACTATTTGTTGTTACATGTGTCGGACAGCAGCGTCTTGCCGCGGAACATTTTCCCAATCTGTTAAAACCCACTGTCGACTTAAAGTTAAGACGTGACGTGGAATCTTCGTTTTTTTATTGGATAAAGTGACGAAACGAGCAAAACGTTCACCCGATGGCAAGCGCAACGTCTGCCCATAACAAATGCGGTGTCACCGAGAATCTGTCTGTGTGCCATCGCACTGCTCCCGTCCCCCTGATACGTGCTCTCAGTGCCCTTTAGACCGAAACACTTTCTACCCATAGGAGAATATATAATAAGACTTTATATAGAGTACTATTATAAAATCAAAAATGCAGGAGTCCCTCTAGATATGTATCACCCCAGGGCCAGTTATTCTGCCGTGAAGCAGTAGTGTCCAAACATTACTGTGTTTCGGTTTGAAGGGCACTGAGAGCTAGCGTAAGCACTGGGCATATGAGAATTAAGAACTGATGTCTCAAGGTGACGGGCGCAGTGTGGTGCCACACAGAAATTCTCTGCGTGACACAGCATTTGTTATGGGCAGACGTTGCACTTACCAGCAGGTGAACGTTCTGCTCGTTCCGTCACTTTTATAAAATAAAAAAATAAAAAAAAATCCTGCCGGTTTTTCTCTGAGAAGGTCTTATTTTTTGAACCGGTGTAGATATTGACATTCATAAGAGCTTTATGCAAGCCTAAACTGAATAAAGAAATTAGGACTTTGACTTATCTAGGATTTTGTTGTATGTACGTATTATTTACACCGTGATTGTGTTACTGACCGTATAGGTTTCCATCTTCGCATTACCAAAGCAGCGGACTTAGCAGCTATTAACTTGTTTAGTAAAAATTGCGACCACTTCAGCGTGTCCAACACCGGCGGTGGAAAAAATACGCTAACGATTTCAACGTTATTTTTACATCGCTCTCGGCCACCGGGCGGCTTCGCTCCGAGCGACTCGCTCTTATTTTAATACTCTGAAAATAAGCTTAAATAATTAAGAAAGGCGAGGGGTTAACTTACAATATGGCTGCAAAGTAAAGCACTTCAAGTGGCGGTATTTTAATAATATTATCTAGATAAAGTGCTGTAAAAATACATGAACATTATTTAGATACATTATTTGGACACAAGCCGCTTCTGACCTTATAGTTTTAGAACTAAATGTAGCGGTTAATACATGAGATAATTTTATTAAATGATGGTAGGATTCCTATGCAGGATTCCGTCAAGCAGGTATCACCCCAGGGCCAGTTATTCTGCCGTGAAGCGGTAGTGTGAAACATTACTGTTTCGATTTGAAGGGCACTGAGAGCTAGCGTAATTACTTGGCATGGCATGTCTTAGAGTGACGGGCGCAGTGTGGTGTCACACAGAATTGTTCTGAGTGACACAGCATTTGTTATTGGCAGACGTTGCACTTACCATCAAGTGAACGTTTTGCTCGTTTCGTCACTAAGTCCAATTAAAAAAAATATCCTATATTTACATTATTTGTTTATAAAGTCGGTTAGCCAATAGGTGTCCGGCAGAGTAGAATACCACCTACCTCCTTCTTACCGAGGTGTCTTAAGAGGCGACTAAGGTATTGCACAGACCCAGGATAGCCATAGATAGCCAAAAAAGTTAGTAGCTCTTATTTTGGAGGGATTTTGCTATAGTTGCCACGCTTGGCAGGCGGATCTACTACCGCAGTTAATTTATTCAGATATTCCGGGAAGATGCTGCTGCCCATCTCCTGGTTTTCATTTTCCCTCTATCGATTTTTAACGACACCCACGGGATGTGATGGTGTGGTAGATTCTCTTAGGCCACCACTACACGGCATACGGGGATCATCACAACACAAATACATACATACATACATAAGATCACGACTGTATCCCATAAGGGGTAGTCAGAGACTGGGCACTCACTGATGAAACAATATAATGCACTTGGTGTGATAGGTGGTGAGCCCATCGCCACCATGCGCTGTTGGGAGCACAGTGCAGTTTAGTTCCTTACTCGCCTTTTACGAGATCCATTGGATGAGATGGAGTGGTAGTACAAATAAATTAATTTGATTTCAAAATGTCTTATTCGAACCCAGAACCCGCGACGTGGAAGTCATGTACTCTCATCACTAGGTCATTGGGGTAGTAAGCATAAAAAGTAGTGTAGAAAATATATGTTCAACGTCTTAGTTTCGTGTTTTGTACCTCTTTGGTAACGTCATACTTCGATACAAAGAAAACTAATGAAATATTTGTGCATATGAAGTGATCTGAGACGCGAATTCGAGCTAAAAAATATATAAAACCAATCTATCCTCATCTCTAGAACTTTCCAAGTGTAACACGACACTTGGGTATACTTAAATATGTTAAGTCAGTGAGAGTTTATCGAGGCAAAACAAGACGCGGCCGCGAGGTGGAGCGCTGTAGAAAAATGTCTGTTGAACCTTGGAGGAGGCAATGACCGGCAGCGACCTAGTTAGACTCCGGACGAACTGCTAGGTGTACAGGCCGTTACATATCGCTTTGCAAAACTAACAATATTCATAATATAATGTTTCCAACACTAATTTCATTAGAGATGGTTCGGTTCACGGTCGGATTTTTTGATCCTATAACTAATATTATAAATCTGAAGATTTTGTTTGGGCGTGTGGTAGCGGCTTAAGAGAATCTACCGTCCCCATGTCAGCCCGTAGGTGTCGTAAAAGTCGACAGAGGGGAAATTAAAACCGGAAGATGGGCAGCATCTTCCTGGGACATCAGAATAAATAAACTGCGGTTGCCAACCCGCCTGCCAAGCGTGGCGATGTATGGGTAAGGTTTATGTTCAGCAGTGGACTAGTGATAGGCTGAAATGATGATGATGAAACACGCTAATATCAGGAACTACTTATTCGAATTGAAAAATTATTTTAGTTTTAGTTAGCCCATTTATCAAGGAAGGCTATAGGCTATATATAGTTAATAGAATCAGGCGTTACTTTGCGGAAATCCATTATAGTAAAAGAGAGAGACTTAATTTGCTGAGATCCGCATGCAAAATGTAAAATTGTGTGTATTTCCCAGTTTTGACGAGCACCGCCCGCTCTCCCTCAACAGCGTGCACCAGAAAACCAATACCGCCACCGGATGATAACAACGAGCGCAGTGTAGCGTCACACTGCGCTCGTTACCCTGAGACAACAGTTCTTAAGTCTCATATGCCCAGTGATTACACTCTCAGTGCCCTTCAAATCAAATCACAGTAATGTTTGCACACTACTGCTTCACGGCAGAATAACTGGCCCTAGATAGGTACCACCTATCTAGACGGATTTCTGCATAGGATTCGTACCCCCAGTAGGAAATTTCGACGGTGTGTGTTTAAACTATTTGTAACCCGATGTTTCGAGTGCTTTACAGCACCCACGGTCACGGGAGTACTGAGGTGACAGATGTCTTGATGTGATAGTGAATCCGGGGTACCTTCAGCGTTTAATTATTATTTTTTGATCCGATCTACGCAAAATGAGCTAACTTGAAGTCTGACACTGTATGCTTGGCTTTTCGTTTAATTTTATTAATTATAGGATCCCAAGCAGGTGGTATCCAACCATCTTCTCTACTAGGTACTACTCGAAACGTCGGGTTATAAATAGTTATAAATAAACGCTATAAAATCCGTAAAATTAGTTTTATTAAACTTTAAGAGACTGTTACATTACTTTTTGTATGCATCCTTATCTTAGTTATCGTGTCTGTAACACTGCGTTTTATCTTCCTCTATGCTTTCGAAGACTACTGTACCATATCCTGAATTACGCAACTTCTCGAAGGAAACGTATGTATCGTCAGATTTCCTTATCACTGTTCTAAGCTATCTTTTTATATCAAACAATCAAGATTCTGTATCGCGGTTGCATTTTACAGGTATAAATTCAAACCTAAACAACTATCTGTGGACCATACAAACATTTCGGCGAGATCGAACACGCGTCTTACAACTGAGAATACTTGTAAAAGTAAAGTAAAATAAAGTAACAGCCTATAAATGTCCCACTGCTGAGCACAGGCCTCCTCTCATTTCCGAGAGGGTTTTGGAGATGGGCAGAATTCGCCACGCTGCTCCAATGCGGGTTGGCGGACTTCACATGTCTTCGAAATATTTTTATTAAATCTCAGAGATGCATGCATGATGTTTTCCTTCACGCCGAGCACTTGATAAATCAGCACTTAAAATTGCAATTAAAAATTTTACTGGTGCCGGCACCGGGAATCGAACCCAGGTCACTCGTGTACTATGAAATTTAAAGCGAGCGCCTAGACCCTGAGCTACCACGGCTGGACTGTATACTGTATTCTACCTCATTCCCTCGCAGGCTAAATCTTATAGATGTATATGTATCGGAATCGGATAGGAATCGAACCCAGCCCTAGCCTAGCCCCGCCACCACGGCTCTACTTTATATTACAAGAGAATACTTGTAATTTGTAATATATAAATAAAGCTATACGTATTATTTGTATCAGTAATATTTGCTTATACAATAACGTGATTCATGGCTCTGAATAGGATACCGAGCTTATACTTTTTTCTACGCCGTCGATAAAAGGCAAATAATAAAATTGAATAACACTTTATCGTTTAAATGAAACTAATTTTACGGATTTTATCGCGTTTTATTTTATTATTTATAACCCGACGTTTCGAGTGCTTTACAGCACCCAGCAGCAGAAACGTCGGGTTATAAATAATAAAATAAAACGCGATAAAATCCGTAAAATTAGTTTCATTTAAATGTGTAGTGTTCGCGTAAATATAAGAAATCATTATAACACTTTATCGGTTCAGGAAAGTTTATATCACACTAGCTAGTGCCCGCAATTTCGTCCGTGTGGATGTAGATTTTTAAAATATCCCATTGGAACTATTTGACTTCCCGGTATAAAAATTAACCAGTGTCCTTCGCCAGGGTGCGAGCTATCTGTTTGCCGAATTTCGTCAAGATCGGTTCAGCGGTTGTACCGTGAGAAGGTAACAAACAGAGGGACAGAGAGAGTTACTTTCGCATTTATAAAATTAGTATGGATATTAGTATCTACTAGATAGACTTCTGTGCCGAGGGGACTGGGTCCTAGTCCCAACCGGAGCATGCAAAATCGGCAAAAAAAATGTAATTGTTGGTTTTCGGGTCTGGTTGTGTTTTGATTGTCCTCCTGTTCCTGACACTGCATAGATTACCTTCAGGCGAGGGTAGGTTAGGACGAGTGCGTGTGTTGTCGTATTTGCGCGTACACTTGGGGCACAATGATTACTGTGGTTAATGTGGAAAGTTGATAGCTTCCAAATGTATTAAGAAGTTGTCGCCGTGTTTGTAAATCTTCAAGGAGGCTATTCATCATCATCATCATCATCTCAGCCTATCACTAGTCCACTGCTGAACATAGGCCTCTCCCATAGATTGCGACAAAAGTTTGACATAGATGACACGCTTGGAAGGCGGGTAGGCATCCGCAGTTGGTTTATTCTGATGTACCAGAAATATGCTGCTGCCCATCTGATTTTTATTTTCCCTCTGTCGACTTTGACGACACCCACGGGATGGGATGGGGTTGTAGATTCTCTTACGCCGCCACTAGTGCCTACTAGGAGGTAATTATCATTAGATAACCATGGAGTTTAGCAAATATCAATAATGGAAATACTAAATGTCGCACGCACTCGGTATTTACGTAAATGAGCTTCTATTTGAGTGTCGCGTTGTGGCTGAGAATTCCCAGTCCCTTCCAGCTCATGCAAATGTATGCATAAATGCAACCGGGCCAATACTGTCTGACGTCTGTGTGGAATAAATAAAGGTAACGTTTCCATGGTAAGCATCTCTACATTACGTTGTACAGGAACGTTTAATCTATTATTTTTATTAAATTCTGATATATTTTTAATTTATTTTATATTTTTATACTTTATTATCACTAATACAGATTATAATAGACTTTCCAATTGCCATATGGCATTCTCTGCAAATAAATCTTGGCTGATGGTAGAAAATGTGTGGCAGTTGCTAACTAATGAAATATAAACTAAAATTAATACATAAATCATAATATACTTAAAAATAAACATAAATTTTTATCTTTTTAAATATAAATACATATATAAGATCACGACTGTATCTCATAAGGGGTAGTCAGAGACTGGGCACTCACTGCAAAAACAGATGACTGCCACAATCCACGTTTCACCAAAACAATATAATGCACTTGGTGTGATAGGTGGTGAGCGCATCGCCACCATGCGCTGTTGGGTGCACAGTGCAGTTTAATTCCTTACTCGCCTTTTACGAGATCCATTGGATGAGATGGAGTGGTAGTATTCTTTTAACATGCCGTCACCACACGGCTCTATATATACATGGTACAAAGAATTAAATAAATATACAATTTCCACCTGTACACGACCGATGGTAAGTGCAACGTCTGCTCTAAGTAAACGTAAGTCTCATATGCCCAGTGATTACGCTAGCTCACAGTGCCCTTCAAACCGAATCACAGTAATGTTTGCACGATACTGTTTCACGGCAGAATAACTGGCCCTGGGGTGGTACCTACCTAGACGGATTCCTGCAAAGAAATCCTACCACCAGTGAAAACCAGGTTGAAAGCTAACCAAGTTGAACGTTGTTGTAGAACAAATTGAACCCATGTAGAAGGAATGGCGTTTGCTAATTAGTTTCTGCTATTGACGAAAGATTTAAAATTGCTTCTGCTGGTATTTACAAACATCCAATTAATTTGCATACAAACCGTTGCTTTCTGTCTTAAAAAGTAAAGTAAAGTTTCAGCCTATAAATGTTCCACTGCTGAGCACAGGCCTCCTCTCATTTCTGAGAGGGTTTTGGAGCTAGGAAGAATCCGCCACGCTGCTCCAATGCGGGTTGGCGGACTGCACATGTTTTCGAAATATTTTTTATTTCTCAGACATGCAGGTTTCCTCACAATTTTTTCCTTCACCGCCGAGCACGTGGTAAATCAGCACTTAAAATTGTAATTAACAATTTCTGTGGTGCCGGCACCGGGAATCGAACCCAGGTCACTCGCGTACTATGAAATTTAAAGCGAGCGCCTAGCCCCTGAGCTACCACTGTCTTGATACAATTACAATCAGAATTATGTCTACATTAAAAATAAGGTAAATAATATGCGTAATACATAGTATGCATAGTAATTCACAGTGCGGCAGACAAGCCGCAGAAGGCGCCGCGCGGGCTGAGCTCTGCGAACCGCAAGTTCAAGACCATCCTCTTTCCCTCCTGCCCCGCCGTTCGCCCCCCTCCTACCAGAGTCCCTGTCCCTCCCGCGGCGTCCCCGGGGTGCTTAGCCGCCGCCTGCATCGCTAATTTCATACATCGCTATGCGTTTTCAGGTCGCGAGCTTCCCGCGTCATCGACATTTACGACATTACGTGGCTGGCTTTAAATGTGAATTTATATGGTTTTTAGATTCCTTTTTATATTGAATTAAATGCACCCCTTTTTAAAAGTTTGCATTTATCTCACTATTTAAATTGTAAATAGCATTTGCGTATTTTTGTTAAACATATGTGTGATATGAGCGTGTACATATAAGAGCTATTTTGCATATGTTATAGATGTTACATACATACATATAGTTAGTAACGAGACGAGTATATAGTTAACCTTTTATTTTATTGGAGAAAGTGCCAACGAGCTAAACGTTTACCTGATGGTAAGTGCAACGTCTGCCCATAGTCCGCCAAATGTACACTTTCAGTGCAAAGAAGTGTATAAATAAAAAAAAATATGGCTTGTAACATCACAAACTGCAGTGCCCCTGTAACTTAAATACTGAGACGACAGTATTGGTATTACTGTTGCTTGGGTCGGAAAAAAGTGTAAATCAAGTGTATGGCCCTGCATAACTTTATGTGTCAGAACGTATCTAAAAAGGCACGACGGGCTGTACATGGGAGGTATGGGTCCCCACGCTTATGTATGGTAGTGAATGTTTAGTCGGGCTGAAGAAGCATGAAAGTAACATTAATGCAGTGAAATTTATAGGTATGAGAAGTATGGAGTGAGTTTGATGGACAAAGTGAGGAACGACGTGATAAGGGAACGTTGCGGTGTGGTAGAAGATATAGTCACAAAGATGGGAGATGACAGAGGATGGATGGAAGAAGATTGACGAATCAGATATAAAAGCAGAAGAAGCGAAAGATGTGTGTCAGCATCGCAATTAGTGGAAAGATGTGGTCTTTGCTTATCACAATGGGAAAGAGGCATGACTTTATGTATCTATAACTGGGACTGTGGTGGTACTTACAACCATCGAATCGAATCACAGCCGAAGCGAACTTTTTTCCAAAAAGACAGCAAAGTTAGTTTTCGGGTCTGATTGTGTTGTGTCTCTGATTGTCCCCGTCTCTTTCACTGCATCCTAGCCTACCTCCGATTTTGTCAAAATTCCATCGGGCACGGGTAGTGAGACGAGTGAGTGCCCCTGTGTTTGCGCGAAGTCCTGTGGCAATATATCTACTGTGGTGGAGGCATGTGCTCGTTAGTGGAACATTTAATATGCTGTTATTTTTAAAGTAACAGCCCATCCCATTCTAATTTATCATGGGGTTTTAAAGCCGGGAAGAGTCCGCCACGCTGCTTCTTTGCGGGTTGGCGCACTTCACGCGTCCCGATGTATTCCTTTACCGCTGAGCAGGTGGTAAATCAGCACTAATAAATGCAGAACAATTTTAGAGGAGCCGGCACCGGGGATCGAACTCAGGTCACTCGCGTATCATCATTTCAGCCTATCACTAGTCCACTGCTGAACATAGGCCTCCCCCGTAGATTGCCACAAAAGTTTGTTGCCGTCATTAAAGGGGGATTTTGCCATAGTTGCCACGCTTGGCAGGTGGATTGGCAACCGCATTTATTTATTCTGATGTTCCTGGAAGATGCTGCTGCCCATCTGGTGGTTTTCATTTTACCTCTGTCGACTTTCACGACACCCACGCGATGAGATGGGGTGGTAGATTCTTTTAAGCCGCCACCAGACGGCGTGGAAATCGCAGTTTATTTATTCAGATTTTCCAGGAAGTAGCTGCTGCCCATCTCCCGGTTATCATATATTGTTATATTATTGGTTATATATTTGTGAACTATTGCAGGCGCGCGGGGCGAGGCGGCGGTGCGGCCGCGCGGGGCTCCGGAACCTGACCAGCTCTACGACCACCATTCCTCGGAAGAAGAGTTAGAGGTATGTTAGAGGTAGCATACTCAAGCGATTATCCTGTTTATTTGGCCTTAACATTTGACCATGAGAGATGTGGCAGCTCAGGGACTAGGCACTCGCTTTAAAATTTCATAGTACGCGAGTGACCTGGGTTCGATTCCCGGTGCCTGCATTACTAAAATTGTTAGTTGCAATTTTAAGTGCTGATTTACCTCGTGCTCGGCGGTGAAGGAAAACATCGTGCGGAAACCTGCATCTCTGAGAAATATAAAATATTTCGAAGACATGTGCAGTCCGCCAACCCGCATTGGAGCAGCGTGGCGGATTCTTCCTAGACCCTCTCACAAATGAGAGGAGGCCTGTGCTCAAAAGTGGGACATTTATAGGCTGAAACTTTACTTTTTACTTTTTTATTAGTCACATGCATACAATTATAATTTTTTTATTGCATAAAGTGACGAAACGAGCAAAACGTTCACCTGATGATACGTGCAACGTCTGCCCATTACAAATGCTGTCTTACCCAGAACATATCTGTGTGACACCGCACTGCGGCCGTCATGCTGAGACATCAGTACTTAATCTCATATGCCCAATGATTACGCTAGCTCTCAGTGCCCTTCAAACCGAAATAGTAATGTTTGCGCACTACTGCTTCACGGCAGAATAACTGACCCTAGGTTGGTAACGCCCTGGACGGACTCCTGCATAGAAATCCTACCACCAGCATAATACTACATAATACACATAAACAAAATAGAAAATATTATATGTGGTTTGAAAAAAGTGTTCTGGGTGACCCAGCAGCATTTGTTATGTCAACTCGTTTTGTCACTCGTTATCTCCAATAAAAAATACGAATTCCTCATGTTTTATTTACATATTTTATATCATTTGAATGAAACTAATTTTTACGAATTTTATGGCGTTTAATTTTATTATTTATAACCCGACGTTTCGAGGGCGTTACAGAGGTGACAAACGTCCTGATGTCAAGAGCTAACTTAGTCTTGAAGTCTTCGATCGGACCAAAAATAATAATTAAAAGCTGAAGGTACTCCGGGTTAACTATGACACCAGGACATCTCTCACCTCAGTCCCCCCGTGACCATGCGTGCTGTAAAGCACTCGAAACGTCGGGTTATAAATAATAAAATTAAACGCCATAAAATTCGTAAAAATTAGTTTCATTTAAATGTGTAGTGTTCGCGTAAATATAAGAAATTATTATATTTTATATCATTTCAGTTATAAAATAACATTGATGAAATTACTAAAAAAGAGGTAACCTGCGGACATTTTTACTCAAGTTTGTTTAGTGTAATAACTTGACTTCCGCAACCCACGTCCGACGTTCTGACGTCGTGGACGCACAGTTATCCTATACACTGCTAGTTATTCTGTCGCTTAATATATGTCAAAAACCGTCATATTCGAAGTGAAAAGTACATAAAAACACTTGTGAAGTAATGAAACAAAAGAAAGAAATAATAAAACAAAAGAGAGAGGGGGTTTTTTCTTTCTTTTGTTTTAACAGATGTCTGGTTAAGTTTGTTTTAACAGATGAGGTCCGTGAGGTCACGCACCTCAAGTACCTTCGATATAAACCATTTTGAAAATATCGAGGCTGGTCAAGTGAGCAGTATCTAAGATACGAGTCATCATCGGATATTTAAAATAACTTATATAATACTTGGTGGTAACGGCGTGGCAGAATCCCTCCAAAATGAGAGCTACAGTGGAGGAATTTTATAGGGGGAGGCCTATGTTCAGCAGTGGACTGGTGATAGGCTGAAACGATAATACAATATTTTCAAATTACTATGTTATAAATTCAAAAACAATTACATCAAGTTACATGTAATTGTGGAAAACAATTGTTTACCCTCGTGCTTTTTTCTACCCGTTTCCGATTTTATAGACCTAGGGCCTAAATGCTTGCCGTGGACGTATCTTCTAATTATCTTATCAAAGGGCCATAATTGAAATGCTATAGCTTTGAAGGGCGAAGCTGTACTCCGCTATTCTGGAAGCACTTCAATAACTTCTTTTATTTTTGTCTGATATTATGGCGGCTAAAAGTGACTACGACATGAAAGATACAAACAAGAATACAAAAAAGAACAGTTTAAGACAAATAATTGTTAAAATTAAAAGATCACAGAGATCTTTAAGATCTTCATGTTTTTCGTCGCTAAATATTCATATAGAAACGAAATTTATTATATTTCAATCATTAATTTTGTATTACCTTTTAATTAGTTTAATTCGGTCGGTATCCGAAACGAGCTTTCAGATAACAAGAACAAAAGCCGTTCTTAAATATACTTAGAGGGGCATCACGAGTGTATTTTGTAACAAAAAATATTTGCCTTATTATGTTACGTTGGAGGTTGTAACATCGCAGAGCGGGTCAATGACCGCCGGCGCAGGCAAAATTACAGGCTGAAAAAATCCATACCAATATTATACTTGCTAAAGTAACTCTCTGACCTTCTGTCTGTTTGTTACCTTTTCGCGGCTCAACCTCTGGACCGATCCTAACGAAATTCTGCACAGAGATAGCTTGCATCCCGGCGACGGACTTAGGATGCTTTTGATTCCGAATAATCAAAGAGTTTCCTGTGGATTTCACGCGACAACGTCGCGGGCATCAGCTAATAGTGCATAAAAAGATGGCGGTCAAAGTTACTCGTTCTTTGTATGTATGATATCATTATGATTAGTTTTTTAGTTAGTAAGACGTCATCGCATTATGTTAGATAACGGCCTGTTTCGTCACCGAGACTATAAATAGCAGCTCTTTGACCGGGCCGCTCACTCGGCGGCTGACTGTCGTAGAGTCAATAGCACTTGATAATGCCTCGTTTTGATGTGTAACACGTGTCGTGTTCTCGACTTCAGTGGTGTGTATTGCCTAGTGGTAGTGTTGTAGTGGTGGAGGGTATCAGGTGGCGGTATTGGTTTTCTTGTGCACGCTGTAGAGAAAGGGCGGGCGGTGCTCTTCAAAACTAGGTAATACACACCAATTTTTTATTTTGCATGCGGATCTTAGCAAATTAACTGTCTCTCCCTTACTATAATGGATTTCCGCAAAGTAACGTCTGATTCAATTTACCCATTAACCAATGAATGAGCTGCATACGCCAAAATAAAGCTCATTCATTGGTTCATAATTTCAGCCCTAGTCCACAGCTGAACATAGGCCTCCCCCATAGATTGTCACAAAAGTGTGTAGCTCTCATTTTGGGGGGAATTTGCCATAGTCACCACGCTTGCCAGGCGGGTTGGCAACCGCAGTTATTTATTCTGAAGTTCCTGGAAGATGCTGCTGCCCATCTTCTGGTTTTAATTTTCTCTCTGTCGACTTTTACGACACCCACGAAATGAGATGGTGTGGTAGATTCTCTTAAGCCGCTACCACGCGGAAAATTCATTGGTTAATGGGATCAAATGAACTCGATCACGAAACCAACCAGAGTTACACTGTAGACCCCCGGAGAGTTCACATTTTGGCCTTTTTCGTATTCGGTTCTCAGCGTTCTGCTTAACGCCGTAGCATGAGTTTTCCTATAAACGAAACGTACATCCTTCAAAAAACGTGCTATCTTGTGCAAAAAAAGAAATACATACAAACAGTTTTATTATTAAGGTTTAGAGAAATCCAAAAGTATTTTCGGCTTTACTGAGCATATGCACAATATTATTATAGTTAATAGAAGTTGGGGTTACTTTGCGAAAATCCATGGAAGGAAAGAAAGTTAATTTGCTATTTAGATCCGCATGCATGCATATAAATTGGTGTATATTACCTAATTTTGAAGAGAACTGCTCGCCCTCCCACAGTAGGACACGAACTAACTAAATCCGCCACCGGTAGCCGCCACCCGATACCCTTCACCACTACAACACTACCACTAGGCAATATACACCACCGAAGTCGAGACCAAGACACGTGTTTCACCTCAAAACGAGGCAATATCAAGTGATATGACAGTCGGCCGCCGAATCTGTACGATTTAACTTATTATACTACAATGTTGAATTTCAGGTATTTAAAATTGAAATAGTCTCGTATATATGGACACGTAGATCGAGTGCACCGCCACGTCGTCAGTCGTTCGTCGTTGCGAGGGAGCTAAGCCCTGCTATAGAACAGTCATCCCTATAACCCAGGAGATAATGGCCGTTGTCACACGCCACCGGCCTCGGGGTACATGAGCTTTCGACGACATTTTATTCAGCTATAATTAGCCCGAGTAAATTTGGACCAGAGTAATTAAATTTTACGAGTTGATGGCGTACATTTTTGTACGGTATAAAAATGTTTTAAACTAAAATAAATTTTAAAGTGATATTTTCATTCAATGATGGCATATTTTTGAAAGGGTGGTGGCGAAGTTAGATACATATAAGGTAGCGAAGTTAGATCGACAGTAAACTATTTTCTTTGGGAGAAAGGGACGGGACGAGCAAGACGGTTCACCTGCAAGTGCAAACGTCTGCCCATAAGAAATTCTGTGTCATCCAGAATATTTCCGTGTGGCACCACACAGCGCCCGCTGCCCTGAGACACCCGCGTGGAAAAACTGCGTCTTAGCAAATTAACTTTTTTTCCTTTAATATAATGGATTTCAACAAAGTAATGCCTAAATGTATTAACTAGAAGTCTAAAATGCCGATAGATGTCCAGAAGAGCACCTATCTCTTTCCTACAGATATGTCATAAGAGCAGACAAAAGTATTGTACGGAATGCAGTTATTCATGCGGAATAATACCATAATATGCAATGCTCTCAATATACTGCTCGTGGCAACGCAATGTGGTTTAAAAATATTTAACTCCAAGGGGAACTGACGCCAAAATGGCGGCGACGTGGTTCGGCACCCCAGTCAAGTCTCGTTTTCGACGGGGGCGAAAACTTGGTTACGGGTGAGGTCTCTGCCTTCCCCTTACATGGGAATAAGGCGTGACTGTATGTAGATAAAATGCCCAGTGATTACTCCAGCTAATAGTGTCCTTCAGAGTGAAACACAGTAATGTTTACATACTACTGCTACTACTGCTTCACGGTAGAATTACTGGCCCTGCGGTGGTACCTACCGAGTTCGATTCCTGCATAGGAATCATATCCTGGTGGTAAATCCAACTGTGAGAAATGATAGCAAAAATCGCATAACCTCCGATAGATAACGGAATAACCATCTTAGATATAACTAAATTGTCTATGATCGTCATCAGCCTGCCAAGAGTGGAGGTGACGATAAATCCTCCTAAATTGGAAAAGGTGTTTATCCAACAGTGGATCGTTAAGGAACTCATGGCGATGATGTATTCAAAAAAGAATGTAAAATTTCTAGAGAAAATCAACTCAACAATTTTTAAGTATTAAATTTCAAAGACGAAGAACATGTACAACAAGCAAGCATGTTCATCGTCCAAGATTTGCTTTTAAAGTGATGGGTATTTCTTAGTTTATTAAATTGAGTGTTAGGAGTATTGCTTTACATGGGTATGAGACATGGACAATAACACTAAAGATAAGGAATATTTAAAGACATTCGAGATGTGGTGTTAGAGAAGTATGGAAAAGATCAATTTGAAGAAAATAGTGAACATTGAAGAATTGCTTGAAAGAATAAAAGAAAGGAGGACTGGAAATAGTGCAAAACCGACAAGGTGAGCTGGTGTGAAATCTAATACGACATGGCTTTATTACAAACATATTTCAAGAAGAAATTGAGGGAAAGAGAGGAAGGGCAGAACAAGAGCTGAATATTGTTATGGACAAGCTGTCGTATATGGATTATTTTTTATTTTTTTATTGGATGAGTTAACGAAACGAGCAAAACGTTCACCTGATTGGAAGAGCATCGTCTGCCCATAACAAATACCGTGTCACCCAGAAAATTTCTGCGTGACACCACAATGCGCCCGTCACCTTGAGACATCAGTTCTTATGTCTCATATGCCCAGTGATTACGCTAGCTCTCAGTGCCCTTCAAATCGAAACACAGTAATATTTACACACTACTGCTTCACGACAGAATAACTGGCTGTGTGGTACGTACCTAGACGGATTTCTGCATGGGAATCCTACCACCAGTGAAAAATAAAATGATAAACTGAATGCAACGGATGATATGGAAATAATTTTCAAGCAAGACAAGACAAGACTTGTGTTGACAAGTTAACATAGTTAGGGAAATGATTTTCTTATTACGTTAAATTTAAGTGCCTACTGTCATACTACAACACAACTAACTACTAGTACAAGTAGTTCTAGTACTAGAAGTTAGTACAAGAAGTTTACTATGATGACGTCCTGGCCGATTTCGATTCTGACGGCTTGCTACAAGCTATTATCTACGCGTGATTATTTGATCCCAATGTGCGGCGACTGGTATATTTACCTTCCCCTGAATGATTTGCTTAAGATTTCTATTGGATATGCAAAACCAGAACACTTGCGACACCAAAATATCTCCCACAAAAAACTACAAGTATATCGTCAAATTTCAAGGTCTGAATTTGTTTTTTTTTATATTCATTAAATACTGTTTTAGTATTTATTTAGTATAAAAACTTTTGAAATGCCAGTTGGACTCGCGCGCCTGTGGGTTCCGTGCCATATTTTCTATCAAATTAGCGCAGTTCACTTCAAGTGATCAGTTTGTGAAATGATTTTCTTAAAGTCCATAGGACTATCGTTATAATTTTCAAATAAGTTGAAATCGATTTTTAAAATTTTAGATAGTTTAGTTTTGGAAATAGAAAGAGGGAATGGTCTTTTTTTTTGAATTACTTCTCTATTATGATACACAAAATACTAAAGAGAACTAGTTTCGCGCCGTTTAATACTTACACGCCGATAGTTTTTCGGCAGCACCTACCTCTTTCCTACCGAAGTAGAAGAGGCGACTAAGCCTCTTGCGACACTACGATATTGTACGGACAGCATTTATTCGTGCAGACCAAAAAAAAACAAAAAAACAAACACAAAATATGCAATGATGTTGGAACGCAATGGGGATTAATAATTTTTTTGGCTTTTACCAAAATGGCGGCGACGTGGTTCACCACTCGTCACGTCTCGAAGGCGAAAAGACTATATATGTTAATTCATGTTTGAATATTTTATCGAAGATAATCGGTTGTCAAAACGGACAGACATATAAATGACCTTGTGATGATTTCATTTTTCTTTTTATGGTACGGAACCCTTAAAAAGCCGAGACGAGATAAACGCAAACACGTTTGAATTGTTTATCAAAGCTGTCAAGTAATTTTTTTTTGACTGGGACGATAAGATACTTAGTAAAAAAAAGTTTTTAAACGCATCTGCTTTTGCATTTTTCCTTTTTTTTTAGGTTAAATGTTAATTGAAAAACAGGTACATTTTTAAATAGCTGTGTATGTTCAGTGGTGTGGTAGTACATAATATTATTTATATTTTATTAATATATATTCTTATTTATTTTCATTAATATTATTTACATCGTATTTTCGTTCGCAGTGAAAATATCATGAAACCGTGTCAATTCCTAGCAATCCAAGTCAAGTGGGCGATATACCTTCATCTTCATTACATTCCATGGGTAGACTTCGATCGATGATCAAAGTCAAAGTCAAAATTTCTCTATTCAATTTCGGCTTGTTTAAAGCTTTTATGAATGTCAAAATCTACACTAGATGATAGAAAACCACCACGAAAATCATCGCCATTATTTCGTTGAGAATCTTTCTTCCCCAAGGGTTGACGGTTTTACGAGCTATTTGGCCACTGTCACTTAAGACCACCTTAAGACCTTTTTTTATTTATTGGAGTAAGTGACGAGACGAGTAAAACGTTCACGTGATGGTAAGAGCAACGTTTGCCCATAAAAAATGCAGTGTCATCCAGAACATTTCTGTGTGACACCACACTGCGCTCGTCACCCTGAGACATCGGTTCTTATGTATCATATGCCCAGTGATTATACTAGCTCTCAGTGCATTTCAAACCGAAAGACAGTAATGTTTGCACACTACTGCTTCACGGCAGAAGAACTGGCCCTGAAGTGGTACCTACCTAGACGGATTCCTGCGTAGTAATCCTATCACCAGTGTTCAAAGCTAACCAGGATGAACGTTGTGGTAGAACAACCCATGAAGAACGAATTGCTAATAAGTTTCTGCTATTGACGAGTGTGAACTTCGCTAACCAACTTTTGTTCCACTAAATCCGCTTCGGATGTCATCGTTGCGGATTCTATTTCGCAGAGAAATACCGAGAGCAGCTCATTCCGTATTCTCGAATATGTAAGACCACAAATAAAGTAACCGGTAGCGTTAGCGTCTAAGATGGGAGGCGTCTGATGCTGCGTCAACCAGCTTGCAAAACCGCCATTGCGGCAAACTCGCCCAACTTTGGAGAGGTTGATGCCAAGCAAGGGAACACTGCAGACGGATGACGTAGATTAGGACTTATGACAATCGAGCGCGCAGCCCAGCTGATTCTGTCATATGATATCACCTGATAAAGAATCAAGATTTTTTCACCCAGGAACCTCATTACCGGATCTGCCTCAGTGCCACCATACGAAACATAGCTGTAGGAACTTCATAGGTCCAGATCTGCGAGGTGACACTAGCAGGTCCTATATCGATTACCAGTATTGGACCACCATTGAATATTAGTAATATATTGGCGTAGGATTGTAGAACGCTACGCATAATGGAATTCCTGAGTGCTGTAGGGGCACGAGTCGAACTGATTCAATTATACTTAGAAAATAGAACGTTCATGTTATGGAGTTAGTTTTGTTTATAGGAAAACGCAATCGAGAATCATGTATCACCGCTTTTTTTTATTTTAGCGTCCTCGCTAACATTATACGAGTAGCAACTGGTCGGAAGTCTCGCTCAAAGACCGGCTTGCGTTAAACCTTTTCATTTTATTGCCGGTCCAACCCCCCCTCTGCATGTGTGTCTAACTCGCGCGGTGCTGGGAACGTAAATTACTGGACGTAACTACCTTCTAAATTTGTTTAAGCAAAAAGAAAAAGCTATTGATGCGCTCTTCTACTCGTATCTACAGATCGCTTTGGTTACGGATTTACGAAAATATTTTTATGAATATAAATTTTATCATTCAAACTAAAACTGTCACTCCGCTGGATATAGCAGCGATTTTATGGGTTTTAGATCCGGCAAAAGTTTGACCAACTTTACATATCTTCGGTTTTTTTCACCGCTGGTATAAAAAACCAGAATTCCGTTTATTCTGGGACAAACGCGAATTGTCTTTTATAAACATCGTCAATGCTAAACATATAATCTGCCTGCCCATTGCATTTCATAGCAGATTATCATTATTGTCTGTATCCGTTATCTATGTCTGATAAGTCTGCTAATATTTTTACGGAGGTACGAATAGAAATAAAATTACTATGGACATATCATGTTTCACTTATTTTACTTACTACAATCTTAAGATCTGCCAAGCGACTAAGATCATTCTCTCAATTTGAGAAAGGTGTAAGTCTAACGTGTTAGTCTTTATGGGGCTTGTTTTTTTTGTGTTATACACCTTTTTTTTTAATCTTTTTTATTTGATAAAGTGACGAAACGAGCATAACGTTCACGTTAACGCAACGTTTGCCCACAACAAATTCTGCATCACTCAGAACATTTCTTTGTGACCACACTGCACTCGTCACCCTGAGACACGAGTTCCTAAGTCTCATATGCCCAGTGATACGCTATAGAGACGCTAGCTCTCAGTGCCCTTCAAACCGAAACACAGTAATGTTTGCACACTACTCCTTCACGATAGAATAACTGGCCCTGGGGTGGTACCTAGACGGATTCCTGCATAGGAATCCTACCACCAGTAAATTTTTTGTTATGCATTTTGTTATTCTAACTATATTATTTGCGATTGCTTCAAATAAATATCTCTTTCTTTCTTTCAACGTAAAGTGGAATGTTGACGGGCCGCAGATAAAGAATATGTTAGTGGCTCACAGTTGGTGAAATGTTTGAAAACATATCAAATTACGTTAATTTTGAAACTAGATCCGTCTCGTAGAAGTCCAGAAACGTAGTGTGAACGTTTCATCCACTCATTCGAGTTCCAAGACGCAACTTGCACATTATCGTTCCTCCTTTCCGCGGCAGTCACTTACGTCGTTTACGAACCGGACTGAACTGTCTCGAGTTTTATACTTTTTCAACGTCTACTGCTTACGTAACATTTGTTTATTTTGCGCCCGACTGCAAATTAGAAATTCCTTTGTCCTTGTCATTTTATAATTGTAAGGAGCGACGGACAATGGCTCGATGGATGGGCGCCATCTTGCTCTTGTCTACATTATTGTTTTCAGTGCTGAGATTTGACTTTTTTCTTTTTATATCCATCCGATAAAACTGAGATCACAGTTCTAACTAAGATCTCATTCTCAAGTATCGATTTTTTACTTCATTGAAGAACATTATTTTCTTGTGTACATATGAACACCAAAAGAACCCATACTCCACCGGTCTGTAAGTGGTTATTAAGTTACTACTAGTGGTAGGATTACTATGCTGCAATCCGTCTTAGTAGGCAAACGTTACTGTTTCGGTGTGGTAGCGGCCTAAGAGAATCTACCACCCCATCACATCCCGTGGGTGTCGTAAAAGTCGACAGAGGGAAATTAAAACCAGTAGATGGGCAGCAGCATCTACCTGGAACATCTGAATAAATAAACTGCGGTTGCCAACCCGCCTGCCAAGCGTGGCAACTATGGCAAAATCCCTCCAATAAGAGAGCTACAAACTTTTGTGGCTATCTATGGGGGAGGCCTATGTTCAGCAGTGGACTTGTGATAGGCTGAAACGACGACGACGACGACGACTGTTTCGGTCTGAAGGGCAGTGGTAGCTTATGTAATTACAGTGTGGTACCACAACGAAATGTTCTGGTTGACGTAGTATTTGTTACTATGCAATTACTATTTTTATATGTTAGGTAGGCATTTGACGACCGAGCCTAGTTGTTAAAATTCCTGACTACGCCGCGAGACCTGGATTTGAATCCCAATCCGGAGCCAATATTTGCGCAAAAACACTGTGATTGTCTTTGTGTCTCTGACACTGGATCTTATAGCATGAGCGTTACATAAGCAAAGGGTAGGTTGGGACGAGTGATTGACTCTGTGTTTGCGCGGACACTAGTGGCACTATAATATCTCCTGCGCAGTTGAGAACTTCCGACAGTAATCGCTAGTTGTGGTCGGTCGAAAATCGACCACGAGAACATCACTATTAGGTGAACGATACGCTTGTCTTGTTACTGTCTTTAGTAAAAAATGTACCTATGCATAGATAATAAAGTACATATGCATTAGAGCTAATCTTGTGTTACATGCTTGGCTGGCTAACATTCTTGCGGCAAGTCTAAGAGCCCTTCGAGCAACATTCAGCGTGGCAGGGCGTAAGTAATTCCTCAGCGGGAATCCGCCGCCGCTCTTTGTTCGTCGCTGGAGCGTGAAATTCACCGCCCGGTTCTGCCCCAGCCTTATTGTAAATTAATAAAGTTTCTGGCACTATCTTAACCTTTTAACTTAATTGCAGTATACAATATACATGCGTCGTAAATAGTTCCATGGCTGTGTACCTAATAGGTTAGTTACTTAAAAGTCCGTAGGTTATTCTCTTTGTAAAAACTTGTTCGTTTCGTTCGTTCGTTCGCGTGTAAAGAATTAAGGTCAGTACAAAACTCAATATCGCAAAGTTGGCGCCAGTATAACGTTGGGAATATAATTATTTGAAAAATATCACAAGATAGTTTGTACTGACATTGAAAATATTAATATACCTTTTTAAATTTGAAGATATGTCGAAAAGTTAATATCTGAATTTTATTGTAATGTTAATTTCGTATGTGTTCGTTTGTTGACTTTTAGTCCTTATCTTATATAATATAATCTATTCATTTCAGCTTGAGTTTATAAACAAAGAAAACAGTGTTTCTCAAACTTTTATTTCACTAACTTTTTTATTTAATGTAGAAGAACAGTTTCCTTTACTGTTGAATGCATCGGAGTATTTTTTGGTCGCTTATTCTTCGGCGAAGGAAAAGTACAACCGCTGCTTGGTCCAGGTTCCCTCAGGTTTTTAACCACTAAATCGTCAAAATAACAAAGACAATACATTTTATAGGTGGTAGGATTCCTATGCAGGAATCCGTCTATGTAGGTACCACCCCAGGGCCAGTTATTCTGCCGTGAAGCAGTAGTGTGCAAACATTACTGTGTTTCGGTTTGTAGGGCACTGAGAGCTAGCGTAATCACTGGGCATATGAGACTTAAGAACTGATGTCTCAGGGTGACGGGCACAGTGTGGTGCCACACAGAAATGTACTGGGTGACACAGCATTTGTTATGGTTAGACGATGCACTTACCATTAGGTGAACGTTTTGCTCGTTACCTCACTTTTATCAAATAAAAAAAAAGCAAAACAAGGAACAGATAACTACAAACGTAACACAACAAGAAACTTAATCAAAACTTAATTAAAAATAATTAAGCAATATTATCTGGAAATAGCACTCTCGTCACAAGTTGACCAATAGGAAAGGTGGCGGATATAACCCGATCTATGACAAAACGTCACATTTAAATGGAAAATTATCACACTAACTGTACTCTATAATTAGGTAGGATAAAAATCCGTTCCAACTTTGAGAACCAAATCTTTTTTATGGTTTGCATACCTTGTATCGCACGGCTCCCTAAGACAAAAGGTAAACAAAACTAGACTGAATCTTTGTTTTCGTATGGGAACGAAGAGAATCCTTAACTCATATGTAGCTAGATGTTTAAGTGTTCTTTACAAAATGGCAGATTAATGATTGACATGTTGATTTTGCATAAAATATTAAAAGGTGATTTGATAACAGAGCATTCCTTTGCATCAGTCAAGACGCTAAGAACTATTTTTTATGTTCCACTTCCTCGTAAAAACTTAAGTTTCTTTAGACCTTTGTCTAGATTGTGTCGTAAGTACAACTGCCTAGTATTAGATCCAGTACTAGATATTTTAGGAGATAACTTGTCTTTGTTTAAAAACAGAATAAATCGTAATCCATATTAATATAAATGCGTAAGTAATTCTCTCTGTCCCTCTGTTTGTTACCTTTTCACGGCTCAACCGCTGAATCGATCTGGACGAAATTGTGAACAGAGATAGCTTGCAAGGTGGAGACGGACGTAGGATATTTTTTATTCCGGAAAATGAAATAGTTTCCTTGGGATATTTAAGAAACCTCCGCGGACGAAGTCGCGGGCTTCCAGATATTTTCTAATATATATTTTCACTGGTGGTAGGATTCCTATGCAGGAGTCCGTCTAGGTAGGTACCACCCCAGGGCCAGTTATTCTGCCGTGAAGCAGTAGTGTGCAAACATTACTATGTTTCGGTTTGAAGGGCACTGTGAGCTAGCGTAATCGCTGGGCATATGACACTTAAGAACTTATGTCTCAGGGTGATGGGCACAGTGTAGTGTCACACAGAAATTTTCTGCGTGACACAGCATTTGTTATGGGCAGACGTTGCACTTACCATCGGGTGAACGTTTTGCTCGTTTCATCACTTTATGCAATAAAAAAAATATAAGTTTCACGTCTGTCACGTGTAGCGTATTTCAAGCGCTCTTTTTTATTTATATTTGACGAACCAGTGAATTGTAATGATCAACTCCTATTAGCATAGACAACGCTGCTAAGTAGAGCTCGAAGATACAGGTCTCTGTATGTATGCTAATAAGTGCAAAAGCAGTTGTACTCGTAAGTTTTACACCGCTTATCTCACCTCCCTGTCTGACTCACCTTTGTGCACATGCTTAGCGCACAAGTCGGCATGACTAAATAACTGCTGATTGTAAGTTATACTATTTCTAATTTATTAATTTATTTTACAGCATTATCAACAACATTACACATTAACATAGTTGATGGTGTTGAGGACGTATTTGTATATTATATCGTATAGTATGATGATGGTGTACTTTTTTATTGTATAAAGTGACGGGACGAGCAAAACCTGATGGTAAGTGCAACGCCTGCCCAAACCAATGCTGTGTGCGGAACGTTTCTGTGTGCTACCACACTGCACCCGTCCCCCCTGAGACATGAGTTCTTAAGTCTCATATGCTCAACAGGCTGTCAGTGCCCTTCGAATCGAAACACAGTAATGTTTGCACACTACTGCTTCACGGCGGAATAACTGGCCCTGGTGTGGTGAACTAGACGGATTACTGCATAGGAATCCTACCACTAGTATGTGCGTTTGAACTTTAGTAATGTGTTTTATATAATGCAGCTTTGCCTCGAGAGAGCACCGGTCGAGCAAAAGACGTCGTTTTTCCGATCGGTCTCGCTTCCATAATAAATGAGCGGCCGGCCGCAGAGTTAGGCGTTTTCGCCGGCTATTCGCCGCTGTTTTTTTCTCCTGCGGGGCGCGGGGCCGAGGGGGAGGGAAGACGGGGGAGGGCCGCGTCCATTAATTCAAGCGTGTAATGATGCGACGCTTTGACGGAAGGGAATTGCGAGTTGTGCAATTACATGCTGAAATATTTAGCGGGGACGCTCTCGGCTGTTGTCAATCGGCTTTTTCTTTCGCTTCAACGGCGCATCGATTCATTCACGTGCATTGCTAGGGTTGCCACCAACTAATATTGTTAATGAAACTTATAGAGCCGTGTGGTGGCGGCTCGTTAAAAGAATACTACCACTCCATATCATCCATTGGATCTCGTAAAAGGCGAGTAAGGAATTAAACTGCACTGTGCACCCAACAGCGCATGTTGGCGATGGGCTCACCACCTATCACACCGAGTGCATTATATTGTTTTGGTGAAACGTGGATTGTGGCAGTCATCTGTTTTTGCAGTGAGTGCCCAGTCTCTGCCTGCCCCTTATGGGATACAGTCGTGATCTTATGTATATATGTATGTATAAAGCGTATACTACGGTTATTTACTCGCCTTGTGTTGTTTTCAAATAACATGAGATTTTACATTTATTAAGTAAAGTTTTCATCTTGTCTTTTGAAAAAGTTAAATTTTGAGAAACTGGCCAACACCAAGATGATTCTCCTGTACATTTGGTGCGTTTTGAAAACATAAGGATACAGAAAGACCACACATATTGATACACAAACAGACAGCTGCTTATTGGCTTCGAGTCCGCAACATGTAAAAAATCACAGCCTTTGCAATCAACAATTTTAGTGATACTGGAACCGGGAATAGAACCCAGGTCACTCGCGTACTATGAAATTTAAAGCGAGCGCCTAGCCCCTAGGGCAGAAGCTATTCGATTAGTCACTGCGCCTACCGGGCCGTTGCTTTTATTGATTGTGGTATAAACGACATTTTATTGTCCTACACGGTCTGTTCTTTTATTGATTGTGGTATAAACGACATTTTATTGTCCTACACGGTCTGTTCTTTTATTGATTGTGGTATAAACGACATTTTATTGTCCTACACGGTCTGTTCTTTTATTGATTGTGGTATAAACGACATTTTATTGTCCTACACGGTCTGTTCTTTTATTGATTGTGGTATAAACGACATTTTATTGTCCTACACGGTCTGTTCTTTTATTGGTTGTGGTATAAACGACATTTTATTGTCCTACACGGTCTGTTCTTTTATTGATTGTGGTATAAACGACATTTTATTGTCCTACACGGTCTGTCGATCGGTCGGATCGGTTTTAATTCGGCGTTTTAACTGTAGTATTCCTGTGCAGGAATCCGTCTAGGTAGGCACAACCCCAGGGCCAGTTATTCTGCCGTGAAGCAGTACTGTGCAAACATTACTGTGTTTCGGTTTGAAGGGCACTGTGAGCTGGTGTAATCACTGGGCATATGAGTCTTAAGAACTGATGTCTCAGGGTCACGGGCGGTGTGTGGTGTCACAGAAATGTTGTGGGTGACACAGCGTTTGTTATGGGCAAACGTTGCACTTATCATCACGTGAAAGTTTTACTCGTTTCGTCACTTAATACAATAAAAAAAAACCTCATTCATTGGTTAATCGGGATCAAATTTAACCGATCCCGAAACCTTCCAGAGTTACAAAATAGGTTGATATATGGGCCCCTAAAAATGTCTTTTATAAACTAGTACCAGTAGATCGACTATCAGATAAGGCAGCAACCCTGCGCACGACGCAGGTAGGTTTTTGCGTGTGCGCCCGTTACGGGGCCTTCCTGCGCGTCGCGGCCGGACATTGCGACGGGCCGCCGCGTTTTTGTGCACGCATCTGTACCGAGCTGACGTAAAAACGGCACAGCGAGAGACTGTCCACCAGTAATTTCGCTTAAACATATCTTCACGCCTTTCGCGTCGCTCGGCGGGTCTGCATACCTGCAGTCTTATCTTGGCTTTAAAATATCTATACAAATAAATAAAATTGAAGTGTCTGTTTGTAATAACAAAATAACAGCTTTTTATTCAATGCTTATGAAAGTATATACTTATATGAAAAATGTTTGTCTGTCTGTCTGTTTGTTCCGGTTAATCTCCGAAACGGCTGTACCGATTTTGACGGGACTTTCACTGACAGATAGCTGATATTCTAGCGTGAAGCTTAGGTCACTATAATTTTTAAAAAAATTAGGGTTCGGCGCGAAAAAATTAAGACCCCAAAATCCGATTCAAATAGGGGAAGTATATACGTATATCATCGATCGGGGTCGGCTTTTTTACGCGGGTGAAACCGCAGGGCACAGCTACTACCTGATATATATTATATACTATATTATAACTATATTATAAATGAGACAGTAACTCTTTCTGTCGCTTTGTTTGTACCTACCGTCTTTGTTATCTGTACTTGTTTTGTTACCTTTTCAAGGTTCAACCGCTGGACCGATCTTAACGAAATTTCCCAATTTCGTTAAGATCGGTCCAACCAGCACACAGCTTGCGTGCTGGTTGCCGTGATGGTTGATCTGTGAAAAGGTAATAAACAGACTGATGGACATAGAGAGTTACTTTCGCATGTATGATATTAAGAACGGATTAAAATAACTTCAAAACTTTTTACATACATAACATACATAAGATCACGACTGTTTCCCATAAGGGGTAGTCAGAAACTGGGCACTCACTGTAAAAACAGATGACTGCCACAATCCACGTTTCACCAAAACAATATAATGCACTTGGTGTGATAGGTGGTGGGCCCATCGCCATCATGCGCTGTTGGGTGCACAGTGCAGTTTAATTCCTTACTCGCCTTTTACGAGATCCATTGGATGAGATGGAGTGGTAGTATTCTTTTATCGAGCCGCCACCACACGGCATTTTTTTTAGATAACGACAGAATGTCTAGGACATAATAATAAAAAAAATGTTATCGAAGTCTATCCAATAGTTTTTGCGCGAAGCGCGACAACGGCAGACATCATCATTTTATTTATATAGATTCCTTTTTTTTATCGAATCGCTAATTTACATGAGAACGCAACGTGTAAATCATTCAAGGGATTTACGTTTAAGATTATTCGGAATCGTAGTTTTTGATTAGAATAGAATAGAATAGAATATTTTTTTATTCAATATAATCTATGTTTACATAAGCCTTATTCAAAGTCATTTTTTTTTCTTTTTTTAAACTACACTGGTTCGCAAAAAATGCCTCTGTCCTGGGAACAACCAGTAAGAAACCCAGCGGGGTTTTTTTTCCAGTCATTTTTAAAATAATGATTGTTTGAATATTTCTCACAACTTCTTCATCTTTTTGTTGGGACTCTTTTTTTGCCATTACTAGTGAATACTACTCTAACAAAAAAACTAATAAAAACCTGTGTATATATGTTCATGTTGTATGCATTTTCATACCTTGGTCCTCCTCCTGCGATCTGAAGGCTCCGTTCCACTGGTAACTAATGCGTAACATGTGAACGAGTGTGCGAGCACTGGTCGCGGTTGGGTGTGGCCGTAGTGTAAGCGTGATCGGTCGTGGTGCAGGTGATCAACGGCGGGCCGAGCGGAGCGGGCGCGGCGGCGGGAGCGGGCGCGGTCCGCTCGGAGGGGCGGCGGCGCGGGGCTTCGTCCCCCGCCCGCGCGGCGCCCGAGAAGAGGCGCTGGGCCGCGCAGCCCTACTTAGACGCAGATGACTTGACAGCGCGAGCTCCCTCGTCCGACGATGATGACACTAAGGTATAACCATTACCGCCTGTCCATCCAGCGCTTCCCTTCATTCCTCGTCACGTTGTTAACTCACATTAAACATATCATTAAAATGAAATTTTAAAATAAAAGAGTAAGTAAAGTAGATACGTCGTTCCGTAAGTGAAACTAAGAACAAACGTCACCATGACTGCCCAATCGCAAGGAAGGAGACCTTACTCCGTTTGCAACGAGTGTGACAAGGATATACAACGCGTGCTCACGAATGTGTATTGTTGTCGCTGTGTTCGGAAAGCTTTCCCTATTTGTTCTCTTGGAATATGCCGTATCTATATAATTGATAATTAGACCATAGATTTTCAACGACACAAACTCATTGTCTCTTAAAGAAAAGGATGGGATAGGGAAATTCTACTTTTATTTCAGGATTACAATAGGTTTACTGACTTTTAATATAGTTATGTACGATACTTTTCTACATCTTTATACATATAATTCTTCTGTGCGTGTGTATGTCACTGAACTCCTCCTAAACGTCTGGACCGATGTTGATGAATTTTTTTGTGTTTGTGTGGTTCCCTGGATGGTTTAGATTCAAAATTGGACCCAGTAGGTGGCGCTGCGATCGAGTTTTAGGAAAATGACAATAGTCACTCAGTCGATATATCGATAATTCGAATATCGAAAAATCGTTTGCTGAATCTCTTAACAGCAGGTAAGCCAACGTCTTAAGGGTCCGCTAGTAAAAGTATAAACGTCTTACTGCTACGCACTGGTCTCCACATTTTTTAGATGGTTTAAGGCCGAGAAAGGTCAGCTCTGCTCCAACGAGAGTTGGCAGACACAGGTTTTTTTTAGTTTTAAGACGGCTTTCCTTCCTTAGAGTACGTGGTAAGTCAGTAATAAAAAAATTGCAACTAACAATTTCAATGGTGCCGGCATCGGTGATGGAACCCAGGTCACTTAAGGCGAGCGCCCAGCTCCTGAGCTATAACTGCTCTTGATTTTCCTGTGCCTATTTATAATATCCATTTATTTGCATCATAATTTCAATTCGTGATGCCCATTGCTGAACTTAGGCCTTCCTATATGACAAAATTCATGTGAGTCAAGTGTTGAAGTCACCATACCACGTTTGGTTGGTGGCTTGACTTTTTTTTTAATGTATAAATGACAATACAGCATCAATAGTGATATAACATTATGGCATCCAGGAGTTGGGCAGCAGCATCTGAACATCTGAATAAATAAACTGCGGTTGCCAACCCGCTTCCCAACCGTGAGAACTATGGCAAAATTCCCCCCAAAATGAGAGCTACAAACTATTGTGGCAATCTATGGGGGAGGCCTATGCTCAGCAGTGGACTAGTGAAAAGCTGAAATGATGGTGATGAATGTGGCATTGAAAAAAGAAAGACCCCAGAGTTTCTTATCATTTTTTGAACCGGTGTAGATTTTGACGTACATAAGAACTTTAAACAAGCCTAAATTGAATAAAGAAATTTTTACTTTGACTTTGACTTATCTGGTATTATGTTGTATGTACGTATAATTTACACCGTGATTGAGTTACTGACCGTATAGGTTATAGGCATACATTTACCAAAGGATTACCTATCCTCTGCCCTATTTATTGCCATAGACGTACCGTGTCATAGTTTTTCTATTACTTTAACCAAATCTTGATTTGGTTGGTATTACTTCCATACATGAGAGCCGTGGTAGCTCAGGGGTTAGGCGATCGCTTTAAATTTCATAGTACGCGAGTGACCTGGGTTCGATTCCCGGTGCCGGCACCACTATACAATTTTAAGTGCTGATTTACCACGTGCTCGGCGTTGAAGGAAAACATCGTGAGGAAATGTCTGAGAAATAAAAAAATGTTTCGAAGACATGTGTAGTCTGCTAACCCGCATTGGAGCAGCGTGGCGGATTCTTCCTAGCTCGAAAACCCTCTCAGAAATGAGAGGAGGCCTGTGCTCAGCAGTGGGACATTTATAGGCTGAAACTTTACTTTTACTTTTTCCTTCCATACATGGAACATACTTCCTTAAAACTGCTTACAGTTTTCATCGTAAAATAAAACAAACATAAGCCGTGAACCGTGCATAATCACTACCACCACCACCACTTTTTCAGCCTATCATTAGTCCACTGCTGAACACAGGCCTCCCCTATACATTGCCACAAAAGTTTATATATCTGATTTTGTGAGGATTTTGCCGTGCCATGTTTGGCAGGCGGGTCGGCGATCGCAATTTATTTATTCAGATGTTCCAGGAAGATGCTACAGCCCAGCTTCCTGTTTTAATTTTTCCCTCTGTTGACTTTTACGACTCCCACGGGATGAGATGGAGTGGTAGATTCTCTTAAACAACTTGTATACAAAAATGGAATACGCGTCCGTTCCAGGTTGAAACTCCAGTCCGCTTCCGCACTTCGCCCCCGCTCGAGGCGCTGAAGCCGAGGCGCGCTGGCGGGGCGGCGGTGCTGGCGGGCGCGGAGGCGGGGGCGGGGGCGAGCGCGGGGGGCGGGGGCGGCTGCGCTTCGCCGCGTCGCCGCCGCGTGGCGCTCCCGCCGCCGCGCCGTCACCGGCCCGCGCTAGACTTCGACAAGATGCAGCAGGTATGCGGCACGCAGACAGCCTTTTGTTAAATAGAAGAGGGGGCAAACCAGCAAGCGGCTCACCTGATGGTAAGTGATTACGACCGCCCGTGAACATCTACAATAACAGAGGAATTGCGGCTGCGTTGCCACCCTTTAAGAAAATGAGAGACCCCTCTCTTGAAGGTCTCCAAGTCGTATCAACATCTACAATGCCAGAGGAATATCGGGTGCGTTGACGGCCTTCAAGAAAGGAGCAGACTAAAGTTCCCTAAGTTGTATCGGTCCTGAAAAACCTCTGGCGGCACCAGATGCCATAAAGCAGTCGTACGTGGTAGGAAATTCGCGAAAAATGCTGTGTGTTGAAATGCCAACCATCAAGGTGATGATGATGCAATTTTGAGCTAAATTTAAGGTGTTTTCAACCTTTATAATAGCCTCCTTACTTAGTCCGACTTCCCCCACGCACAATACCTGACTACGACGCATCCTATTTTAGTCCGACTTCCACCAGGCACAATAACTGACTACGACACATCCTCACTTAGTCCGATTTCCACCAGACATAATAATTGGTTACTCCGCCTCCTTACTTAGGGCGGATTTCACCGTTGAAACTAAACGCGATCAGTTCAAGAAAAACGAAGTTTAAGCGTTTGACTGAGTTCAATGCTACAGTTTGCATTTCATCAACATCAAATGAACGCAGTCAATGATAAACGCGGTTTAAATTCTGAACGCCCAATTTTCGACGTTCAGCTCTTTAAACGCGTTTACAGAGCTGTACGTCGAAAATTGGGCGTTCAGAATTTAAACCGCGTTTATCATTGACTGCGTTTCAGCTCTTTAAACGCGTTCAGCTCAACAGCGGTTCAGCTCTTTAAACGCGTTTAGAGAGCTGTCATTGTCAAATGCACAACTATGTAAACACAAAAATTATTTTTAGTTCGTATTATTTATTGTTTGCATACCTATGTAACCTATGCGTAAAAACAGGCTGTTTGATGTCGCAAAATACGAAATAAGTCGTCTTTTTGTTTTAGATTGAACGAAGTTTACATGAAATATCGTCACATATTTCATGTAAACTTCGTTTTTCTAACGAAACTTGAACTGATCGCGTTTAGTTTCAACGGTGAAATCCGCCCTTAGTCAGCCTTCCACTAGACACAATAACTGGCTACGAGGCATTCTAAATTCATCCGACTTCCACCTCCTGGATCCTGCGACGTCATGTTTCGCAATCCATATCCTCAAACATTATTTCGGTCCCGAAAAACCGCGGGCGGCAGCGTATTCCATATAGTAGTCGCGCGTAGAACATAACTTAAACTTGTAGAACACGACGCATGGTAACTTAGTCCGATTTCCACCACGCACAAAACCTCACTTTTTTTTTTATTTGATAAAAGTGAAGGAACGAGCAAAATGTTAACCTGATGATAAGTGCAACGTCTTCCCATAACAAATGCTGTGTCACCCATAACAGTGTGACACCACAATGCGCCCGTCACCCTGAGACATCAGTTCTCAAGTCTCATATGCTTAGTGATTACGCTAGCTCTCAGTGCCTTTCAAACCGAAACACAGTAACGTTTGCACGCTACTGCTTCACGGCAGAATAACTGGCCCTGGGGTGGTACCGACCTAGACGGATTCCGCCTCCTTACTTAGGCCGACTTCCACCAAGCACAATAGCTCGCTACGAGACATCTTCACTTAATCTGACTTCCACCTCCTCGATCCTAGACCCTGCGACGTCATGTTTCGTCGTAGCCTCAACCAGCTAGTTGGAGCTTTATTCATGTTTCGTTCTAAAATACACATAAACATCACAATAACTATCCAAATCCTGTGTAGAACTCACAGATGTTAGCGTTTTAGATTATTTCATTTTAAACTAGCTCGCGACTTCGTCCGCGTGGATAGGTTTTTTTGGATTTGGATAAAAAGTATCCTATGTCCGCCTCCAGGATGCAAGCTATCTCTGTGCCAAATTTTGTCAAAAGTTTGTGAAAAGTCTGTGTGTGTCTGTATGTTTGTGAAAAGGTCACAAACATACAGAGGAGGAACAGAGAGTTACTTTCGCATTTATAATATTAGTATGGATGTTGAAATAATGAAGCAAGGACGTTATCGCTCTAAGACTCTCTCCTGCGATACGGATAACACATCTACACGATTACTCGAGTAGATTAAGGTTAATGAACCTGTAGAGTAGTTACAAAATCTTAAATATTTGATATCTCCGGATCTGATCGCTCAATCGTTGACTTTCGAACGGTTGCATGAAATATTGAACGATACATTTTATCAAACAAGGAAACTAAATTCTCAACGTTATCACGCCTGTAGTTTTAGTGGAAAAGGCCCGGTCACATTGTTCAAGAACCTTGCACTTTTGAGGAAGAAAGGTTCTCGAGCGCCGATCTGATGCTAAGGTTCGAGCTTTGCGTCAATAACATAATACGTTCATAAGTTGATTTTTTTTTATTGGATAAAGTACTACTGGTGGTAGGATTCCTATGCAGGAATCCGTCTAGGTAGGTCAGCACCACCCCAGGGCCAGTTATTCTGCCGTGAAGCAGTAGTGTGCAAGCATTACTGTGTTTCGGTTTGAAGGGCACTGTGAGCTAGCGTAATCACTGGGCATTTGAGACTTAAGAACTGATGTCTCAGGGTGACGGGCGCAGTGTGGTGTCACACAGAAATATTCTGGGTGACACAGCATTTGTTGTGGGTGGACGTTGCACTTACCATCAGGTGAACGTTTTGCTCGTTACGTCACTTTATACAATAAAAAAAAAAGTTACGAAAGTCACCCAGAACATTTCTGTGTAAAGCCACACTGCGCCCGTCACCCTGAGACATCAGTTCTTTAGTCTCATATGCCCAGTGATTACGCTAGCCCTCAGTGCCCTTCAAACCGCAACACAGTAATGTTTGCACACTACTGCTTCACGGCAGAATAACTGGCCCTGGGGTTGTACCTACCTAGACGGTAATTTTGTATAGTCTGGTCGACTGCCTTTTTATATTTTTAGTAATAAATACGGAAGGAACTACTGGAATGACTTGCTGATGTTGTTTTTGTTTTGCCAAAGCGGGACATCTTCACGTTTTGTGGGCGCAGCGGGACACATAGCTTTAAAGCGGTACTATCCCGCACCTCGAGGCGTATGGTCACATCAGTCGTATTCTAAGTCTTCCGCCGTCATACGTATATGTTTTCGATATAACAAAGCTATGAGTTAAACGTGGCTTAGTTTAGCTGCTATCGGTTAATCACTTCCAGAGATTAGGCACTGTGTCGTAACATCAACAAATCGTGGTCTTTCGACGCTAAGCGATCCAATTGTATATAATTTCGCTGATGTAATTGCTGTTAGCCTTCTCGGCTTTTACAGCTTCATCGGATACTGTGCTCGCGGGCCAGGGGCCTGCGTGCCAGGTTTGGTTTGACCCACACATAATTACATAAATAAACTCCTACAATAACCTCGAAATTCGGACTGTCGCGCTCGCTGCGTGCTTGCGCGATTTAGAATATCTCAATACAATTTTAAGTCGTCTAATGACCGAGGGAGGCTGCGGGCCTCCATTCGGACTGTCGACTTGTGTGTCGGTAACTCTGCTGGAACACGGGTGTATCGTGTGTACGCGGTGTGATTGTCGACTGCTGCGCGCCGCTCTCTACGGCGGTCGCGCGTCGTGGTGCGTGTTATATTAAAGCTATTAACTGTGTGTACAGTGTGGCCTGGATCGTGACTGACCGTATCGTGGTCAGGGAGTGCTGAGACGTCCGTGTCGTCTAGCACGTTTCGCGGGCGTTACGTTTGCGTTCGGTCGCGTTTCTATTTGGTCGAAATAGTACACGTGTTGCGCAGCTGCCTTCGATTATAGTAACGTCGAGACTTATATCGAGTTAATATTTTATATCCAATTCTGTTAATAAATCTCTGTAATGTGTAAATGTTACAATTTTATTAAAGATCATAAGAAAATAATTATTGATAGCTTACACAATGAAATATTCGGCAACCTTCCTAGGTCGTATCTTAGAAATGTTAACTCCTTTTATGTTATTTTTTTAAGAGCAGAAAGCATATGTTTAATATTTATTTATTTATCATGACACAAACAGCATTACATACAAAACATTGTTTTTAAGCTAGATATATTCATATGTAAATCCGTCCGTCTAGGTAGGTACCACCCCAGGGCCAGTTATTCTGCCGTGAAGCAATAGTGTGCAAGCATTACTGTGTTTCGGTTTGAAGGGCACTGTGAGCTAGCGTAATCACTGGGCATTTGAGACTTAAGAATTTATGTATCAGGGTGACGCACACAGTGTGGTGTCGCTCAGAAATTTTCTGGGTGACACAGCATTTGTTATGGGCAGACGTTACACTTACCATCAGGTGAACGTTTTGCTTGTTTCATCACTTTAACCAATCATAAAAAAAAGACGTGTACAGCATTCTATATAATATTCATAAGAAACCCGATCTGTAATTCCAGCTTATACTCGTATACGTAAATAGCTTTTCAACCAGCGCAATTTTGCATCTTGATCCCGGAATTTGCTTGACTTGGAATCTTTTTTTTTTAAATGGAACGCAAGACTTATTACTAAGGAAAGAAAGTCAATTTGCTAAGATCGCGTGTAAAATATAATATGCTGGATATTACCTAGTTTTTGAAGAGTAACACCCGCCCTCCCACAATAGTGTGCACAAGCAAATTGAAACCACCAGATACCGATACTTTGCGAAAAACTATAATGATAAAGGAAAGAAAATTTCGAAAGCGTCGGTTCGAAAGTTCGGAAGCGTCATTGTTTCTATTGGAAAATGTCCCGGGCTTTTAATAATGCTATCGATCTCATTATTATCGATACAACGCGATCGTCAATCCCTAGCGGCACGGCACATGTATGTGCATAATAAGCGATGCACATGCACATACCAAGTGCCGCTCCCACGCCTCGCGCTGCGCTTTATACACGCGCCACGTTGTGCGAAATGCCGGTCGCGATTTCGACAGAAATTTATTTCTAGAAATTGGAAAACCGTCATTTTACATAGATCTATCTGGCTCAGGTTAATACTTTGTGGGTGTGGTGGCTGTAACGATGTTAAATCAAAACGTTCTAAATGACTGCAAAAAGATTTTATCGGAGATGCCGTTCCGTTGTTGTTTATTGTAGAAAAACGTGAAAGGATTCTGTAACGTCTTAAATAATTCTTATTAACAGTATCGAGTTTGTAGAGCTTTCCGTTATCTGTAATCCATGAAGGGAACGCCCCATACATACATACGTACATAGTCATGTTGTTTCCCAAATAAAGGGTAGGCAGAGGCCACTCATGTAGCCTAATTCACGTCCTCGCGGGAAACGAGACGTTATGGGTGGTGAACCGCGTCGCCGCCATTTTGGTATGAATCATTTTTTTTACTTTCCCGTTGCGTTCCCACGAGAAGTACAGTGTTATGTTGTTATTCTGCACGAAATAAAGGCTGCCCGTACAATACCTTAGTCGCCTCTAACGACACCTCGGTGGGAAAGAGTTAAAATAGCACCTACGCTGTTTAATTAGCTAGGCCCCATACACATAGGTTATTTCATACCTTATAAATGCTTTCGATAAACGTATTATCCAATATGACTTTAACGTTATGTAGTCTACCTGCTATCTTGTTAGAAATTTAGATAAGATTTTTAATCATACTGTAACGTTAAAGATTGCTGAAACAAAGCATTAATTTTGATAAACTGTGCTTGAACTTTGGTTTAACTTCTACGACTTATATCCATCAAGTGCTGCCCAGCGCTTCCATTCGCACAGAGTTTCGAACTGCGGAACCTTATTCATTTATCCATGTTTGTGTAAATAACCCCGATCGATGATATACATATATACTTCCTTATTTGAATCGTATTTTGGTTTTAATTTGTTTGCGCGGAACCCTAATTACTTTTCTTAAATTAAAGCAGCCTAAGGTACCCGCTATAATATCAGCTAACTGTCAGTAAAAGTTCCTTCAAAATCGGTCCAGCCGTTTCGGAGATTAGCCTGAACAAACAGACATACAAAAAAATTAACAGTAATTTTTTTCTGTAAAGCTGTTATTTTGTTTTTACAAACAGACACTTCAATTTTATTTATTTGTATAGATAAAATGTCATGACAGATCGACAATGAAAAAATTTTCGTCAGATGTGTTATATGTAGTTTAGAAATATTCTAACGAAAGCAATACTTAAGATTAAAAAATTCGTCATTGTCGTATTGCATACTTGTGGAATCTATATTTTATTAATAAGTACTCAATACTTCTTTTTCTACTTTAATTTATATATATGTAACAGTCTGTCAAAGAGTCGACTCACCAAAGTGTTAGTCTATGTCCGTCAGAGAGACTGAATGGGGGTAGCGCGGCGCCCATTGAGCGAAGTTGAATGAGCGCGTCCATTGCGCGCGCAGCTCACCGCCGCGTTGCGCGCGGGTGCCGGCCGCGACATGGAACGTAAACGATGTTTGTATACCGCCCTGCCTTCCGAGTTACAACTCGAAATTGTGTTTTTCATAGGACCTATTTGCTCCTTTCTTGCAGGCTAGAAACTCTAGGAATGCATAACATAAAGTAAAGGTTAGAAACTATAATTACGGTCGCGTATTTGCGAAGATCAGATGATACAGCGATACTGGAACAAATGTGTAGTATTCGCGTAAAAATCATTAAGGTAGTTTGACTTTTATTTACATTTCTGTTAAAATCTGGTTACAGACGAGTGAATGTCATTCTGAATTAAGAGATGTAAGTCTTCTAGTGTTCTAGTTCCCATAAATATGCTCACGCCAGCATTTTATAAACGGGTAAGAATCCCCGAAGTTCATTGGCAAAATAATGGGGGTAATAAGTTTTTTCTTAATGCTAATCTTTCCACAGCACAATGTTATAACGTTTTTTTTTGACAGTGATCAAAAAAGAGGATATCTGCGGAGTTTCTTTCTCCTGTTTCTACTCCGTCAGAGGAACTTCATAACGAAACGGTGGTAGCATTTACCATACGATATTTGTTGCTAAAATAAAGAAATTTCATTTCTACCGAATACCAGGAACAAACGCAAACTAATAATACTAGTTGTCGACCGCGTGGCGTAGTGGTTAGCGTACCGTGACTTCTGCGCCACCGGTCCTGGGTTCGATTCCCAGCCGGAGGTAACATTTGTGCATAACACAAAGTGTTGCTTTTCGGGTCTGGTTGTGTTGTGCATGTGAAATGTATGTTTGTAAAACGCACCCACGATACAGGAGAAAATCCTAGTGCTAGTTACTGTGATGTTCTCCTAGCCGATTTCGACCACGGCGACAACTTCCGACTACTGTCGAGAGCCATCAACTGCGCAGGAGATATTACAGTGCCACAAGTGTACGCGCAAACACAGAGGCACTCACTCGTCCTAACCTACCCGCGCCCGATGTTACGCTGATGCGATAAGATCGGAGGTAGGCTACGATGCAGTGTTAGAAACACGGGGACAATCACAACACAACCAGACCCGAAAACCAACAATTTATGTTTAAGCACTAATGTTAGCTCCGGCTGGGATTCGAACCCAGGACCGGCGGCTTAGAAGTCAGGTACTCTGACCACTAGGCCATTAATTACTACACCGTACATAAAGAGCCAGTAACTCAATTACTCAATTTTATTTATATTAAGTAAATAGAATCAGGCGTTACTTTGCGGAAATTCATAATAATGAAGGAAAGAAAGTTAATTTGATACAATAATATTATTTTTTTACGGTTCATGTGTTTTTATATAAGAAAAATTTCTATAAAATCCTTGTGATTTGAATCTCGATAAAACGAAAAAGCGACAGTAAAAAGATACATACATATACATCTATAGGATTTAGCCTGCTAGGGAATGAGGTAGAAAACAGTATACAGTCCAGCCGTGGTAGCTCAGGGTCTAGGCGCTCTCTTAAATTTCATAGTACGCGAGTGACCTGGGTTCGATTCCCGGTGCCGGCACCACTAAGATTGTTAAATGCAATTTTAAGTGCTGATTTACCACGTGCTCGGCGGTGAAGGAAAACATAGTGAGGAAACCTGCATGTCTGAGAAATAAAAAAATGTTTCAAAGACATGTGCAGTCCGCCAACCCGCATTAGGAGCAGCGTGGCGGATTCTTCCTAGCTCCAAAACCCTCTCAGAAATGAGAGGAGGCCTGTGCTCAGCAGTGGGATATTTATAGGCTGAAAAATTTTTTTTTTTTACTTTTACAGTATACAGTGTTTTCTATTATATTTGTATTTTCGAATTCGTCCAAATCTTCGATTTATTCGCATCTGCTATTCCTCTGGTATTGTAGGTGTTCATGGGCGGCGGTGATCACTTACCATCAGCGTGAGCCACCTGCTCGTTCGCCCCCTATTCTATAAAAAAAAGATTTAGCTCTCACTAGCTCGACAAGAAGTTCGAAAACAGTAATCGACGCTGTATTTCAAACATATTTTCACCAAAACCAAACAAAAGTTAGGATTCCTATGCAGGAATCCGTCCAGGTAGGTACCACTCCAGGGCCAGTTATTCTGCCGTGAAGCAGTAGTGTGCAAACATATACATATGACGGCGGAAACTTAGAATACGACTGATGTGACCATACGCCTCGAGGTGCGGGATAGTACCGCTTTAAAGCTATGTGTCCCGCTGCGCCCACAAAACGTGAAGATGTCCCGCTTTGGCAAAACAAAAACAACATCAGCAAGTCATTCCAGTAGTTCCATTCCATTTATAACAAAAAATATAAAAAGGCAGTCGATTCAGACTATACAAAATTAGCGTCTAGGTAGGTACCACCCCAGGGCCAGTTATTCTGCCGTGAAGCAGTAGTGTGCAAACATTACTGTGTTTCGGTTTGAAGGGCACTGTGAGCTAGCGTAATCACTGGGCATATGAGACTTAAGAACTCGTGTCTTAGGGTGACGGGCGCAGTGTGGTGTCACACAGAAATATTCTGGGTGACACAGCATTTGCTATGGGCAGACGTTGCACTTACCATCAGGTGAACGTTTTGCTCGTTTCGTCACTTGATCAAATAAAAAAAAACTTTAGTTATAAGCCACTAGTGTCATTTGTTGAAATTGAAAACTTGGAGTTTGTATGTGAATATTATAATGTAATATGTAGAATGATCCTAACACTGTGTACCAATATTACATACATACATAAGATCACGACTGTATCCCATAAGGGGTAGTCAGAGACTGGGCACTCACTGCAAAAACAGATGACTGTCACAATCCACGTTTCACCTAAACAATATAATGCACTTGGTGTGATAGGTGGTGAGCCCATCGCCACCATGCGCTTACTCGCCTTTTACGAGATCCATTGGATGAGATGGATAGGTAGTATTCTTTTAACGAGCCGCCACCACACGGCTTCCACTATTTATCACCAATATTATAAATAAATAAACCCTATAATTATCTTACTCCTGGTACGCTGGATTCGTCTCGTTCTCTAGCGGTTTAGTTCACTTCTACCGCGTGTGAATTTTTTTTATTGTAACATATAAAAAAATTCTTTTGTTTCTACAAAAAAAAACTGAAAACGGCTGCATTAATTACAATTTTAAACAAAAGTGCTCAGTCATCCGATGGCAAGTGGTCACTGTGTGGTCAATGCACACCTAAATTCATACTCGATGAAGAATAGAGATATGCATCTATTTCACGCTGTGCATTACGTGCTGTAGCGGGTATTACAAAGCGATTCTACCAGATTCTTTTTTTTATTTCATAAAAGTGACGGAACGAGCAAAACGTTCACCTGATGGTAAGTGCAACGTCTGCCCATAACAAATGCTGTGTCACGCAGAGAACTTCTGTGTGGCACCACACTGCGCCCGTCACCCTGAGACATCAGTTCTTAAGTCTCATATGCCCAGTGATTACGCTAGCTCACAGTGCCCTTCAAACCGAAACACAGTAATGCTTGCACACTACTGCTTCACGGCTGAATAACTGGCCCTGGGGTGGTACCTACCGAGACGGAATCTTACCACCAGTAAACGTAAAACGTATTAAAGTTGTCGTATAATAAAAAAATCATTACTTTTAATATGTACAATGTGGCATTCACAACTCATTGCCATGACGTCTGCATACTATAAAAATATAATGAGAAATACGAACATGGGATGTTCCCAGTTCCCAGTGCGTTGTTAATACTTATTACTTTTGGTAGGAAACACAGGACTTTGCTAGTTCTAGGTGACGTCACAACGGTTAAGGTGGCAGGATTCCTATGCTGGAATCAGGCCTAGGTGAAAAAAAGACGTTTAGAAAGGCGGTTAACAACTTGCTCGTCTCGTCTCTTTCGTCAGTAAAAGAGGGCAGACGTGGCATTTAGCATAAGTTGAACGACTTGCTCATGTTGTCGTTTACATACATACATAGTTACGTCTTTTTTCCATATAAGGTCTGCCCAGGACACACACGTAGCCCACTTACCCCGTGTTCCAGGGCGGTTCTCACCGCCCAGAGTTACCGACACACAAGTCGACAGTCCGAACGGAGGCCCGCTGCCTCCCTCGGACGGTCATTAGATGACTTAAGATAATAATTTTATGGAGATATTCACAGTAGCGCAAGCACGCTAGCGAACGCAACGGTCCGAATTAAGATGTTTAGTAGGAGTTTATATTTACGTATTTATGTTTGGGTCAAACCAAACCTGGCACGAGCACAGCATCCGTTGAAGCTGTAAAAGCCAAAAGGCTAACAGCGATTACTTCACCGAAATTATATATACGTAGCCCACTATTCGCCGTCACTTTGGCACGAGTGAAAAAATCTTACTCCCACCGCGCTCCCACGAGCAGTATAGTGATCGCATTGCATACTATGGTGCTGCTCTGCACGAATGAAGCTGCACAATAGCTTAGTCGTCTCTTACGACACCTCGGTAGGAAAGAGGTAGGTGCCGGTAGGTGTCCGGCAGAGTCAAGGGCGGCGCCAAAGTGGTGCAGGGTGTGGGGGTAGACAGCCTAAACACTCGATTTCCACCCCCCTTGGCGAGGCTCTTGGGCAGAGTAGAATAGGATTGTCGCTTATTACAATGCAGTACTGTACGGCGCGTTGCATTGCAGCTGAAGGTGGGCGGCGGCGTGCGGTCGTGGCGCGCGGTGGGCGCGGCGCACGGCGGCGAGCTCTCCGTCTTCTGCTGGTGATCGCCTCGCTCGCACGTAAGTGTCACACACACACACACACACACACACACACACACACACACACACACACACACACACACACAGAGAGAGAGAGAGAGAGAGAGAGAGAGAGAGAGAGAGAGAGAGAGAGGGAGAGAGAGAGACCACACACACACACAGAGAGAGAGAGAGACCACACACACACACAGAGAGAGAGAGAGACACCACACACACACACACACACACACACACACACACACACACACACACACACACACACACACACACACACACACACACACACACACACACACACACACACACACACACACACACACACACACACACACACACACACACACACACACACACACACACACACACAGACACACACGCCACGATCACGTCCCTTTTTATTTGCATTCTATTATAAATGGCTGAATTAGTAGATCTTATTTGTATTGGTCACACATTATTATTATTATACCTAAGAAGCTCAAGAACCGGGCGTTCGCTTAAGAGAATCTACCACACCATCACATTCCGTGGGTGTCGTAAAAGTCGACAGAGGGAAAATGAAAACCAGGACATGGGCAGCAGCATCTTCCTGGAACATCTGAATAAATAAACTGCGGTTGCCAACCCGCCTGCCTAGCGTGGCAAATGGGGAAGGCCTATGTTCAGCAGTAGACTAGTGATGGTTGAAATGATGATGATGAATATGTGAAGAGAAAACTTTGTTCCCTTTTTCTTAGCATATTGAGTGCACGAAGGAGTGTTGAGATTTAGCACAGTTAAGGTGTGTATTGAGAAGAAGCGAGAAAGCTAAAATTTATATATATTATGAGTTACAAACACATCAAATCGAACAAAATGAAATATTCAATGTTTACGTTTATATTGCTAATGTGAAACACATTCAGATAGTATGTCATTGGTCGTATAATAGCACAGAGTCGCTTTTGTCGACGTAGACTTTTAAAATGACAAAAAATAATTACTCAAACCCCAATAACGCTAAAATAAAAAAAAACCAGTTCCTTCCGACGATGGCGATCATTACTGTTAAGAATTTTGTTAATAGAATCAGGCTTTACTTTGCGGAAATCGATTGTGATGAAGGAAAGAAAGTTAATTTGCTAAGATCCGCATGCAAAATATGAAATGGTGTATATGACATTGTGACATGACACGTGTTTCACATCAGAACGAGGTATTATCAATTGATATTGACTCTACGACAGTCAGCCGCCGATTTCGATTTCAGTGGTGTGTTGTAGTGGTAATATTTGGTGGCACTTCTCGGTAGCGGTGTTAGTTTGTTCGTGCACGCTACTGTGGGAGCGTTTTTTTTTTTATTGTATAAAGTGACCAAACGAGCAGAACATTCACCTGATGGTAAGTGCAACGTCCGCCCACAACAAATGCTGTGTCACCCAGAATATTTCTGTGTGACACCACCCTGCGCCCGTCACCCTGAGACGTCAGTTCTTAAGTGTCAAATGCCCAGTGATTACGCTAGCTCACAGTGCCCTTCAAACCGAAACACAGTAATGCTTGGCACACTACTTACTTCACGGCAGAATAACTGGCCCTGGAGTGGTACCTACCTAGACGGATTTCCGCACAGGAATCCTACCACCAGTAAGTCGGATCCCAACAAATTAACTTTCTTTCCTTCATTGTAATAATTTTGAATACCGCCTGAGATTCGTTGCACAAAGTTTTGCGCGAGATTGAATTGTTGCCTCGCATTTATTTCCAGAGCGTCCAATGTGAAGAGCGCACCGCGCTGTTGCCAGCTCGTGCCCTCGTGGCGCTCGCACTCTGACACGCACGACACGACGCGACACGCGTCACGCGTCACGCGACTCGCCGCGTGTCGTAGGACACGACACGACGCGACGTCCCGCCGACACGGCTGGGCTCGACACCGCGACGAGCGCCGCGCCGCAGCGCTTCTGTCGATGTCGCGATTCGTATTACCATACTTTGTGTTAACGTATAACGTTACGTCAAGCGACGCGGGTCTCCGCTACTCCGAATGAAGGCGGAGCCTCAGGTACAGCGAGAGCGGTCCGCGCTACGCGCTACTGTCCCTCCCTTCCCTCCCCTCTGCAATCGAACAGAGGTGCATTCCTGAACGATTGCATGTCCGCCGTTTACTACTAATCGTGTAAAACGGAACTCGTCGTGTTCGGTTAGCGTTTGTGGTTACATATCATAAACAGATATATTCATTTTAATACAAAATCCACAGCAACTTCACATTGATGTGAACGTGGGCGTAGTTAATGGGCAACGAATATGGATCTCTTTACAACTAATATCTCAATATTTCCCTCCAAAAAATGAAAGGTTAAGATACGTGAAAGCCTATTAACTAAGTCCATGTAGATGCGATATGTCTGTCCGTGTGTTCGCTCCAGTGTTCCGAGTTCCTTTGCACTCAAATGATCAAAGTACAAAGTTTATATCGCGCGCCCGTGTATACTGGGACGTTTGTCCCGCGCCGTCTGTGTCGGTTGAGCGGCCATTCGCGGACCGAAAGTAGTTTTTTGATGTATTTACTCGTTTTGGACATCGATGGCCGAGTTTGGTGTTTTGTAACGGAACGACGCTGTATTTTGTACGAGGCCATTGCTAGTGCTGGTTTATTCCTGAGCTTGTTACTTGATTTTCTAGTAATGCGGATTTCTTGCGTTGCCATCGTAGCCATTTTGTTTAGAATACTGGTAACTGTAACTCGCTTGATATTACAATTTTAAATTCATTACACGCAATTTAAGAAGTGTGCGAGGGAAACAGTGTTTGTATACTTGGTGAACATTAAATGTGCGTAGAAATTTGTTAGAAAAATAACTTAAAATACTTGCTTAATAACACTAAAGCGAAATGGAAATATACTTTGTCTTTGGATTTTACCGCTAGCTTACTAACAAACAACAGTGCTAGCTTATTGTGAAATTTAACGTAATGTTGGCAATCTTCATACTAGATTAACATCAAATTTTACAAAATAAGAATTTTAGATTGATATTTCTATAAAAGTATTTACAGATACGTATACGTGTTTCACTTAGCCGACCGATCCGGATCTCCCGCTCGGACCTTTACAATGCGTATCTTTTTTTCTGGTATTACCAGTAATTTGATCTTGCATCAATTTAGGGGTGAAAATTAATTGACCACTTAAATAATTTTCAGACTACTTTCATTCCAAAGAGTGAATATCGCACGTATAGTTCGCTTTAGGCAATTGTATAAATTTAGATATTTTTTCAAAACAAATATTCTAACACATTTGTCGTTTGTTAAATATTATAAAATTAATATGGCAACACCAAGGCTGCGATGTCACGGTTCCGGGAAATCCGCGTTATGCGAAATGAAAATTATTTTTAAGTTTTACATTTTGATCTCGAATCGCGGCCGACCGCTGGGTCTTTGTGTTAAGCCGAATAGAAATAGAACTTTCGTAACGACCCTGTCGCTATTTTCGACACAAACATTCAACGCCGCGCGATTAGTTTTGTAGATTAACGAGATATTATATCAGTTTAATGTCAGTTGGCGTGAACACGAGACGGCGCAGTGTGCAATACTAGAGGACCTTACACTACCTCTAGCTCTGGTCCTTCGAGCCTTACTAATCCTTTGAAAGCGTAAATGTGACTTGAATTTCTTCTGACGGCAATGATATTTAAAAGTTCCGTGTTTGGGTAAAGATTGAAGGGCTTAAGAAGCTGGTACGTGTAATCGATTTAAATTATAACGAAGAATGATGTCTCGTCACATTTACGCATAAACATGCTCCAGGGTCTCTGCATCCCGACACCTCCCGTCTAATGTAGACTTTCGTGAAGGTGTAATCGGTAGAGCACGCCACGTTTGGCAGCCCGTTCCTGTGTCTCAGTCTGTCGGTTGTAACTAGCTGTAACTTACGTTAGATTTAGCAGGGCTAAACATTTCTGTTACTCTTGTTGTGTTATAAAAACGAAAACTAAAAAAAAAAAACTTAAAAAAATGTGGTGCGAGTGGACTCAGTGAACTTAAAGACATTTAACAAATTTTTCAAATTAATACGATAGAAGTAAGTGGACTTTTTTTAAGAGAACGTCGCTTGGTAAAAATGTATGTAAATAGTGTAAGCAGTAGCTGTAAGCAGGTTAGATGTAGTAGGTATAACAAATTGTACGGCGGACGCTTGTCCGGATCTTTCGTTAACAACTTTTCTCACCCCCCCCCCCCCCCCCCCCCATTTGTGTTATTTTTTTAATTCCCGCTACGTTTCGTTACTCACATGTGTCGATTCTTGACTTTTGGACATGGCTGCGTGCCGAATGTTGTCGTTTATACGCAAATTTTACTTTGGGTGTTGGTAGTGTGAGGATATTTCGGAAAATCAATAATTCCTGGTGAATTCAACCTTTAATGTTGTGCGACTTTTTTCGATATTTATATTTCTTTAAAAAAAAAACTCACGTTAAAGTTTCCCAGCTACCCACATTCCACATTGTCGTGCACGTTTCGTGCTTTGTCTAAACCTTTGCGACTCAACATGCAAGCTAAAATGGCAGTTCGCCATTTTAACTCCTATCGCTAAAGTAACACGATCGCATATCCGGTGTCCGCTCGCGTTGAGTTGCAAGGGCGGGCTCGCGGCCATGCTGCAACTCAGTGGTGATATTTTACAATATTATATTATGTTTTATATTGAAATAAAGAGCGTAATAAAGAGTGAGCAATGGCACATTTTACTATAGTTGTTTTATTGTCTCCATTACGGACTGTCCCGCAAAGCCGTTGAAGATAGCTTGTAAGACCAATTTTTGAAGAGGTAGAATTTTATACCCCTTGATTTTTTTTTATTTGATAAAAGTAACGGAACGAGCAAAACGTTCACCTGATGGTAAGTGCAACGTCTGCCCATAACAAATGCTGTGCCACCCAGAACATTTCTGTATGACACCACACTGTGCCCGTCACCCTGAGACATAAGTTCTTAAGTCTCATATGCCCAGTGATTACACTAGCTCTCAGCTTCAAACCGAAACAGTAATGTTTGCACACTACTGCTTCACAGCAGAATAACTGGCCCTGGGGTGGTACCTACCTAGACAATTTGCCTGTAGGAGGAATCCTGCAACCAGTAAAAATTGGTTATAATTCCGCGACCACTCTGAAGCCATGAGATTATCCTGGCATTACCCTCAGTTGAGTCTTACGACACGGGACGAGACGAGACGGCGGCGCCGTTCGGATTTCCTCTTACGGGAGAAGAAACGGACAAACGCATTTCTAGTGGAGGTAGTATTTCTATGCAGGAACCCGTATTATATACAGCATGACGATCCAAGCCGAGGTCCCCTGTCGGGGGCCCTGCGCCGTCAAGTAATAGTGTGCGAACATTACTGTGTTACGGTCCGAATGGCACTGAGAGCCAGTGTAATTACTTAGACTTAAGAGCTGAGGTGTCAGTGTGGTGCCACACTGAAAATTTCTGAACATTTGCTACGTGAAGACGTTGCACTTAGCATCACATTCTTCCAAAAAAAAAAAACACCTCGAAGTCTACACCATGAGAATACCGTCTTAGGTAGCGGGGCTTAGTCTCTGGTACAGCAATCGCCTTAGCCTTTTTTAAAAAGTGTGGAGTTTCTGATTTTTAAGTACTGAGCATGATTCTTCCCGCCAATAAAATGAATTATTGGCGGTTTCAAGTGACACTAATTGTCCGGCTACTCGTATCTTCAACTCGAAAGCTGTTGATAAGAAATCAGCTGATAACAATAAGAATGGTATTTACATGAATTCTAAATTCTACACGAATAATATCGCTGGCACTTGTTCACAATGACGCCGCGCTAACGCATACATATTATCTTAAACTATATGTATGCATATATAAAATGAATGTAATGGAATCGTACTCGATGTAATCGGAACCGACGATTATACAATTATTTAATCACTATCGATTATCAGCTTATTGTTGTTCAAGTGAGTGTTTTTAGTTTTCTTATATCACTATAATCATGGGTGTCGCTAAGGGGGAGAAGGGAGAGAGGTGCCCTGTCCCAGAGACTCGGTTTTTTAATCTAATGCCAAGTCATATATGATTAAGATGTTGACCCAGAAAAAGCGGCCAGAAAAGGTTGCCGACGGTAATGTTTGGTTCTCGGCGTGTGGGTCATTAAGGCTACCCTCCCTAAGGCCTTGTGGTCAAGTATTGTAGTCTACAACCTACCTCGATAATTTATTATTGTATCGTATCGTCTCAGCCTACCACTAGTCCACTGCTGAACATAGGCCTCACCCACAGATTGCCACAAAAGTTTGTAGCTCTCAATTTGGAGGGGATTTAGCCATAGTCGCCACGGTTCTCAGGCGGGTTGGCAACCGGAGTTTATTTATTAAGATGTTCCAGGAAGATGCTGCTGCCCATCGCCTGGTTTTTATTTCACCTCTGTCGACTTTAATGACACCCACGGGCCGAGACGGGGTGGTAGATTCTCTTATGCCGCTACCACACAGAAATAAGCTTGGATTACTCTCTGGAAAGCCTGCAATGCAATGTGGCCTGGTAATGAAAGTCCCGTCATAAGCGATTCAGCTGTTTCCGAGATTAGCAACAAACAAACAGACAGACAGACAATTTGAAATACGGAAGTTTGAGTTTTAGTACCCCGCAAATTACCATACCGCGCGCTGCGACCTGAAACACACACCTGTGCAGAGAAATGCCGTCTGGATGGGGAAATAACCAAATTTTGTTAATCACATTTTAGATATTTTAAAACTGTAAAAAGTAAAAAAAGGGCGTTTTATACGAAGCATGTATCTACAACTAAAATTATAAAAGTATATATAACTATAAATATATTTAACGTGTAGCGGCGTCCCGCGGTTTCAACCGCGTAAAAAAAACCGATCCCGATCGATGATATACATACCGAGTACTCGTATATACTCTTTTATGGTTTTCATTTTTTTTTAAATTAAAGTAGCTGTTACCCTCTATAATATCAGTCATCTGTCAGTGAAAGTCCAGTCAAATTCGGTCCAACTGTTTCGGAGATTAGCCGGAACAAACAGACACAGACAAAAATTAAAAAAAAAACGGTTTTTTCTCATCAGTACCGTATATACTTACATAAGCATTGAGTAATAAGCTGTTATTTTGTTATTACAAAGACACACTTAATTTTTTTGTATAGATAAAAGGGTGGTATTTAATAAAAATATTTTTCGTAAGAAAATTTATTAAAATATTTAATTTTTCATTATTAATGTATTATAATGAAAATGATTAATTCTTCAACACGTCATTTGTTTACAATCTACCACCCGTTTCGTAATGCTGTTCCTCATGACGGAGAAGAAACAGGCGAAGGAAACTCCGTAGGTATCCTCTATTTTGTTATTGTTTTTATCTTTGTCAAAAGTACATTATAAGTAAATTTACAAAGAACAGTCTTATAGAAAACTAAAGCACGCTCCATGACAAAATGGTATACAATATTTAATACGAAATGAATAAATGCCATTGCAAACTCGAGCAGTCCAGCCTCCACCAACAATTGTTCACAAGTATGACGCATGTGGCAGTCATCGCCCTCCTCGACCATATTCAACGGAAGTGGACGACTCGCGACACGACGCATGCCGCAAGCAGAAGCATTTAAGCGAACATGACATACTCAAGTCTACTGTTTGGAACAAAAATAATCTGCATTTCATTATACTATAATCTTCCATAGGACCATTTACAATTTTTCGTTTGTAAAAATATTATATCGTTTACTGAAATATACTGGCATGTAAACAGTTACCTTAGCTAATAACGAGAGCGCATATTAGATTGCGCGGACTGCTATTTTCTGCAAATTAAAGATTGCATTCGCGTCAGCCGCCTGTCCCGATAATAAAATACCATAAGACATCAAGCAGTGAAAATAGCTAAAGTAAACTAATCTTGCAGTAGCTATATCCGTAACTTGTCGGATCTTTCTCACAGCGAACGCAGCCGAACTGAGTTAATTAGCTAAGGTATTTATATGTTGACCCACTGAAGCTTACAATCTAATGTAATCCCCAAAAATACGGTATCAACAAACCCTAATTTATCATTTTGCAAAACGATATTATTTTGTACCGTTTTAACATTAGGTAAAGCAAATTTAACGCATTTTGTTTTTTGGTATTTAGTGCTAAATTCTTTGTATGGAATCCAATCCAAAATACAATTCAGAGCACGATGACTCCTTATGTTCTCAGTTTTCCGACTGACCTATATTTGTAAGTTTCTGGACTAAGTATGGTAGATCATTTACATAGATAAGAAATAAAAACAGGCCCAGAATAGATCCTTGTGGTACACCCGTTTTTACTTGAGATTAGTCATGTTTATATAAGCGAAAACTAATTTTAAATTGTTGATGGCTAAATTCAAATTGCAGATATCAATTTTATGAAATGTCCGATAAATAAAAAGTATTTAAGATATTTTTTTTCTTTTAGTAAACGTTTAAAACTCAAGATTGTATTTATCTTACCTACAATTCATACACTGGTCTTGTCTATAAAAAAGACAACCGCGTGGCCTAGTGGTTAGAGTTCCTGTCTATCAAGCCGCGGACCCTAGGTCGAATCCATCCAGCCGGAGCCAACATTTGTGCAAAAAAAAACAAATTTTTTCTTTTATTTACGCGAATATTACACATTTAAATAAAACTATTTTTACGGATTTTATCGCGTTTAGTTTATAACTATTTTTATTCTATCTGTTGTCATATTCTATCTAATGTCATAGTTAACCCGGAGTACCCGGAGTAATTAAAAGCTGAAGGTACTCCGCGTAACTATGACATCGGGACAACTGTCACCTCAGTCCCCCCGTGACCATGGGTGCTGTAAAGCGCCCGAAACGTCGGGTTAAAAATAAAATTAGTTATAAATTAAACGCGATAAAATCCGTAAAGATAGTTTTATTTAAAAAACAAATTGTTGGTTTTCGGGTCTGGTTGTGTTTCTGACACTGCATCCTTATAGCATGAGCGTAAAAATCTATCCGGTTGTCTAATTAACGGCCCGTAATGGTTATTCCTGTCGCACACGCACGTACAGACTCCGAGCTCACTCTCAAACTTCGCGACAAGCAGACGGCGATATGCCTCGATTCAGACAGTCACAAATTTATAGTTACGCCAAAATTTTAACTGCGCTTCTTTTTGTACCCGTACTGTACGTAGATAGTTAAGTATTGTGTATTTTTTTCGCTGATTAGTACAGATTTGTATTTTTATAGATTATATATATATATATATACATATAGCTTTGTTTCCGTATCGAATGTAGTTTCTTTTTGCACCGCAACCGCTCAGAATTTAAAATACTGCAAACAATTGCCACTTTTCGCATAGATTAGCGTGTAACGATCATAACCACTCATTACTAGAATGTGATATTAGTCGTTTGACCGACATTACAGGAACTTGGTACACAGCTGAAATTACGTACCACTTTATTGCGGTAGCTATGACCGAGCAGCTGCGAGAGTTAGCTGTTGCAGAGCTTGGCAGCTGATTCTCCACATCCTACTACAAATTAACCAGAGAACGTGTTTCACAATAACAGACAAAGCGAGGAGAGTGCGGTGTTTGTGGGAACGGTTGACCGGATCGAGGTTTTGAATCTGCGACCGTCATTACCAACAGTATTAAATACTAGTTATTGTTCTTTTAATTACCCTAAAAACGTGACAAGGGAACGGGAAGGTTGGGACGAGTAAGTGCCCCTGTGCGCTTACATTAGTGGCACTGTTATATTTCCTGGTATTCGGCAGTTGTCACCGTGTTTGAAACTCAGCAAGGAAGACATCATCTATTGTCTGCCCTAGATATAGTAAATCTTTTTGTTTGTTAAGGTCATTTCAGACAATAACCAGTCCACTGCTGGCATAGGCCTCTCCCATAGATTGCCACAAGTTTTTAGCTCTGAAATTGGGGATTTGATGGGGGGATTATGCCATAATTGCCTCGCTTTAAAGGAGGGTTGGCAACCGCAGTTTATTTGTTTACATGTTTCAGGAAGATGATTTTTTTTTTTTGGATATAGAGATGAAAAGAGCAAAACGTTCACCTGATGGTAAGTGCAACGTTTGTACATAACAAATGCTGCATCAACTAGAAAATTTCTGGGTGACACCACACTGAGACATAAGTCTCATATGCCCTGTGATTACGCTATCTCAAAGTACCCTCTGACGACTTTTTCACTTTTACGACTACCCACGTGAGATGGGGTGGCAGAATCTCTTAACGCTACCAAACGGTAATAATAAAGTATAAAATAATAAGAGAAAAGCAAAAATAATTATTTATTTCTCCTCAACAAATCAGCAAGCACCAAGACGGTATCAATCGTCAAGAGCTGTGCAGCGAATCCATCATGCTTACATATTATCTTACATAAAATCGGATCACAAAGTAAAATAATCGCTAATGTATTTGTTCAAACATTATTAGTCTCTTAAACACTACGGCAATTAACGAATAACATCGTTCCTTGGGACACTTGACAAAAACATGACATCTTAGTTTACTACGACTAAATGTGATGTACATATTATAAAAGGTTATTCATATAACGTTTTTTTTTCTTATATAAGAAACTTATTTCATTCAATGCATAAACATCGACGGGTACATTAGAATCAGTCTAGTTAGGAACCACCGCAGTGTCAGTTATTCTGCCGTGAAGCGTGCAAACAGTATTGCGTTTCGGTCTTTCGCCTTTACTGGACATAAGACAGTTTAGGACTTTTTTTTACGGAAGCAACGAGACGTTCGCGTCTTTATATATACTATAGTACTAGCTGATGCCAGCGACTTCGTAAATATAGGCTTTTTTAAATATCCCGTGGGAACTATTCCATTTTGCGGGTATTAAAAGTAAGGATATTATATTGTTTTGGTGAAACGTGGATTGTGGCAGTCATCTGTTTTTACAGTCAGTGCCCAATCCCTGACTACCCCTTATGGGATACAGTCATGATCTTATGTATGTATGTATGTAAAAGTAAGGACGTATAAAAAGTATTCTATCTCCGTTTCCAGGGTGCAAGCTATCTCTGTGCCAAATTTAGTCAAGATCGGTTCAGCGGTTAAATCGTGAAAAGGTAACAAACAGAGGACAGAGAGAGTTACTATTAGTATGGAGTTAGTATTAGTATGAATTTACCATCAATAATGCTGTCACACAGAACATTTCTGTGTGACTAAACGACTGATGTTTCAGGGTGACGAGTGCAGTGTGCTGCATTTACTATCAAGGGAGCTATTGGCCGGTGTCGCTGCATTCTTTCGTATAAAAAAAAGTTCAGAAGTCCCATATGTCCAGTGATCACACTAGCTCTCAGCGCCGAAACAGTAAGGTTTGCAAACTATTACTGCTTCCCGCTAAACTAGAGCCGTGGTAGCTCAGGGGCTAGGCGCTCGCTTTAAATTTCACAGTACGCGAGTCACCTGGGTTCTATTCCCGGTGCCGGCACCACTAAAATTGTTAATTGCAATTTTAAGTGCTGATTTACCACGTGCTCGGCGGTGAAGGAAAACATCGTGAGGAAACCTGCATGTCTGAGGAATAAAAAATATTTCGAAGACATGTGAAGTCCGCCAACCCGCATTGGAGCAGCGTGGCGGATTCTTCCTAGCTCCAAAACCCTCTCAGAAATGATAGGAGGCCTGTGCTCAGTAGTGGGACATTTATAGGCTGAAACTTTACTTACTGCTTCCCGGTAGAATAATCCTGGGGTCGTATTCACCTAGACAGATTCCCGCATAGTAGTCCAACCATCAGAAAAACCACACTAACCAAACCAATATGGAGGAATTGGAGGGACAGGTTGTTCCTAAGTACACACTGCATGCTGTGCGTACCCACCTGCTTGTAGCACCAGTTAAACGTAATTATAAAACACATGTCAAAGAAAAAAAGATTCATTGAATACATTTAAATAGAAATAATCCGCAATATAAACCTTGAGAGTTTATTGCTTGGCAAGGTTATTTTTGGTAAGTGTTATGGCAACACTCAGGGGAGAATTTACCGTTAAACATAGAGTCTTACGAGGACAACCTTTTATCAAGGTAAGTCAGCGTCCCTCCCAAGTTTAAAATTCCTGTAAACCTAAGTGAAATTCGTATCTCCGAGAACACACAAGTTATATTTTAAAAACTACATAATCAGTCCAGTAATAATATAAAAAAAAGAATAACTTATTTAACATTCCAAAATATGCATTTCTGGTTACAAATAGTGACCAAAGTATTCTCAGATTCCAATCAACTCTCAGTACATTTTATTAAATTATATTACATTGTAAAGCTACACTTTCTTTTCTTTACTGGCAACATTAAAATATTTGAGAAGAGTTCTCGCTTTGCCGATGGATTTAGGTGTTCTTTCGGCGTTCGAATTTCTACGAGTTGGTATATTTTCTTTCGGGCTGAGAGGCAAGGTTGGATTTGATTTATCAGTTACTTCCGCTTTCTTCTTTTTCTCTCTCACTATAAGCGTTAACCAATTGGTGGTGTCCTGTTTCTTCTTCATTGGTGACATTAGCCTCAAGTGTGGCGCTTCCCCGTCTAGGACAAAGTTGGGAAGATTCTTCGTCGGCGTTGAGAAGGAAATTATTCTCACTTTGGCTGGCGTTTTTACTGGAGATTGTAGCGGCAGTGGCGGGGAAATTACTTTGGGGCTTTTCGGGGATAGCAGTTTGCAATGCTTCCTTTCATAATTCTTTGTGGGTGTCATGAATGAAGTGCCCGCTTTGGGCGGTAAGTAGCCCCAATCGGCCGTTATGGAACTGCTAGGGTCCGATTCGAACAGGCATTTCTTTTTACTGGGAGGAGTTTTCTCCGTACTGTCCCTGTGGCGTTTCGATCCAGCCGGCAGCAACTTGGGATCGTCATTTTCGGGGACTGAGGGTATATCTAGTTTTAGCCTCTTCACCAATACTTCCGCTTCGTCAGTGTCAGAATGTTTGGATGCGTTCATCAAATCTGTTAGACATCTCTTTGTTCTTCGAATGGGGTTACTTTCATGTGATTTGAGGCGCTTTGCACTGTATGAACCTGGCGTGGTGATTGGTTTTCGTTTGAGAGAGTTAGGTGTTCTGTCCAAAGCGCCCCATTTCGGTAAAGTGGTGATATCGGTACGAGGGACGACCTCCGCTTGACCTTTCAGTTCTGTATCGCTTTCTGCGAACTCCCTGCCAATTCTCCAGATCTTATGTCTCGCGTCGTCACTACACGTCACAATCTTCGTGTCCCCTTTTTGACACCAAGCGGCACAAGTTACCTCTGCCCAGTGACCTACTAACTTCACGATAGGTTCCGAGTACTTGACGTTCCAGATGTACGCGTTCTTGTCACTGCTGCCGCTCACTAAGTACATGCTGTCGGGGCTGAGGCTGGTTTTAATATAGAATGAGCTATTCTCGTGGCCAATGTACCTTTGCTCTGGAACAGCGCTGTACGTGGATACATTGAAACAATATATGACGTTGTCCATGCAACTCGCATACAACCTGACTCGGGCGTCATCGATAATCAAATTTGTGTAGCCATTTTTAGCGGAGCTGCCGCAGTAAGGAATAGAATGCTTCGGCAGTGGTTCTCTTTTGTAAATGTTGTAGTTCTTTCGCAAATCCCAAACTTTAATGTTACCATCACATTCCCCGCAGGATATAAGGGTTTGATCGTCTTGAAAGACGAGTCCGGTAATGCTAATCGCTCTTTGGCTATCCAAGCGTGGTCTTTTGCTGTGAGAGCCCGGAGTCTTGGGAGTGAAACTGGAGTGGCAGTTCATGAGACAATTATCAGGCTTCAGTACGACTGTGGGTTGATTGTTGGCGCGGATGTCCCAAAGTAAAATATGTCCGTCCCTGGCTCCAGTGGCGAAAACAGAGGGATTTGTTGGTGGAAACACCGCAGTTTTGACTGATCTAGTGTGGTTTGAGAAGACAAGTATTCTTTTCGGAGCCCCCTCAGCGACGTCCCAGAGGCAAGCTGTGTGATCCCCTATAAAATATTATAGTATATAAGACATCTACGAAATTTATTTAAAGGTTTTAATTTGTATGTACTAGCTGAATCGCCTGATCTTCGTACGGGAGTTATGTTATTTTTATGTTAAAGTCTGTATAGAGATAAACAGCACCAGTCCGTCTACCAATTAAGGAGTTAATGTAAAATCTGTTCTTAGCGGGTCGGTAAAGGAACATGTATGAGAAGTTTTGCCAATGTTCAACTTCTTCTAATACTTACCCGAGACTGTTACAAAGTTCATGTGCGATGGCATCCAGGCGAGATCGAACACTGCATTGTTATGGCATTGGAATCCTTCCAGTGCGCTTGCAGAGCCCATGTTGGATGTATCCTGAAAAAAAAAAAAGATTTCTCAAAACGGCTTATACAAAAAAATTTAGCATATTTTAAATACCATTTTAGAAAAGAAGTCTATTTAATTTAAAAGTGATATTATTGTTAACGCACTCGATATAAATCTAGAAAGACGAAAGGGAATTTGAGGTTCCACGAGAACACGTGGTAACATTGAGACAGTCAATGGCACGTCGAGGGCTGTTGAAAAATCGATGGTTTTGGCTTCTATACTTGAAGATTTCCTCCTAGCCGATTTTCGAAAACAGACATCTTCCGAATATTATCAGACTGTGTGTGACTGACGACGCTTTTATAGGAGGTCACATTCGTGCCCTTGCGTGCCTTTCATACCAAAACACAGTAATCGTAGCACACTACTGCTTTTCGGCAGAATAACTGGCCCGGGGGTGGTACCTACCTAGACGGATTCCTGCATAGGAATATTACCACCAGTTGTTTGCTCATTTAGCAGTGTCATTGTATTTTTTTATTATTTCTATTTGTTTATGCACACACAGCCGAAGACCCTTGCTACAGATATGTAAAACTTTAAATGTATGATTGCGGGTTAGATTATGTCCAGTTACCAAAATATGTTTCGCGAAATGCGATCTATTGGGATTGCAGTTTCTGTACGCGACCAAATTCTCCTTGTGTCGAAATCGCGACCAGTCTGACCAACGTAAAAAGCGCCGCGAACCAAAAACAAGCTTTTCCCGCGATCATACATTTAGGGTCGGATGCGTCACCGAGACTATAAATAGGAAGCTCTTTGACCGCGTCGCTCACTCGGCGGCTGACTGTACTGACACTACGACTTGTGTCAATAGCACTTGATAATCCGTCGTTTTGAGGTGAGGTTCTTCGACTTCAGTGGTGTTATAAGTTAGTTTGTGCACGCTTTTATAATACACATACACACATAAGATCACGACTGTGTCCCATAAGGGGTAGACAGAGACTGGGCACTCACTGCAAAAACAGATGACTGCCACAATCCACGTTTCACCAAAACAATATAATGCACTCGGTGTGATAGGTGGTGAGCCCATCGCCAACATGCGCTGTTGGGTGCACAGTGCAGTTTAATTCCTTACTCGCCTTTTACGAGATCCATTGGATGAGATGGAGTGGTAGTATTATTTTAACTAGCCGCCACCACACAGCACTAACTGAAATTTACGTTACATTATTACAGTTAGTACCACTACATTTTAAATATCTTCATTTACTAAAAATAGACGAGTACATAAGAAAATAATTGCCGTGTGGTGGCGGCTTAAGAGAATCTACCACTCCATCTCATCCTGTGGGTGTTTTAAAAGTCGACAGAGGAAAAGTAAAAAGCAGGAGATGGGCAGCAGCATCTTCCTGGAACATCTCAATAAATAAAATGCGGTTGCCAATCCGCCTGCCAAACATGGCAACTATGGCAAAATCTCACCAAAAAGAAATTTACAAACTTTTGTGGCAATCTATGGAAGAGGCCTATGTTCAGCAGTGGACTAGTGATAGGCTGAAATGATGATGACGAATATGTGAAGAGAAAACTTTGTACCCCTTTTATAGCATATTGAGTGCACGAAAAAGTGTTAGATTTAGCATAGTTAAGGTGTGCATGGAGAAGAAGCGAGAAAGCTGGACCTGGGAAGAATCCGCCACGCTGCTCCAATGCTGGTTGGCGGACTTCACATGTCTTCTAAATATTTTTTATTTCTCAGCGAGCAGGTTTCCTCGCGATATTTATCACGTGGTAAATCAGCAATTAACAATTTTTAATGGTACCGGCACCGGAAATCGAACCCAAAACACTCGCGTACTATAAAATATAAAGCGAGCGCATAACCCCTGAGCTACGTTGCTTTGCCTACCGTGTTCCAATGTTACTAATGGCAGTGTGGAAAAAAAATCATATTTTCCTTGTTTTAAATTATTTTTGCATTTTCTGTATGGCATTATTTTTTTCAAACCATTATAGCATCAATGCTATTGTTTAAAAATTAATCAGTATCGATATTTACTAATATATATACTTTTTACTATTGGTCGAGTGCCGGCTACCGGTGATCGCCCACGGCAAGTCGACGTGTTAAAACAAATTATGTTATCTATACCAATAACAAAACTGAAGTGTCTGTCTGTGATTCATTATAGCAGATAGGAGTCCGGCAGAGTAGAATAACACCTACATTTTTACTACCGAGGTGTCGTAAGAGGCGATTAAGCGATTATTGTACGGACAGCCTTTATTCGTGCTTCGTTTGTGAGATTTTTTTTGGCTCGTACCAAAATGGCGGCGATTTGGTTCGCCACTCATCCCGTCTCGTTTCCCGCGAGGGCGAAAAGTGGCCTACGCGTTTTATGGGAAAAAAGGCGTGATTGTATGGGAAAACTCTTATAAGATTGCTAATCATAAAAGACCGTTTTGAGAATTTTATGTCTGTCTGAAAGTTTGTCTCGAATAAGCTCCCTCCCTAACTTCGTATTTCAATGAAAATTTTAACTAGAAAATTTCAGTTAAAATCCCTGTTTTTAACCCTCCCTTAATTTTTTTTATTGTACAGTGATGAAACGAGCAAAACGTTCACCTGATGGTAAGTGCGACGTCTGCCCATAACAAATGCTGTGTCACCCAGAACATTTCTGTGTGACACCTCACTGTGCTCATCAGCCTGAGACATCAGTTCTTAAGTCTCCTATGCCCAGTGATTACGCTAGCTCACAGTGCCCTTCAAACCGAAACACAGTAATGTTTGCACACTACTGCTTCACGGCAGAATAACTGGCCCTGGGGTGGTACCTACCTAGACGGATTCCTGCATAGGAATCCTACTACCAGTGAACCTCCCCTAAATTGCATTCCATTTCGATATCGTTCAGAAGATATGATAAAAATTTGCTATAATACTTAAGGCTGCGCGCTGTGAACCGAACGTTTCCGAGAATGGCCGAATTGTGAATTCTCAGATAAGCGAGGCACTACATACCTACGGAGCAATCATGTGATCGGCATATTTTAGGCGGGTGAAACCGCGCGGCAAAGCTAGTTTCTATTCATAAAGCCTTCTCATTAAAGGTACTAGCTACAGATAATAAAATCTAAACTGCTACTTTTTTACTAAAGTATCTGAAAGGATACAAAATTCTACGAAGATTATCTAAAAATTAGAAAGTTTTTAATAGAATAGAAATGTACAATTATGTGATGCCTTTAGATTATTTACATAATACTTAGAATAATTCGGCAGCGATCACCTCATTCGCAGGGGTTGTTATCATTCAAATATTTTGTACATACATACATACATAAGATCACGACTGTATCCCATAAGGGGTAGTCAGAGACTGGGCACTCACTGCAAAAACAGATGACTGCCACAATCCACGTTTCACCAAAACAATATAATGCACTTGGTGTGATAGGTGGTGAGCCCATCGCCATCATGCACTGTTGGGTGCACAGTGCAGTTTAATTCCTTACTCACCTTTTACGAGATCCATTGGATGAGATGGAGTGGTAGTATTCTTTTAACGAGCCGCCACCACGGTTTGTAATGATGTAATAATTCTTTTAAAGCTTACTAGAAATTTAAAACTTTTTGATAGAAAGACCTCCTTCTGCAATTTTGTTAGAAAAACATACATTGCCCCATGAATTGATTTCAGACTTCGAGAAAGTCGAGTAACTTTCTTGTGTTACATTAAACAAGTCTTCAATACAACATTTGTAGATTATTATATATAAAATAATTAAAAAAAACCTCGATTTAAAAGGAATAGATTTAATCGATGAAACGAAAAAAATATTTACTAATTAAAATAATTTTTACATTTTACTAAAGTTTAATCTAATCTTTGTCATCTTTGTCATCTTTGTCATCTTTTTCATCTTTTTCGTCTTCACCCATCGTTTCCCAGTAGGACGGAGGTGGGTCGAGATATTGACCCTCGCAGCTATCTCCAACTTGAATCGGAATTTCCAGCGCTGCACTGAAGTGCGGAAAAGGAAGTTCAACGGTTATCTGAACAAAATAATCTCTGGTTACTAGTTTGGAGAAATCAAGACATTTTATGTCTTGGGGCACAGTGATCTCAACGCTCATTCTCTGACTCTCCTCGCGTTTAATCGATCCCGTTTTGGATTCTGCGTGCGGGATGTCCCGACACTGCTTCACTTGTTTAGACTTTGTCGTAAATGTTAGTACTTCTACGATCTTAGTTTCAACTGCTCTCACTACCACGTTTGTATCGTTCACTACTTCGTACTCCAACTCCACCTTCTCGCCAGGTGTGATCACCGATTTCGCTATGCCAGCTTTAATGTTAATAATGCTTTTCTTACGGCTAAACAACTGTGTTAGCTTCTTCTGTTTACCGTATATAATGGATTGGAGCGGTAACCTCGGATTTATGCCAGAATCGATTGTAATCTCTTTGTCGTATTTCTTATCCAATTTCCAGAAACCGGGTCTTTCGAACTTGATACGAACATGATAACGAATATTGCAATATATAGTGTATTGAAGGGTGCTACACGAATAGTGGAAAGATGGCGGAATGTTGTGCGGTAACTTGAAGTTAAACGGAATTTCATACGACCCCGCTGGAGTTACAAAGTCTTTACCAGGTTCCGTTATTATATTGTTAACATCCAGGTAGTTCTCACTGTTCCAGTAGGTCATTTCCTTACTTTTGTCATTGTGTTTCTTTTTCAGACTCAGGCTCCCTTTTCCTTTTAATGACACAGTAATTTGATTGAAAGTTGTTTCTTCGTCGACAGCGTATCTTATCACTCCTTTAACTGTACTCCCTGCCGTAAATGCTCCGTCGCTTGATTTAAATAAATTGATTTCGCAGAAAACTCCCATTTTCGTACGATAAGTTTGTTTCCAATTTAATTTATAAATTGTCAGAGGTGCAACGGTTCCTTATTCTAAATGCTCTTAAATATAGATTTATCACTTCTTAATATTATTTCCTTTATATTCGCGCTGATGTATCACAGATCACTTATGAAAAAATCAGAACTGTATTAGAAAGTTAAGACTAATAACTTATTAATATATTAAGGGACCGAATACATCAGTAGTAAAGTTGCCAAGACCATCGCGTACACACGTACACGTGTGTCTCCTCTGAAATCTAGTTTGCAACTGAAACCGACACGTTTATTGGATAAGTAATAAACACATATATATCGGACGCACACGCCGATAGTAGCAGTGCCTGGATTTTTTGAATTTTGTATTATCTAGATCGCTTCTTTGTTTCCATTACTATATTATGTACGTAACATTGATTATTTTAATCTAATATCGGAATATAAAATAAATACGTATATCATAAAATCGAGGCTCAAGTATAAAAGAATCCATCGGTCTATATTTAGATTAGGCATGCGTTATCGATATCTTTCGTTCAAAACAACAACCCGTTATGCCAAACAACACAATTGTTTCACATTCACGCAAATAACATTTTTAAAATGGAGTCAGTTTATACCAAATTTTTCTTTTACATCCAAATAAAGTTCTGCTTCTAGTAGGAATAATAACCTTTATCGATTTAGGTTTTCAGGATTAAAAGATAATGTTTGTAACATTAAAAACGACCGATAGATGTCCGGCAGAGTAGAATTGCACCTACTTTCTTTCCTACCGAGGTGTCGTAAGAGGCGACTAAGCTATTGTACGGACACCGGCATAATATGCAATGCTGTCACTATACTGCTCGTGGGAGCGCATTGGAGAGTAAGAATTTGTTTGACTCCTACCATAATGGCGGCGACGTGGTTCGCCAACGGTCACGCCTCGTTTCCCACAGGAACGGAAAGTGGGCTACGTGTGCGGCCTCTACCTACCACTTATACGGGAAAACGGGGGGACCGTATGTATGTATTAAAATCGGCTTTTTTCGCGATCAGCTGAGACTTCCGTTAGCAATCGGATGTAGTCGACATGGTCCGAAATCGGCCATGACATCGCCATGACTTTTCACATCAATACCGGACGTGACACCTAAACAATACTACTCTAGTATTTTCTCATGTTAGTATGTGTCGCGACGAGCGAGACGTTCACAAGTGGCACGCTCGCCCATAACAGTTGCAATGTACAAAGAACTTTGATATGCAAAGTCCTGTACAGCACTGCAAACGGCACTGTAACAATTCAACTAATTACACTACTCTTTATACTTTTACACTGCTGCATTTCGAGATTAGACTTCGAGATTATTTTATCGCTATTAAGTGACTAGACCAGTACGACGTTCACCTGACGGTTTTTTTAATAGAAGGTGACGAAGACGAGCAAAACGTTCACCTGATGGCGAGTGCAACGTCTGCGCCAATGCTGTCACCCAGAACATACATTTCTGTGTTGCACCAGACTGCGCCCCTGCGTCACTCTGAGACATCTGTTCTTAAGTCTCATATGCCCAGTGATTACGCTAGCTCTCAGTGCCCTTCACACCAAAACACAGTAATGTTTGCACACTAACTGCTTCACGGCAGAACAACTGGCCCTGGGGTGGTAACTACCTAGACGGATTCTTGCATAGGAATCCCACCACCTATAACGATTTACTTTCATAACATAACGCGGTCACATTATTTCAGCATCTAAAGAACCACCCCGGGGCCAGTTATTCTGCCGTGATAAGCTGTTGTTGTTACAGGTATAAGTGACCTTCAGACCGAAGCACAGTAATGTTCGCTAAGTTAAAGGCAGATCTGGCTCTGTTAAAATTACCAAATGTATTCCGGTTACCATACATACATACAATTACGCCTGTTTCCCATATAGGGGGTAGGCAGAGGCCACTCACGTAGCCCAATTTTCGCCCTCGCAAATAACGAGAAGTGACGCGTGGCGAACCACGTCGCCGCCTTTTTGGTAAGAGTGAAAAAATTCTTACTCCCCATTGCGTTCCCACGAGCAGTATAGTGACAGCATTGGGTATTATTTATTTTTTACTTTATTATGGTGTTATTCTGCACAAATAATGGCTGCCTTGTCGGAAAAAAGTTTAATCTAGTTGTTTTTCTCAGATTGAAAAGTGAGACTCACCAACATTACTCATGATTAGATAAAGTCATTTATAAATGTCAATCGTCATTCAGGTATGTAAAAACAAAAATTATTTCTAATATGGTTTTGTTACATTCTCCAGACAGAGCTGATGCGGGTTACCCGAATAATATATTAGATTTTATTGAGAGGGTGTGGTGGCGGCTATAGGGAATCTACCACCCCGTCTCATCCCGTGGGTGTCGTAAAGGTCGAGGTAAAAGAGGTAAAAAAAAAACAGAAGATGGAAAGCATAATCTTCCTGGAACATCTGAATAAATATACTGCATTTGCAAGCACCTGCCAAGCGCGGCAACTATGGCAAAAGCCCTCTAAAATGAGAGCTACAAACTTTTGGGGCAATCTATGGGGAAGCTCTATGTTCAGCATTGGACTAGTGTTAGGATGAAATGATGATGATGATGATGAGAGGGTAATGCTTCCGAGAATCAGCCAAATTTTTTTTTATTTTGCATACTTTAAATAGTCCCGCTTTTTTCCCATATAAGGGGTAGGCTGCGGCAACACAAGTAGCCCACTTTTCGCCCCCGCTAGAAACAAGACGTGACGGGTGGCGAACCCCGTCGCCGGTACTTTACATATATCTAAATTACTTTAATTTATTGAGGCAAAGCTTATTAACGCGCGTCTGGGATGGGGACCTAAATCAGAAAAAGTGAAATGTCACAACTGGAGTACGAACGAAAGTTGCAACGCTCCTCATTAGATGGGCTTTGGGTTTTGCCCATTTTTTTTTATTTTTTTTATTTGATAAAAGTGACGAAACGAGCAAAACCTTCAACTGATAGTAAGTGCAATGTCCGCCCACAACAAATGCTGTGTCACCCCGAATATTTCTGTGTGACACCACACTGCGCCCGTCACCCTGAGACATCAGTTCTTAAGTCTCAAATGCCCAGTGATTACGCTAGCTTACAGTACCCTTCAAACCGAAACACAGTAACGCTTGCACGAGTGAGCGAGACAGAGTACTAGGTAATTTGCCTATAATTTATTGCATTAATGATGACACTGTGTTCTTAATCCAATTCCATACTTAATATTATAAATGCGAAAGTAGCTCTCTCTGTCCCTCCGTTTGTCACCTTTTCACGCCTCAACCGATCTGATCTTTTGAACTGTTGAACCGAACTCGGCGAAATTCGGCACAGAGATAGCTTGTATCCTGACGAACATGTGATTATGCTTTTTGTCCAGGAAAATCGAAGAGTTCCAACGGGATATTTAAAAACCTAAATCCACGCGGACGAGGTCGTGGACTTCATCTAGTAAATAACGTGCAATTTTTAAATTATGTATTTTTTTATTTTATATATATTTAAAAATAAAACTATGCTTTGAGTTTTTTCCGCTGATAGCCACGTTTTTTTTTCTTTTTTAGATTATCCTTTAGATAAAAATAGCGTGAAAAGCTTTCGCTTCTGTCCCATAACATCTCACGTATTTTTTTCCTATTTTTTTTTTTATTAAATGCTGTGTCACCCCGAACATTTCTGTGCGGCACCTTAAGACACAAGTTCTTAAGTCCCATAAGCCCAGTAATTACACTAGCTATTCAGAACGAAACACAGTAACGTTTACACACTACTGCTTCATTGTAGAATAACTAGTGTGGGTGGATTTAACTGAATGGATTCTTGCATAGGAATCCTAACACCTGGAAATACCAGAAACATCTCCTGACAGCAGAAGGTATCTGGTAGTGTGGTCACCAATCCGTCTGCCCAGCACAATGATTACGGCAAATCCTTCCAAGTTGAGAGAGGTTGGGTGACCTTCTGTCGTAAAATTTGGTTCCTTATTTTTTCCATACATAAACATAATTAGCGACAGTTTTAAGGTGAGTTTATGTATGGCATTGTGTATCTAGTTTTTATTAGAGATTGAAACTGTAACCACAAGTTCACTATAATGATTTCTTATATTTACGCGAACACTACACATTTAAACGAAACTAATTTTACGGATTTTATCGCGTTTAATTTTATTATTTATAACCCGACGTTTCCAGTGCTTTACGGCACCCATGGTCATCGCATGGTCGCTCCAGGAAGCCTGCAGTCTGTGACCATGTTCTGGTTCATCCCAACCATTACATCAGATTTGATAAACCACAAATCCTAGCAAAAGGAAACCGATTCCTACCAAGGTTGATTCGCGAGGCTATTGAAATTAAAAAAACTAATTTTAATACAGAAGATAGTTGGGTATTACCATCAGCTTGGGATCCTATAATTAATAAAATTAAGTCAAAAACCAAGCATACTACTGCAAGACTTCAAGACACAGTTAGCTCTTTCTGCAGTAGATCGGAATTAAAATAATAATTAAAAGCTGAAGGTACTCCTGGTTAATGATGACATCAGGACATCTGTCACCTCAGTCCCCCCGTGACCATGGGTGCTGTAGAGCACTCGAAACAGTCAGGTTATAAATAATAAAATTAAACGCGATAAAATCCGTAAAATTAGTTTCATTTAAACCATAAGTTCGTTCATGTGGACGTTTGCAGTTTGTTTAAACAGTGTAAAAATAACTGTAAATGGAAGTATAAAAATATATTATAATCATTAGAAAATCAATGATGATGGTCCTCTATAAACTCTTATTCTTAGCCACTAAAATTGAAAAAAAGTAAAGTAAAGTTTCAGCCTATAAATGTCCCACTACTGAGCACAGGCCTCCTCTCATTTTTAAGAGGGTTTTGGAGCTAGGAAGAATCCGCCACGCTGCTCCAATGCGGATTGCACATGTCTTCGAAATATTTTTTTTATTTCTCAGACATGCAGGTTTCCTCATGATGTTTTCCTTCACCGCCGAGCAGGTGGTAAATCAGCACTTAAAATAGGAATTAACGAATCGAACCCAGGTCACTCGCGTTCTGTGAAATTTAAAGCGAGCGCCTAGCCCCTGAGCTACCACGGCTCTACTTAAATTAAAATAAAAATTATTGATGTATGATGGAATGCAGCATGATAAAGTTTTCCATAATCAAGTTAGGTTATATTTTATGTTAGATGATGGCAAGTCTCAAACAAAGTGCATAGCGACATTTAAACTATAGCCCAGTCAATTATACACTATCGATCGGAACACTTCTTTTGTTTAACAACTATGAAGGTTAAAGTTAGTCCTAGAGTTATTATCTATAGACCTAGTTCAATCTCATATAATCTGTGTAAAATTCATATCTCTGGCTTTTGTAGTTCTCCTGTAAATCTGTTTGTACAGACAGACAAAAAAGGTAGTGTAATATATATATTTATGAACATATGATAACTACTGTAAATCATAATATATTGAAAACTGTATATAATATTAATCAATATTAGGCAGGGGTTCCCAATGTATGTTCCGCAGAACACAAGTGTTCTGGTGAATCTGAAAAAGTGTTCTACAACAATTTGGAAAGTAGATAGTGATACACATTTAAACATCTAATTTGTATGCATCATCATCATCATGCCAGCCTATCACTAGTCAGCGGCTGGAGTACACACAGACCTCCTCCATAGCTTGCCACATAAGTTTGTAGCTCTCATTTTTGGGGGAGGCGCGTTGGCAACCGCAGTTTGTTTATTCAGATGTTCCAGGAAGATGCTGCTGCCTATCTCCTTGTTTTTTTCCCTGTGTCGACTTTACACACCCACGGGATGAGATGGGGTGGTAGATTCTCTCAAGCCGCTACCACGCGGCCAAGATTAGTGTAGAGTAATTTAGAATTCAACTACATTTTTAAAATCAGAAACTTATCTAATGTTGAACCTGCTAGATTAGTTCATTTTAGTTATTTTCATAGCATAATGTCTTAGGGTATTTTTTGTTTTTGTTTTTTGAAGAGCACCGCCCGCCCTCCCTCAGTAGCATGCACAAGCAAACTAACACCGCCACCAGGAACCGCCACCTGATACCCTCCACCAACCACTACAATACTACCACTAGATAATATACACCACTGAAGTCGAGAACACAACACGTGTTTCGCCCCAAAACGAGGCATTATCAAGCGTCAGACTCTTCGACAGATGGCCGCCGACTTCCGCAAAGTAACGTCTGATTGTATTAACTAAATTTAAAGAAATTAATATCTTAACCTCGGCCTCTCAATATGTATATGAAAATGTTATGTGCATAAGAATATTAATAAAAAAAGTGATGTTCATAGTGTAAACACCAGGAACAAGCACAAATTTTTAATGCCAGTTACTCAACTTACATAGTCAGTAACTCTTTCATGGGACAAGGGAAACATTTGTACAACAAAATCCCAAACAGGTCTTCCCAGGACAGATGTATTCCTTTGTGAACCAATGTAGTTAAAAAAAAAATCCGTTCAATGAGTGTTATGTAAATAATCTATATTTAATTAAAAATATTCTATTATATTCAATAACTACTTTGGCTGAAAGAAGCTATTAAGACTCAGTTTGAACTTTAAACAAATTATTAATAGAAAAGAATAATTCTATAGTTTAAACAATTGGTGATTTTAGTAATTTAATTACCTGGATAGCCACCCTGCCATCTTCATTAGCAATGGCGAGTATATGTCCATAACCAGCGGCTTCCGAAAATCGACACGCGAAAATAGGTGGGTCCTGTTCAAAGTTTGCTGCTAAGGCTGCGCTCTGCAAACCGTAGAATGACTCTTCGCCGTTCACGACCAGACGTTTTAAAATATTGTCGTAGTTGAAACGGCAAACTGGAACAATTTCTTGCTATATTACAATGTTCCATGTAAACATGTTTGAAAACTATAAAAAATCTACTTACAAATGCCTAATTGACGATCAATTAAATTCTGTATGTTGTTCATGTTATAATACTGAAAAAACTCATCACAAACAATTGAAAAGGTGAAGAAAAGTTGAAAGTTAACCAATTTTACCCGCAAAAATTACAAATGACAAGCACATAGCACAGACTAGCAATTGTAGTTGTACATTAAGAGTCGAATTTTCATGTATTATCTAGAATTTTCTATCCTCTCTGGTACAAACAATAGTAATTTACTATAAGATTGTACATACCTTAATTTATTATGTATATCATTTTATTATAATTATAATTATAAACTTCCTATTAAAATTTTTCAAGCCAACCTAAAAACCATTGAAACAAATAACTGGTAACTATTAATCAGTACTTTGGCTGGCACTGCATACTCTACCACTAATAAAATAGCACTATTTATTATTAAAAGAGCGTTTTAGTATTCATAGGCTTCCTACTTCGTTTGTTCACTTGGAATCGACAGACGGATATCCCAAAAAAGGAATTAATACTAATCTCAGACCACGGATCAGTTAACGAATTTAATAGAATGAATATAGTCGTGCAGTATTGTGTGTCTGTTCGAATATAGCTGAAAAGTAGGTGAGCCGAAGGGCAAAACATATGATTGCTCAAGCTCACTGGTACCCGGCAATAGCCGGTGAATCGCCAGAAACGGAAATGAATTTTACACTATATAATAATAATTTGCAAATCCATAATAATCCATTACTTGATATAGGTATTTATGATTATAATGTTCGTGTCTGAGCGAACAAAGTTCTAGGTTGCTATTGCTAAGTTAGACGTACAGCATAAAATACCGTGTAGTAGCGGCCTAAAATAATCTAGCACCTCATCCCATCCCGTGGGTGTCGTAAAAGTCGACAGAGGGAAATTAAAACCAGGAGATGGGCAGCAGCATCTACCTGGAACATATGAATAAATAAACTGCGGTTGCCAACCTGACTGCCAAGCGTGGCAACTATGGCAAAATCACTCCAATATCGTCGTCGTTGTCGTCGTCTCAGCCTATCAATAGTCCACTGCTGAACATAGGCCTCCCCCATAGATTGCCACAAAAGTTTGAAGCTCTCGTTTTGGCTATTTATGGGGGAGGCCTATGTTCAACAGTGGACTTGTGATAGGCTGAAACGACAACAGCATTTCGATCGACAGTAAAATGATAATTGACTTTTACTGAAGATAATCTGCATCACCATTCATCAGTCCTTGTTGAACGAAAGATTTGCATGACTGATGGAGACAAAACTAAAAGTTCAACTTTGGTCTTGATATTGAATTTTCCTAATTACTGTACACTTTCAGCACTTGCTGCATGACAAAATATCAATATTAAACATGAAAACTCAAAATAAACACAGAAATTACAATTAATTATTTACAATTCGTGCCAGACTTTGTCGAATACCTTTGCGTACATCGAAAAATAAGGCCCCTGTGCCTACAGGCTTAGGGCGGTCGTTTAAATTATCTAAAATGTGCTCCGTTAAGCGGTGCCCTTGATGAGTACATGAGTGTTCAGGCCGAAGCCGAACTGCTCGTCAAGAAGAATGTTATTTGTAAGAACATAGTCTTTTAATCGACTGAGTATAATTTGCTCATAAATCTTAGCCATCGAGTTGAGGAGACTTATTGGGCGATAATTAGACGGAATGTTCCTAGGCTTGTTAGGCTTCGGAATGCCTATAACGTCGGCTTCCTTCCAGTCGTCCGGGAAGAAGTAGCTGGAGAGGAGCGCGTTAAAAATAGTAACTAACAGACACAATAGCGGCGCAGTTAGAGCTTTCATCAACCTGTTGTTTATGCCGTCTAGGCCAGGCGCGGATCGGTTTTCAAGCTTTTGAATTATCTTAGTGACTTCTTCGAGAGTCACTGGAGGCAGTGGTTCGCCCACTAGTTGGTATGGGAGCCCTGCGTTCGGGTTTCGCGGCCACCTGCTGTTGGTGGTCGGGATCCGCAGGCGCGAGAGACGGAGTGCATTTGCTCTCTAGACTGTCTGCGAGGCATTCGGCTTTATCGCTGTCATCGAAGGCGAGCGAGTTGTCCAGTGATCTAATGAGCGGAGGCGGAGGCAATTACTCAGTGAATGCCTTTGTGAGAGTGAAAGTGTTCGTCCCATCTCCCATTGCGACGAGTGTACATACGGCCCGATTCGCTTTGAATTATTAGTATTTGCTGATTCGCGCGGTACTTCAGGCGATGCCTATGCAAATCTACGAGGAGCATGGACATGAAAGGATATATTAAGTTCAAACTCGAAAGAGTAAAAACTAGTGTTTGTCTTTCAACTTTTTAATCTATAATTCATCTTTTTCTTTTTCGTACCTCGCAATTAGCTACCAAATCGAGCCATTTTTGCTAATGTCGAGTAATATTTCAATATTCGTTTATTTATGGAAACAGTCTTTAATTATTTTCCAGTGTCTGGTAATATATCCAGAAATAATTATATTATTTGTAGTTAAGTAGGAATCTTCAAGCGAACAAGATTTCAAAATTTCGAAACAAACAGTATAAATTTGGTCATGAATTGAATTTTCAAATCACTATACACTTTCCTGAGCACTTCAATCAATATCAAACATCGAACACACAAAAATAGAAACTACAAAATTCAATAAAAACACAAAAGTTCGAGCAAAAGTCCTAATCTATACTTATCCGGACTTTGTAAGTTTTCGTTCCATCACGCCTTTTTCACATATAAGGGGTAGGCAGAGGCCACACATGTAGCCCACTTTTCGCACCCGTGGTAGGCACACGGCGGTGGCGAACCACGTGGCCGCCATTTTGGTAGTAGTAAAAAAAAACTTACTTCTCATTGCGTTCCAATGAGCATTATAGTGACAGCATTGCATATTATAGTGTTATTCCGCACGAATAAAGACTGTCCATGTAATACTTTAGTCGCCTCTTACGACAACTCGGTAGGAAGAGAGGTAGAAGCTATTTTACTCTTTCGTTCCAGAACGATGCAGAAGTATTCGATGCAGTAATTCAACCAAATTAGCAAGTTTCTTAAAATTTTCTTACAGTAGCAGTGACAGTTTTAATGGCAACATTACTGCTTAATTTTTATTATCAAAAATATTATCTATTCTATTCTATTCATAGATAATGCACTATATACATTCTCTTTGATTTTCTTTGCGGCGAATTTACTATCCCAGTTACATTGTAATAACTATCAGTTTAGATACTATTTCTTTTGATTTTCTATTTGTGTCATTGAAAAACCTTTCAGTTATACGATTAAAATGAAAATGATGATCGTCCAATGTAAGTTACGTACTCGGTACTTACATTTTTACACCAAGGTAATGGCTTGTTATTATGTTTGATATGTTGGCTTTATATAAAAGAAATTAGAAATACCAAATTTTGCTACTCTACTTTCATTGTAATGGACAAGTCATAATTATTAAATATAAATTTCAGATAATATACATTTATACATTATTTTCTAAGAGTCCATTTCATATACATTATAGATTCGCGGCAATGTAACTAAAACCATAAAGATGTCAAGCTATTGAAATCAATTTTAGTGATAATTACTTAACTATGATTATGGAGCAATAGAGTATAAGTGAATCAAATTTTTTTTAGTTATAATTATTACTACACAAGTTACCTCTTACAAATTTAAAATTTGTTACAGGTGTATGGAATGTAAAGACAATGGATTTGACTCTATCGAAGCGACAACAGCACGTGCGACATTTAGATTCCAGCGAAAGCGGCGACATGCTGTTGAGAGCAACTTGCAATTGGGTGTCTCCATTGCAGTGTCTTGTACGTCTGGTAGGAAACAAATTCACTTCAGTATGGTTCCACCTCTTGAAATTAACAACAGCCAACACATTGCGGCCTCTGACACTCCCTTTATGAGCAACATGGATGAAATTTCTTATTGGGTGCATACTAAACGAGCGCCATGCCTTTACAACTATGATAAAATAAACAATACTCAGAATGAACAACCTCATTGCTCAAAATTTAAGCCTAAATGTAATGCAGCCGAAGTGCCTTCACCTAAAAAAAAGAATAAGAGGAAACTGGTGCTACTAGATGATGATGATTCTGTCTCTGCAGAAAGGCAGCAGAATGTTTACTTTGACACATCCCAGGGTCAAAATCAAAGGAGCGCCATGAGCAATGGCAAGCCTAGCTCTGTTGGTTCAGATATAGACTTTCAATATAAAGAATTCTTCAACACGGGTTAAAGCAAAAAGAATCAAGTTGCAGAAGAATAGTAAAATTAACTTAGTAAAGAAAAGTAAGATGGTTACTTCAACACCAAAGGTGACAACATTGAGAAGGAGCCTCAGAAAGTCTCAACAGAACAATAATAATAGTCAATTGGACAGTTCTTTTGAAATTATGAATAACAGTATAAATAAAAATTTGCAATCCCCTCACATTATATCTGAAAATAATGCCAATAAGTCTTTAGAAAAGGATGACAAAATCGGGTCTAAGAGCAATAGAGTAGTTGATAAAATTCCTGAGGATAAAAATGCATTTCTGAATGATAAACCTAAGAATGATACTGTACTTAATGGTGAATTCGAAGACATGAGTGATGTGTCCGGTTTTACTGCCAATTATATACGATCTACTAAAATGAATTCATCAAAAACTCCCAGAAATGTAAGAAATAAACTGAACAGAACTTTTGTTAAGGAATCCCAAAAGAGCCTTCAGAAAGAGGACACTAAAACTATTATGTGTGTAAATAAGTCTATGAACACCGGCCTTCCTGATTCTGCTGTTCTGAACTGCAGCACAGATTCCTCACAGAATGTGATTAATCTGGTAACAATGAAAAGTAATGAAAAATCTAAGAGAATAAGTAGATCCACAGTCATTACTGAAATTTATGGACCCAAAGCTGAGTAACAACAAAGAAAGCCTATGTAATGAAGTAAAACAAGTTAACAATAACATAAACTCACCATTCCAAACAAACGGCACATCCAGATATCCCAAACGGCACAAGCATCATGCCACAGATGGCGCAAACACAAGTTCTGTAAAAAATAATCACTCTAGAAATGTCTCAGACAGAAGAAAGAAAACTTGTAAGAACTCTAGTGATTTCAATAATTCTGACCGGAAAGAGAACCCAGAAGAAGAACTAATTTCTCGAACGAGAAGTGGTCGAAAAATAGGGCTTAAAGTGAGAAAAGCTGAGAACTCGGTACTTGTTCTTAGTAACTCTACAGAACAAGTAAGCTCAATGACTGCAGTAAATTTGGCATGGTCCCACAGATGATCATTCAGCAGGACAATGCCCCTAGGAAGAGACGCCAATCAGGAAGGTGCAGACAGTTAAAGAAACCTGTGAATAAAAGTAGACAATCATTGAAGAGGGACTCTTTAAGAGATAAAAGTGGTTACGCGGCATGCTTCTCCGAAAGTGACGATGACAGTGAACTATTGAAGGAGCGGAAGTTTTTCTGTTAGACCTACACAGTGGTCAGTGATTTAGACTTGTTTCAGTAAACACCACATTTCTCATCTCTCTATTACATGGGACTCTTTAGACATGAATATCATCTCGTAGCTTGAAACTTTCTTGCCAGACTATTAATTATTTATATGTGTGGAAAGTGAATTAGTGCTCAGTTCTTCTAGCGCTTATGATATATTACAAATTCCCACATTCACGTAGCATTGTTGCACTTTTAGCTGACAAATTTTATATGCCTCTGTATACACGAAATGACTGGCTTGCATGCCTTTCCATTGAAATGGGTATATTTCATTCTTAACATTGTTTAATAGGAAATAATAAAATGGCCATCTATTAAAATTAATAGTAACATATTGAATATACACCATGTGCAAAATGCATCGTGATTGTGCATTATAGGAGTTTTGCGACACCACGGTTGGTACTTTCCAAATAATTGTATGTAGATAATCTAGCGTTGTATATTTATTTATTGATACTGCTGAATGTATTAACCGTATATCACTTGCGTATTACACAAATAAAATTTGTGTTCTAAATTGTATTATGAAGTGCCATTGTTCGGATATATCTATTGTGATGAATATTGTTCTCCATGACTAAAGCATATTATTATATTAGTTAAGATATTGATTTAGAGTAAATGTAACATGACTCGGTAAAAAAAAAAATGTGTATTACGTTGCATGTAATTAAAATTACACAGTGTAGTTATTGTATCTTTAATTACCATTTTGTGAAGGGAAATAACATGTTATGATGTGTTTGCAATATTTCGAGACTTACTTAAAAATTAGACACCATCCTCTGGACGGACCATTTTGAGTGCTACTCCGTCTGAATAAATCCCAAATCGGAATGGCACCATTGTTATGGTCCAATTGGACATGGATCATTGGACAAACGTGATTTTTTTTTATTTGATAAAAGTGACTGAACAAGCAGAACGTTCACCTGATGCTAAGTGCAACGTTTGCCCATAACAGATGCTGTGTCACCCAGAACATTCTCTGTGTGTACACCACACTGCGCCCGTCACCCTCAGACATCAGTTCTTAAGTCTCATATGCTCTAGTGATTACGCTAGCTCTCAGTGCCCTTAAAACCGAAACACAGTAATGTTTGCACACTACTGCATTCACGGACAGAATAACTGGCCCTGGGGTGGTACCTACCTAGATGGATTCCTGCATAGGAATCCTACCACCAGAAAAAATTATTAAGTACTATGGACAGCCTTATCTGGAGACTTATGAAACGGCGGCCTAGGTCCTGCTCGACTGCCCTGTGGTTGCAATATACCAAGCTAAGGATCTCGGCTCGCCGAGGTAGCTGGAAACATCAAGTTTGCTGCGTTTCCTAGAGTTTGGTTGGCGCGAGTAGACTTATTAATAGACGTGGAATTGTCGAAACCGGCTCGTTGTGGTCAACAATCTAGTCCGCCTAGGGGTCACAGCATCTGTCTTCTACGCGGTATGAATCCCAATCCAACATCTGTACCATAACACGACCGACGCGACGACCGCGTGACTGAGTCAGAGTGCCCGACTTCTAAGCCGCGGGTCCTGGGTTCGAATCCCAGCCGGAGCCAACATTTGTGCTAAAACATAAATTGTTGGTTTTCGGGTCTGGTTGTGTTGTGATTGTCCCCGTGTTTCTGACACTGCAGTCCTAGCCTACCTGCGATCTTATCGCATCAGCGTTACGTCGGGAGCGGGTAGGTTGGGACGAGTGAGTGCCTCTGTGTTTGCGCGTACACTTGTGGCACTATAATATCTCCTGCGCAGTTAATGCAGTTGTCGCCGTGGTCGAAATCGGCTAGGAGAACATCATCACCATAACACATTGTTTGTTTTCGGGTCTGCGGATTGTATTGGCTGGTAACTGCAAGTCTGTAAAATCCACACACGGTACAGTGAAATTCCTAGTGCGGGCATTGTTAAGAAAAAAATTAAACCGAGAACCTTTATAGATAGATTGATGGAAGGTAAACTAATTTGGTCAAAGGCTATCCATAATGTGGACAGATTTTTTTTTTAATGCAACCTACAAGACAAGTTAGTCGTTCACTCGATGATCGAAGTGTCTACGTCTAGCATATTGCAGAATTTTCTGTTGAAAGCACAGGTGTAGAAGCAGGAGGTTCCCAGTCTCTTCTGCACTTTTAGCAGGAAAAATTAATCCAACATATTAAAATGTCGTTGCATTATCTGTACGTAAATTATCTGTTTATTTATCTATTAAAATCATAAAGTAGAAGTTCCTAGAAGTGTGGTGATGAAGGGTATCTTTCGTTGCAGTTCCCGGTGGTAATTTCAGTTTTTGAGGTTCTGCTCAAAACCTAGATAATACGAATGGTAATATACACTAAGTATTTTTACTATGGCTTTCGGATGAAATGAAATGAAAATTATATATTCTTCAACATAAGAAATGTAAATTTCGTTTGTCAAACGTCATTTTTTACAATCTACCACCGTTTCGTAAAGAGGCTCCTCTGACAGAGAAGAGACATGCGAAAGAAATACCTACGTATCATCTGTTTTGTTATTTTTTTATATTGTTTTGGTGAAACGTGGATTGTGGCAGTCATCTGTTTTTGCAGTGAGTGCCCAGTCTCTGACTACCCCTTATGGGATACAGTCGTGATCTTATGTATGTATGTATAAAAATACATGTCCCGTAGGTGCTTACAAAATAATCAGTCACATAGTGTGGTAGACTTGATCTCTCCCAGTATGGATATTTTCTAAGCTAAGGAATCATTGTAATAATCATTTATATTATAATATGCTTATGCTTAGAGCGCAAACATTTTTTAATATAAGTTTTAAATTTAGTTTCTGTTAAATTCACTATATCTTCCGGAATTTTGTTGATACGTGTACATCGACCCATACTTTTTACTTTAGGAATGATCTTTTGTAGAATATCATAACATATGCTTCGCCACATCCATAACATAGCCAACTAAAGCCTGAAGGAAATCGCTCGAAGAAATCGATTGTCTTAAATTCTCGCCGTCGCGTCGCTATGAACTTATTAATAAATTTGTAGTAACGTTAAAATTTTTAGTACATCCAAATTTTCCTAGGTATATTTTTAAAACGTGCCACAGGACTTCGACATCTCACTGTCACTAGTGGTCTATGCATCCACTTTCGCCTCTATAAGACTTCCTTATGACCCGTAATGGCCTATGCTTGCGTCGCTTTCGCTCACTCGACGGGCAATCAATTAAAGAAGTTACAGAGCGTTCCAAATCGATTCTTGCGAACTGCCACCGGAGCCGGTTGGTATCAACGCAACGTAGACCTTCACAGCGACTGTGAAATGCCCTTAATCTCTGAACACTTCAGAGCATTATCACGGCGGTTTTTCGAAAAAGCCGCGGTTCATCCAAACCAGCTGGTGGTTAAAACAGCAAATTACCGACCAGATAGAAACGCGACCGTACGCAAACGTCCTCCGCGAAACGTGTTAGACGACACGGACGTCTGCCCTGACCACGTCTGAGTCACGATCCAGGCTACACTGTACACACAGATAATAGCTTTAATATAACACGCACCACGACGCGCGACCGCCGTAGAGAGCGGCGCAAAGCAGTCGACAATCACACCGCGTACACACGATACACCCGTGTTCCAGGGCGGTTCTCACCGCCCAGAGATACCGACACACAAGTCGACAGTCCGAATGGAGGCCCGCAGCCTCCCTCGGACGGTCATTAGACGACTTAAAAGCATCAGCGAACGCGATACAGTCCGAATTTCCAGGTTTTTGTAGGAGTTTATTTAAGTATTTATTTTTGGGTCAAACCAAACCTGCCACGCGGGCCCCTGGCCCGAGAGCACAGTATCCGATGAAGCTGTAAAAGCCAAAAAGGCTAACAGCAATTACATCACCGAAATTATATATATGCATCCACTGTCCCCGTCTCAACGTCATTTAAGCTTCTTTTCTGTGAATACCGACGAAATAAAGATTCGACGACTCAGTCGCAACAAAAAGATATGAACAAGAGTGTATTTTTTTTTAAATTGGATAGAAGTGACGAAACGAGCAAAACGTTCACCTGATGTTACCTGATCTACCCATAACAAATGTTATGTCACCCAGAACATTTCTGCGTGACACCACAATGCGCCCGTCACCCTGAGACATCAGTTCTTAAGTCTCATATGCCCAGTGATTACACTAGCTGTGCCCTTCAAACCGAAACACAGTAAGGTTTGCAAACTACTGCTTCACGGCAGAAAAGAGCACCGGCCGACCCTATGGGATGACGGGCGGTTCTCTTATTATTATAGAATCAGGCATTACTTTTCGGAAATCGACTATATCGATGAAATTATATACTAAGTCCGCCCTTTGCATCCCTTTATCGTAAAGGAAGGATTTAATTAAATAAATAAAGGAAAGAAACTTAATTTTGCTAATATCAGCATGCAAAATATAACATAAGTACAGTCACGCCTTTTACCCATATAAGAGGTAGGCAGAGACACAAACCCGTAGCCGACTGTTCGCCTACCGAAGGAAACGACACGTTAGAGGTGGCGAACCGCGTCGCTGTTGTTCCTTACACCGCCCTTTTTTTAGTCAATGAGCCAACTTATTGACTGGAAATGTGCCTTGGGGCAAGCCCTTTTGCCCTTAGGCACATATGCATTCATGCTGCCGTGTGGTGGCAGTTTAAGATAATCTACGACCCCATCTCATTCCTGTGGGTGTCTCAATAGTCGACAGAGGGAAAATTAAAACCAGAAGATGGGCAGCATCATCTTGCTGTAACATCTAAAGAGGTAAACTGCGATTGTCTGCCCATTGCCATGCGTGGCTACTATGGCAAAATCCACCCAAAATAACTACAAACTTTCGTGGTAATCTTATGTTTGTTATGTTCAGCAGTGGACTTCCTGGCTTGGCTGAAATGATGATGACGAAGGGCAAGCAGCGTTACGGTCCTAGATGGTGAGAACGTTTGAAGCCAATATTAATTGGACCGTGAAAATTGATTGGTTAATCAATTTGTCAACTGATTTGTCTGGAAAATAGCTCAAATTTTTTGTAGTACGTATGTACCGAAAACGACGTTGCTCTGGCAAGCTGCTTTATTTGAATCAACAAGAAAACGATGTATTATATCTGTTTTCAATTGATGGAGGATGAAAAACCAGTACAGTCCCTGCGCGAATTCAGTAATACATTACCATATGTGACTTAATTACTGATGTCTCAGGTAGGCGAGCGCAGTGTTGTGCCATACGGAAATGTTCTGGGTAATAAAGCATTTATTATGAGCAGACAGGTTCGTTTCGTCGCTATCTTGCATTAAAAAATAACAATTTAAAGAAAAGTCTACCGAGTTTTCTTTATTTGAATAATATTTAATATCCAAGTTTACAACTCTCTTTGATCCAGCGTCCGAGTTCTACTTCGAATATTAGCGAATATCTGGAGTTGACGCTAGATGTCGCTATAATAAACTAAAATACTTTACCTAAAATTAGACTTACTAAGTAATAGTAAGTAACAGTAATTATTAAATAACAGTATTTATCCGTTATTGAATATTTGTCGCATTTACAACATAGGCAGAACGAAATAAAATGATGGATTGTCTTACTTTTGATAAGCTTGTTTAATTAAATTTGAGGTCTTTTCATAGCCAAAGAAGAAAAGAATATGCTTTATTACAACTTAACCATAGAGAGATAACCTACGTCGAAACGACGTGAGAGATAAAAAAAAAAAAGAATTTTATTTCATACGCATAGCGTCCTCACGTTCGCGTTTTAACCGACTCATTTGACTTGCAGGGTTTTCAGAATAGACAAATATCTTTAAAAGAATAGTTACTACATCCTGTCAATAGATGTAAGTAAAAAAAAATATGTATTTATCATAAATACGCCATCTATTGGTAGTATAAAAACTTTTACTTTCATTACTTTGCTATTCACCACAAGATAGAACTAAGAGCGTTAAGATCGTTATTATTTGTTGTTTACTTTTCGACAATAGATGTCGCAAGAATATACTTTTCATGATTTTTATTACAAATTGGCATAATTTGAAACATTTGAATTAGACTATACAGTACTACATTCATTCATTCAATCTCCATCTTGGCTATAATTTAAATAAATAATTTTGTAGAAAAGGTGAATTTGGTAAATTTAACTTTCTTCACGTGGATTTCATAGGTCATGTAAGTCCACAACCTTTATAGATATTATTTTGAATTAAAAATTAAGTTATTCGTAGGGTTAATATCTATAATCTTGCAAATGTAGTTTTTTAAGTAGTTTTCGTGAGGACAGACACGTGCACAGAATATATTAGAAAAATCGAAACAATTTTTTTCGAGACGAATTTTACCTTAAACTTAAATAATGATACCCTTTATTTTAGGTCGAAGATTATTAGAGTGGTATCGAAACTCAATCGAAAGGGCAAGTATTTATGTGATGAATATGGAAGTGTATCTGTGTTATGTACGTTTATTTATATATGTATTTTTTCATATTAGCCTAAATAGCCATCTGTTATCAGTGGCCACGATACAGGGATTTCCAGTTTAAACTGGCCTATTACTAAACGTAGTATCTGTATATAATATAATATACCAGGTATAAGACTTTTGGCGCCAACTTGATAAGTGACGGTAGTGTTTTTAATGAATTTAGTAATTTCTATGTACCTATATTTTGAGTTTTGATGTTTGATAATGATAGTTTGTTACGCAGAAAGTGCTCGTGAAAGTGTACAGTGGCAGAGAAATTCAATTCAAGATCAAAATAGTACTTTTCGTTCGCAAATCAGTCTAGCAAATCTTCAGTTAAGTTCAGTTAAGGTAAATTATCATTTAATTGTCTATAGAAATGAAGTCTTTGATAATTAAATTATTACTCGACATTGGCAAAAATGGTTCAATTTGGTAGCTAATTGCTAGAATAAAAAAAAGAAGCACAATTACAATATACTATAATAGCTATTATACTACCTGAAGAGCTGGTGGTAGGATTCCTATGCAGGAGTCCGTCTAGGTAGGTACCACCCCAGGGCCAGTTATTCTGCCGTGAAGCAGTAGTGCGTAAACATTACTGTGTTTCGGTTTGAAGGGCACTGAGAGCAAGCGTAATTCACTGGGCATACTAGACTTAATAACTGATGTCTCAGGGTGACGGGCGCAGTGTGGTGACACACAGAGATGTTCTGTGTGACACAGCATTTGTTATGGGCAGATGTTTTATTTAACATCAGGTGAACGATTTGCTCGTTTCGTCACTTAATCTAATAAAAAAACCACTTATTTTTGTTCTCAGTGTGATGAGCGCAGTGTGAGGCCGCACAGAAATATTCTGGGTGAACGATTCGCACATCTCGTAAAATTAATACATTTATAAGTTACAGTATGCGTCGCTATAACAATGCAACCTTTTAGATATTTTGCAAGTGACTCTGACACATCACAATACAATCCGTGAGGCGTAACATTTCCACCACCCTTGTCCGACACTTGACAATCGCGTTCCGTTTTGGCGGGTTCCCACGTCGTCGCCTGGCGAATCGTGAATGCCAACAAGGTGCATTCCGCCATTTCACAGGAGCGCCGGACCGGAATGATCTGATTGACTTGTTGACGTTCGTAGTGTACCTTTTGTGTTTGATCTTACATTCTGTTAAGTAACACTCCATTTGCCATTAACTACAATGTCTGAATGTAACAAAGAGTTCTTAGTTGCCTTGCAACTGATTTAATAAGTTATTATAGCATTTAGGTAAAAATTAGAAAGAAAGAAAGAAACATTTATTTGTTACACCCACACAATTCACAGACAGATTAACAGTGTAGAGAAGAAAAAAAAACAGACAACACAGGAAAAAACAAAATTTAAATCCATCCGTTCATTCCTCATCATCCATTCAGATTTTTTTACTCTTACCAAAATAGTAGCGACATGGTTCGCCACCCGTCACGTCTCGTTTCCCACGGGGGTGAAAAGTGGGCTACGTGTGTGGTCTCTGCCTACCCCTTACATGGGAAAAAGGCGTGACTGTATTTATCTATGTATTTATATACAATATGAGAAACTCTAATAGAGGTAATTCCCTCAGATACTTTAATTATACAGACAGACTACTAAAGTGATTACTAACTGAAAAGCTCCTAGACTGATTCCTGCACAGGAATCCTACCACAAGTAACTTAACATATCTTACTATTACTTAATTTATATTATTTCATATGTTTAAATATATATTCAAGTACATATTTTGAACCAGACCAGAATGTCGTATATTATAATAACGGCGTAGGGTAATGAAGACCTCACCTGCCAGCTTTTTTTTTTATAGAATAGTGGGCAAACGAGCAGGTGGCTCACCTGATGGTAAGTGATCACCGCTGCCCATGTACATCTACAATACCAGCGGAATAGTAGATGCTTTCCCGGCCTTTGAGAAAGGAATAGGCTCTTTTCTTGAAGTTCTGTTTATTCTAGAAAATTGTGAGAGTAGTTTTTTTATGGATTAAGTGGCGAAACGAGCAAATGGATGGTAAGTGAAACACCCACGCATAACAAATGCTGTGTGTCAGTACATTTCTATGTGACACCACACTGCACTCATCCCTCTGAGACAGCAGTTCTTATGTCTCATATGCCAATTGATTACGCTAGCTCTCAGTGCCCTTCAAACCGATACACAGGAATGTTTGCATAGTACTGTTTGACGGCAGGAGGACTGTGGTGGTACTTACATAGATGTATATCTGAATCGTATTTTACCTACCAGTTAAATTCACCTTTACGATTTTAAAAAGTAACTAATATGTAGTTTTAAATATGAGTAAAACTGTTACACGTTGCTCCAAAAGTATGATATTTTTTTTATTTGTCTTAAATAAGTGTAGCAGTTACAATATAATAAGTAAAATATATTCGCTGGGGGCTAGCCCCTCGTACCTAGGTAATCGTTAAAAATTTCATAGTACGACTGACTTGGGTTCTTTTCCCGGTGCCGGTCTCTAAAATTGTTAATTGCAGAGCTGCTTCACCACGTGCTCGGCGGTGAAGGAAAACGTCGTGAGGAAACCTGCATGTCTGGGAAACATAAAAACTGTTCGAAGACATGTGAAGTCAGCCCAGCGGATTCTTCCCGGCTAAACCCTCTCAGAAATGAGAGGAGGCCTTTGCTATGCAGTGGGACATTTTTAGACATGTTACGTTAGTTTTTTAAAACTATAATAAATGAAGTAGGTTCAAATAAACCTACCTATCGTCGTGACGTATTTACGTAGTGTAGTGGCCAGTGCGTTTAACAGTCGACTAACGCCTTTATTGCAAATACGAAAAGTAACAATTTATGATGTCCCAATATTGGTCATAGTCTATCTACCTCTAATGTTTGGGAAGGTTTAAAGGCCGGTAGTCCTCCACACTGCTCGAGTGGTTGATGGGTCCACATGTCCCTGCAATATTTTTATTTTACACAGGTTTTATACAGGTGACCTCAAAAACGTTTTCTTTCGCCGACGAGCACGAGGTCAATAAGTACCTAAAATTTAAAAAAAATGCTGTTAATTTTTAACCTGAACTCTAACAACTCTATTGCGACTCTCCCTCAATTACTGTCAGAATTACCGTATAAAATATTAAGGATCTTAAAGGCAGGTCAAGTCTATGGTACCGTGGCTTCCATCATCAATTATCACTTACTTCTTAACGATAAAAGTTAAAAGTTATAAGCCTATAAATGTCCCACTACTGAGCACAGGCCTTCTCTCATTTCTGAGAGGGTTTTTGGAGCTAGGAAGAATCCGCTACGCTGCTCCAATGCGGGTTGGCGGACTTCACATGTCTTCGAAATATTTTTTATTCCTCAGACATGCAGGTTTCCTCACGACGTTTTCCTTCACCGCCGAGCACGTGGTAAATCAGCACTTAAAATTGCAATTAACAATTTTAGTGGTGCCGGCACCGGGAATCGAACCCAGGTCACTCGCGTACTATGAAATTTAAAGCGAGCGCCTAGCCCCTGAGCTACCACGGCTCACTTAACGATATATTGTCTGCGAATCTGGACTCCCCGGAACTTCTTGCTGGTATTTATTTTAGAACCCCAATTACACGTATGCGATAGAAAAAACTTTTTGACTCCACTAAATATGGCCAAAACTCTGTATTATCTCGACTTGTCAATACGTATAACAAAACTTTCTCCGAGGTAGATTTCTCGAATCTAAAAAAAAGTTCCGCGAGGAAATAATACGCACTTTATTAAAATTAATAGATTAAATACTGTACAAGTGCCCAGTCGCTTGCTGACAAAGGTCAATTAGTTAGTAAGTTGTACACAAATTTGTTTTATTTTTTTTCTTTCTTTTATTTGTTTATAATATTACAATTATAATTTTTTTTGTCCTTTCATTTGTTATATTATTTATGCCTTCATAAAAGGCTGTGGAAACCTGTAATACACTGCAAAATTTTACAAACTCTGTTAATTTAAGTTGTATATTATTATAGTGGTTGGTTTTCCTAATAAATAAATAAATAAATCATGAGAATGAGTGTGCGACTTTTAGTTACAATAAATATATTTTCTGAGGTGGTAGGATTCCTATGCAGCAATCTGTCTGTATTTCTATAGATATCAGATTAAAACTCGCATCATTCAATTGCGCCACGTGAAGCACTGCTTACCCCATAATTAACAGCGTGGAAGATTGTTACGAGTAGCAATCTCCATGTGTTTTTGATCGCGGAAGCGTAACCCAATATCGTTTGGAAGCAATGCTACTGTTTACCAAACTTCGTCTAGTCTTTCTTTACAGTCTACGTAAAAAGCGCGCTCAGAAAATATTTATAGTAAGATCGGTTTTGTTTGACGCGGCAGTTACAAGTTATGGATCAAGGGACCCCTTTGTTAGTTCGAAATGCTCGTCGTTGTGGCATTTTGTTGCATGCATTTCACGCTTATTGCACTGAGGAGGTTCGTAAAGTACTGTTAGGTGGTTTTTTTGATGTATAAAAGAGCAAAGGAAGAGTAGAAAGCTCCCCTCATGACCAATAAGATGGTATAGGTTTCTTGAATAGTAAAACTCCTGTAGGCGTGATATGCGACAGGCATATAAGAGATAGTACTCGTAGATAAGTTTTCACAACTATAATATACTTTTTTTAATTAATTGGCATTGTATCTCGTGTTGAAATATTTATATCAGCAGTTAAAAAAAAAGTAAAGTTTCAGCCTATAAATGTGCCACTGCTGAGCACAGGCCTCCTCTCATTTCTGAGAGGGTTAGGTTTTGGAGCTAGGAAGAATCCGCCACGCTGTTCCAAAGCGGGTTGGCGGACTGCACGTGTCTTCGAAATATTTTTATAATTAGGTTATTCTCAGACATGCAGGTTTCCTCACGATGTTTTCCATCACCGCCGAGCACGTGGTAAATCAGCACTTAAAATTGCAATTAACAATTTTAGTGGTGCCGGCACCGGGAATCGAACCCAGGTCACTCGCGTACTATGAAATTTAAAGCGAGCGTCTAGCCCCTGAGCTACCACGGCTCTGCAGTTATGTTAACTAGAATTCATTTACGAGATATCTTTCTCTGATTCACAAAGAATTGTTGAACAGTAACGCGATCCGGCTATTTGTACAACTGTTCCAGGTTCGATGCTTATTAGCTTTTTAGCCGTCGCACGGCAAAAAGCGACTCGTGTTACGAAATGTCGCGTACGTATCGTTTCAAGTTGTTGACGCAAGGGAAGCGGGCGTCTGAAATATTTATGTGAAGGGAGGAACGGTGGTCGGTTTTTTTCTTAGAAATAGCTTGTGTTCGCGTCGTCGCATGTGTATAATTAGGTCGTTCTACGACTTTACTGCGTTACTTGTAAGATCATAAAAAGTATTAAGCGTTACTTACTGGAGGTATACAACAGAGGAGAGTAAAGGAGATAAATACATTTAAATGAAACTAATTTTACGGATTTTATCGCGTTTAATTTTTACTATTTATAACCCTATTACTATTTAAACGTTTCATTTAAATTTGTAGTGTTCGCGTAAATATAAGAATATAGTTAATAGAATCAGGCGTTACTTTGCGGGAATCCATTATAATGAAGGAGAGTAAGTTAATTTGCTAAGATCCGCATGCAAAATAGTAAGAGTCGTTACTTGTTACTCGGCGGCCGTCTGTCGTAGAGTCTATGACACTTGATAATGCCTCGTTTTGGGGCGAAACACGTGTCGTGTTCTCGACTTCAGTGGTGTATATTATCTAGTGGTAGTATTGTAGTGGTTGGTGGAGGGTACCTGGTGGCGGTTCCTGGTGGCGGTGTTAGTTTGCTTGTGCACGCTACTGAGGGAAGGCTGGCGGTGCTTTTCAAAAAACTAGGTAATATATTACCATGTATACACCATTTTTATATTTTGCATGCGGATCTTAGCTAATTAATTTATTTTCCTTCATTAAATATAAGAAATCATTATGAGATTAATGCACTTGATTTTCTAACATACGCAAGCAAAATTAAAAATTACGAGTATTACTTAGTTTTTGAAGAGCACCGCCCTCACACAATAGCGTGCACAGGCAAACTAATACCTCCACCGGGAAAGAACCGCCACCAGATACCCTCCACCACTAGACAATACAGACCATTATTGTCGAGAACATAACACGTGTTTCACCTTACAACGAGGCATCAAGTGGTACTCTAGGACGGAGTTAAAGTCCTGTACATATATCAGAAATTTATTTATCTTTGTGATATTATATTCGCTGTGTGCTGGCGGAGTAACGAAATATATCACACTATCTAGTCCCGTGGAACACCTACGTTAGTTGGTTGTAACCAAGGCTGTATGTAGCCTATAAACGCACAGGCCTCGTCATTATTTAGAGGGTTTTGGGACCGAGAGAAGTCCGCCACGCTGCCCCAATGCGGGTTGTCGGGCTTCACATGTCATCGAAATATTTTGGGTGCCTTACTACATCGTGGTATTCGACAGTTCACTGAATAACCATCTTAAAACTGCCGGACCTATATCATCTAAGCCTTTCCATACATTCACACTACATAAATCTAACACACACTAACATTCATACGGGCAAAAATTTAAGACAAGTTTTTTTAACATAATGATTTCTTATATTTACGCGAACACTACACATTTAAATGAAACTAAGTTTACGGATTTTATCGCGTTTAATTTTTACTTTTTTTACTATTTATAACCCTGACGTTTCGTTTCGTTTCGAGATCGGACCCAAAAATAATAATTAAAAGCTGAAGGTACCCCAGGTTAACTATGACATCAGGACATCTGTCACCTCAGTCCTCCCGTGACCATGGGTGCTGTAAAGCACTCGAAACGTCGGGTTATAAATAGTAAAAAAGTAAAAATTAAACGCGATAAAATCCGTAAACTTAGTTTCATTTAAAAGTTTTTTTAATTTTCTTTGGAATATTATACGTTAAAAATAAGAATGTTAACAATTTTGTTTAAACACTTATATATTTATAACTAATTCTCACAATAGTTTAGATATAATTTATTCGTTTAGGAAGGGAGGGTCTCCTGACACAAGTATAATTTGATACCTAATAGGACGACCCCCAACCCCTATGAATGTTTTTTAAATTTTCTCTGTTGTGAAATATTTTTCTTTTTAATTTTTACGTTACGGACAATTCTCTAATTTAGAGAGGCTAGTCTCGGGCAGTGGTCGTTTGTAGTGAAGCAGCTAAAGATCAGGAAAAAAAAAATGTCGCAATATGTTCACCATTCGGATGGATTGTAAAGTTCACACGGACCAAGTCCAACCATGTTAATAATTCTCTAGTTTTTATCTCGCAGTAACGCACCGGCTCAAATCTAATTATGGAATCATCAATCATATACTTTCGGCCGGGGACAAAACCATCGCGGCGTAAACAAAAAGAGCATCGGCAGGCCCGTACAATTAGTATTTCCCAAATAATGGGCATAATAGTACATATCGGATAACCCTCTCCCTGGCGACGAGGCGAGGAGGTGCCGCAACCCGACACCGCTCGCCGGGATATAGACGCGCCGCTTATTTTTTTTTAAAAGGCCAACACCGCGGTTATGTCTTAATCAAATTCCCTGGATGAGGAAACATTTTGACAGGCATCGCAAGGTGGGAGGATTGATTGATGATAGAATTGGTTTAATTATGTATTCAAAAAAATTACGTGATATTTATGATTCGGGTAGTTGAGGTGCGTTGTTTGAACTTATGATCTTTTTTCTTCTTCGGTAAAGTGACGAAACGAGCGAAAACGTTCACCTCATTGTAATTGCAACGTCTGCCCATAACAATTGCAATGTCGCTCATGCTGTATGACCCCACATATCACCCGTCACTCTGAGACATCTGTTCTCTCATATGCCTAGTGATTACGGTAGCTCTCAGTGCCTTTCAGACCGAAACACGTAATGTTTGCACACTACTGCTTCACGACAGACTAACGAACTACCGCGTGGCCTAGTGGTCATAATTTTCGAAGTGGCATTTTTCGAGATGGTTTTTTTTTTATTTGATAAAGTGACGAAACTCATCTCGTGGGTGTCGCAAAAGTCGACATGGCGAAAATTCAAGCCAGGAGATGGGCAGCAGCATCTCCGAGAAAATCTGAAAAAATAAACTGCGGTTGCCAACCCGCCAGCCAAGCGTGGATACTATGCCAAAATCCCCCCAAAATACGAGCGACAAAGTTTTGTAGCAGTCTATGGGGGGGCCTATGTTCAGTAGTGGGCTAGTGATAGGCTGAAATTATGGTGGTGATGATGATAAGAAAAGATTAAACTAATACAAAGCGAAAAGATAAATCTTCACAATACAACCAACCACTTAAGAAAACAGCTTAAAAAAGTCAAAAGCACTTTTTTTCGATTGATTTGTTTTTTGCACAAATGACGACCTAGACTCGGATTCGAACCCACGAACCGCTCAGAATTCAGGTACTCTGACCACTAGGTCACGGCCGCCTTAAACGATATGAAGTGCTGTACCTAATTTTTCTCGTCATAAAAATTATTTTGTTTTAAATTGATTCTCATCATACCTTATAATAGTAGTAAAGTAACAGCCTATAAAGATCCAACTGCTCAGCACAGGCCACTTCTCATTTTCTGAGAGGGTTTTGGAGCAGGGGAGAGTCCGCCACGCTGCTCCAATTCGGGTTGGCGGACTTCGTCTTCAAAATATTTTTATTTTTTGGGTTTCCTCACGATGTTTCCATTCACTGCTGATCACGCGGTAAATGAGAACTTTAGAGGTGCCGGCACCCGGAATCGAACTCCGGTCACTCCCGTACTGTGAAATTTAAGGCATGCACAATATTTTAATTTTTTTTCAACTCTATATTCTTTTGTACAATTAAGACTAAATACAGATTTATTGTAAAAGAATTAAGGTCAAATCGTTTTTATTCTGTTTAAGAATTGAACGTCAGAATCTACACCGTTTGTTTTGTTTTAAATTTTTATTCAATATAGATTATTTATAATTCTTATTGAAAGTCATTTTTTTTCTTTTTTTAAACTACAACACTGGTTCGCAAAAAATGCCTCTGTCCTGGGAAGAACCAGTAAGAAACCCAGCGGGCTTTTTTTTTAAGTCATTTTTAAAATAATGTACAATAACAGCAGTATTATAAAGATGTAGAAATGGCTTGGCGGCGATCATCTCATTCCCAGGGGTTATCATCATCGTCTACTCGTATGTATTCTTTAATATTATAATAACCCTTTTTATGAAGTCTTTTTTTTTTGAAATTTCCAAAATAAGTCTCAGAGAAGAACTGTCTGAAATGTCGATACCATATTAAAAGGTAATTTATAACTTACTACCTGATGCCCGCGATTTCGTCCACACGGATATAGGTTTTTTGAATATCCCGTCGGAACTAACTGATTTTCCGTAGTTAAAAGTATCCTATGTCCGTCTCCAGGATGCAAGCTATCTCTGTACCGAATTTCGTCAAGATCCTTTCAACGGTTGAGCCGTGAAAAGGTAAGAAACAGACAAAGGGACAGAGAGAAAGAGTTACTTTCGCATTTATAATACTCGTATGGATAATATCTTAATGTCACTTAAGCCGATATAGGATAAGGGTTGTCTTGGTAACCAGGGAGTTAGTACAGAGCAAGAGTTATTTCCATACTGTTGTCCGTAGGTAACTAAGATCACCTTGTAAACAATCTGCCCATTAACACCACGGCGTATCGCGGGCTCAGTCAACGCAGCCCTTTCCAGTCGGGCCGTGCTGTAGGGTTGGCGTTGCTGTGGGCGTGTCGCGGCGGCGCGTTTGATCTCACCCCACCCCGCTCGCCCCGCCGCGCCTCAGCGGAAGCGGGTCAGGTTGCCGCACTTCCTCCGTCCGCCATTTGTTGCGCTGCTTTCAATGGTAATCTTAACAAAGACGAGACAAATGCGATGCTCAATGAATTTTATGATTACGAAGAAATCGCTCAGTATCTCAGAATTAAATTTAGTCTTATAACCCCCTGGCCCGTGAGCACCGTCCGCTGGCCCTTGAGCACCCCTGGCCCGTGAGCACAGTATCCGATGAAGCTGTAAAAGCCAAAAAGCCTAACAGCAATTAGATCACCGAAATTATATATAGTCTTTTAATGTAACTATAAAGTGACGAGACGAGAAAGACGTTTACCTGTTGGTAAGTGCGACGTCTGCCCATAACAAATGCTGTGTCACCCAGAACATTTCTGTGTGGCATCCTGTTTGGTGCTGTGTGTGACTCTCGTGACTCTGATATATATCAGTGTCCTTCAAACCGAAACATTAATGATTGCACATTACAGCTTGACAGCAGAATAAGTGATACTACGGGGGCACCTAGACGTATTCCTGTATAGGGATCCTACCACCGGCATCAAAGGCCGGCAACGCACTCATGATTTCTCTGGTATTGCGAAAGAAATGAAATGAAATGAAAATTCTTTATTTATCGACGTAAGATATATAAATTTCGTTTGGCAAACTTCATTTCTTTAATCTCTACCGCCGTTACGTGATGAGGTTCCTCTGAAGAAGAAACAGGCGAAAGAAACTCCGTAGGTATCCTCTTTTTTGTTAATCTTTTTCATTTTCACTCTAAAATACATTACTATTAAACTTACAAAGAACAGTCTCAAGGAAAACCAAAGCACGCATCATGTTCAAATCTTAGACTTTGTTCATGGGCGGCGGTGATCACCTACCATCAGGTGAGGTAATTGCCGCTTTGCCCCTCTCCTATGAAAACAAACAGAATACGAGCTGTAGCGTCATGCTACGAATAGTAAGTAACAGCTTACATCTTGTGCTGTGCTTCCATGTGCGAGATTTCAGCGCTCATAAACTCACACATAAAACTAAATCGTACAACCTCTCCCTCAAACCTTTTAGAGAAACATGACGTTTAATTTTTTTACTCTCTCTGTATAATCATATTCGTACCTTGCAAATTAGTCGGTGCAAATATGGACGCATGCATATCGCTTGATTATATTAAAAATAACGATCACTACGTATGTGTGTTTAAAAGTAACCGGACACCGTGACAACTGAATTAGTCGGACGACTCCATGTGAGATAACTTATTCGCAATCGCACCGGACCAGAGACTTGCGGTCTCTTCTAAAATTTAAAGAGCCATCGCACCACAATTTCAACCGTAATCTTCTTTCAATAAGCATTAAATCAAAAAAGCAATCTTTCAAACGCTCGGATTACTTGTAAAATGATATACAACTTTATAATATAGGACTAAAGATGAAATTACACTGGCATTGAAAATGCCAAGAAGGAGAGGGAGCTTTTCCTTAAATAAATTGTCTCCGATATATCCCCGAGAGTATTTTATAAGGTGTTTACACCTTTGAAGGCGCGACGTACACTGCGATCCGTTCGAATAAATAATAATCTTTATATTATAATTAAACGTGGTATTTGAAGAATAAGTATAATATATAAAGTTATTATATAAATTCTTGCAAAGTTACATTTATAATATCTCTATTTTAAAGAAACTCAACGGTTAACAACAATTCCAATTTAATGTGAAGCGGTAGTGACGAAGTAGTAGTATAGAAGAAATTTATTTATTATGCCTTGAGTAAAAGAATACTACCACTCCATCTCATCCAATGGATCTCGTAAAAGGCGAGTAAGGAAAGAAAAAAACGATGGGCTCACTACCTATCTCACCAAGTGCATTATATTGTTTTGGTGAAACGTGGCAGTCATCTGTTTTTGCAGTGAGTTCCCAGTCTCTGACTACCCCTTATGGGATACAGTCGTGATCTTATGTATGTATGTATGTAAATTTATTATTGTATGTGTACAAAGGTCTAAAATAAATTGGCTTTTGACTTATGAAAGAAACTACGTATTTTTGAAACAAGAGATGAGTGGTGGCGAAACACGTCGCCACCATTTTGGTAAGAGTCAAAAAATTCTTACTATTCATTGCGTTCCCACGACCAGTATAGTGACAGCATTGCAAATTATGGTATGACTTTGCACGTTTAAAGGCTGTCCGTAAAATACCTTAGTCGGTAGGAAAGTGGTAGGTGTTATTTAACTCTGCCGGACTAATACGATACAATATTAATCAGAAATTAATCTTAACTTAAGCTCTATAATACATAATACATACCTTTTAGCGTTATAATTTAAATCATAACTGTGATTGATCATGATTGTGTTTAAAATATAAGAATTAATTTTTAATAACCTTTTGATGTGCCTACCAGGAGATGGGCAGCAGCATCTTCCTGGGACATCTGAATAAATGAACTGCGGTTGCCAACCCGCCTGCCAAGCGTGGCAACTATGGCAAAATCCGCACAAAATGAGAGTTACACACTTTTGTAGTAATCTATGAGGGAGGCCTATGTTCAGGAGTGGACTAGGTATAGGCTGAAATGATGATAATAATTATGATGTCCCTCTGGCCGATTTATGACCACGCGACCGAATATTTTCGGAAGTGGGGAGGAGATTGTGATTGTGTTTAGATACCATTAGTGTACGCACAAACACAGGGGCACCAATTCGTCCCAAGCACACGCGATAAGATCGGAGGTAGGGTAAGATGCGGTATCAGAGTCACAGGGACAATCACAACACAACCAGATTCGAAAACCAATAATTTCCATACCCAGATTCTGCGGCGTAGTAGTCAGGTAATCTAACCACTAGGCGACGCGGTCGTCGAAAATTACTTAATTAACCTACTGGGCTACCCTTGTCAATGCTCTATTTGGCGTACTCTCCAACAACGAGCATCACGTGTTCTACGAAGTCAACGAATGGGGACTCTATTTAAGCATTTAAAATCTATGTAGCACATAAGACCGTAATAATCTTAAATCTGCGTTTGACCCCAGGACCGCGACCTCAAATATAATTAATTGCAATTTTAACTGCTAATTTTTTTTTATTGTATAAAGTGATGAAACGAGCAAAACGTTCACCTGATGGTAAACGCAACGTCCGCCTACAACAAACTGCTGTGTCACCCAGTATATTTCTGTGTGACACCACACTACGTCCGTCCCCTGAGACATCAGTTCTTAAGTCTCAAATGCCCAGTGATTACGCTAGCTCACAGTGCCCTTCAAACCGAAACACAGTAATGCTTGCACACTAGTGCTTCACGGCAGAATAACTGGCCTCGGGGTGGTACCTACCTAGACGGATTCCTGCATAGGAATCGTACCACCATGTGCTCGTAGAGAAAAAAAATCATGGTTAACCCAGTATGTCTGAGATAAAAAAATGTGCAGTCTGCCAACACGCGGTGAAATAGCGTGTCCAGCAGTGCTACTTTTATATTTTTTTTCATTGGAAAAAGTGACGAGCCGAGCAAAACGTTCACCTGATGGCAATTGAAACGTTCACTCATAACGACTGCTGTGTCATCCAGAACGTTTCTGTGTGACACCACAGTGCGCCGGTTAACCTGAGACTTCAGTTCTTAAGTCTCATATGCATAGTGCTTAGCTCTCAGTGCCCTTCAAATCGAAACATAGTAATGTTAGCACACTACTGCTACACGGCAGAATAACTGGCCATGGGGTGGCACCGTCCACCGGCAGACGTACCTAACCATGACCAATATAACCAATGCATAGGAATCATACCAAAATTTACTTTTAAAACATACATTATTGTTATTAGATTGTAGATATTTTTATTGGTTATATATGAACTCAATAATGATTATTGTTTAAAAAATATATCTGTTTACTGTTTTTGTGTGCGCTGGCCCTAAATAGTCCTTAAGCGGCGTATCGAAAAGGATTATATGAACGCTATAAATATGGCGGTCGAGATTATAATAATTTGAATAATAACATTAAAATAATAATAATACGCCTCTGATGCGCCGCCGACCGATGGAGTTGTCATCTGTTAATAGATTTATCTGCGTTCATACATCAAAATTATTTTGTGCCAGTGTTGTGTAACTCTGTGGATGGACCTCGATGATTATCGATTCATTAGTCGTTCGATGCGGCGATTGGTATCGATATCCCGCTTTATACATTTGATTTATTCTGGTCTTTATTGTTCGACCCACAAACGCCTGTGATTCCTTTTCTCTAAGAGTTTCATTAAGAATTTAGACATAGTTGAAACGTTTCCTGATATTTATATTTAAATTTATATTAGTTATCTTCAACATTCTGTAGATGGATATCAGATATGATAGGATCAGATACGGTTGTAATTACGAGATATATTAACACTATTATGAGTAACGATATTAAATATCATTTTCGAATTCAAATTTATTTGAACTCATATAAGTTATATACTTACAAAAATTTAATTCAATTTTTTTTAAATGTTTTTGAAGAACTAAAATCTAATTTATGGTATCCATATCAGTCTTTATTTTACGTCACTATGCTTCGAAAATGGTGATTAATTATTCGAAATGAGAATATTATTAGTGCTCGAATGTCATCAAGTTGTTTGCAATAAAATAATGAACGGCCCGTCCGTTTGGAGTTCACGGCGGAAAAATAAATCAAAACGTCAATACGTCGGATCAATGTCGAATATGCGTTTAACAAACAATCAAGGACAAAGAATACTATTTAAGTAAACGCGTGTTCAATTAAGAGCACAAAAATTAAATTTTCTGCTCACTGATCGCAGAAAAACGTTAGGATTGGCGCGCTTTTGTGACGTTTGTACGCTATCCGCCATGTTTTCGATGCGTTCAGAATTCGGACAATAGACGGTCGTGCTGCGCGCGCTGGCAGCCTCCGGTGGGTGGTTTATTGTTTTACGAGAGGCATTACACGGTTCTCCCGCTTTGTGTTCCAAGTTTACGGCGCACAATGACTGGACAAATCGAAGAAATTCAAGCCTGTTGTCAGATTTGTTGATAGAGTGCCGTAATCTTTCTTCCTGTCACATATTTGTTTGGTGTCGCGACGACTCTATACATCTGTTTACGTGTTCACAACATATGACGCACACACTTACATCATGTATCAACATATTGTAAAGGGGAATTTGTTATGATGACAATTGTTCAAGGAGTACCTATTAGGTTGTTCTCGTTGTGCAATCAGAATATTTAAAAGTATTTATGCACTTGACAATTTTTAATTAATATTTAGATATTTTATGCGTTCTATGTTCCTGACTTCAATTCAATTACATACATAGCAATAACTGCTAAAAATCTAAAAATTATGTTTTTATCTGAATATTATACATTTGTTGACACTAAATTTACGGATTTTATCGAGTTTTATTTAAACTATTTATGATCTGACGTTTCGAGCGCTTTACGGCACCTATGGTCATTCACGATAAAATCCGTAAATTTAGAATTATTAAATATAAAAATTAGATAAATGTATATAAATTTTGATCTTTACAGCAACAGACTTTTAATGTGTGCCTGACTTCCTTTTTTTTCGAGCCTTGTCACCGAGAATCAGCACTGAAAAATGTAGTTAACACTTTTAGAGGTGTCAACATTTACAGGAAAACATCGTGAGGAAACCTGCATGTCTGAGAAATTAAAAATATTTCGAAGACATGTGAAGTCCGCCAACCCGCATTGGAGCAGCTTGGCGGATTCTTCCTAGCTCCAAAACCCTCTCAGTAATGTGAGGAGGCCTGTGCTCAGTAGTGGGACATTTATAGGCTGAAACTTTACTTTACTTTACTTTACTTGACTCCATTTGTTCCATCTTAGTCTCACCGAGGCTAGAAAATTGTATTTTTTCCATTAATATAGAAAAACAGTAACTGTGATTACTGATGGAATTCTAATTAGTTTTTTTGTAACGAACAGTTGAATGTTGCGTACGGGTGACATAAATTATATCCGACAATGATGGCAAATGTAACAACAACTTAGGATACCGTTTACGAACAACTGAGTTCCTTGAATCATTGGATCTTTAAGCGTTTTGTGTTTTGGACGCGGCGCTGCGTGCGCTTTGTTACGCATCTTTGTCTTACAGTCCTGCTGGCATTTTTTGTCTAATTTCCCGAAAACGGCCAATGTTTAAGTAGTTGTCGTAAGGCGAGCAGGCCGGGCAGCGATCCATCACGCGCGGTGGGAGCTACTGCGCGGTTTCTGAACAGTTTAGATCTTGGAATACGCTCACTTGCTTGCTCTTTGTTTACGATCATTTTATACAGGTTGTTATTTTTTATGTACTTGTTTAATGACAAGAATTGAAGCCAGTGTTACGAATTTACGTATACTTTTCGTGTTTGTTATCTGTATTTCGACAAGGTGCAAAATAAAATATTTGAATGACTTTTGGCGCCAACTGGAAAAGTGGCGGTAGTGTTTTAATTGAATTTTGTAATTTCTGTGTATATTTTTAGTTTTGATGTCCAATATTGATAGTTTATTATGCAGCAAGTGCTCGTGAAAGTGTACAGTGATTGTAAAATTCAGCTCAAGAACAAAATTGCACTTTTCATTTGCTCTCTGTCCAGCAGGGTTCATCAATCTAGCAAATCTTCAGTAAATGTGAACTATCATTTTACTGCAAATAGTTTTTTTGAAGTCTTACTTGAAGATTGCTACTTATTTGATACAGAAAATAACTTTACGGCAGTTTCAAAATTATATTTTTTTTTGACATTATTTTAATAATGTTGGTATATTGTTATTTCGTATATTTGCTTTTATAAATGATAAAAATAATCATTTACATTTTTATTTTACATCTGTGGATCACATTTACAGTAATAATTGAGCAACATGTATAAAGGTCTGCGAAGTGAGTCTATATGTGAAAAGCATTGTCCGTCTGCGGCCACATTGTCCGCACAGTGGCTGTCAATGGGCGTCCTAATGCTTGTTTACGATTGTTTAGCGAAGGAACAAGCACAGAGCAAGGCGATCTCGCTGAACAGGGCACGCTCGCTGTCACAGCGGTACTCGGCTTGATGGATTGTGCTCAGTTTAGAATTGCGACAAAAAAGAGTCATCGTCTGATAATGTTTCGATTATTGTTATTACACATACATCTTTATATTTTTGATACTATCGTGATTTTATATTATAATGTTTTTAAAATGATCAACCGACAAAAACACTGCGCGCTGTTTCTTACCTTGGCTATTTGCACTTTAATAATTAAAGGTTTCTTTCTAAATCGGTGCGTTATAAATTTCTAGTAATGAATATTTTTATTTAAATTTTAACATATTGTTATAGAAGCTGTCTCTTTCTTCGCGTTAAATTTATAATTAATTAAAATTCTGGAAGAAAGATAATTTAAAATAATTTGGTTGGTTGTTTTTTTAATCTATGTTGTTCTTCTTTTTTTATCCTGGCAATTACTTAACAAATCGAGCTATTTATTGTAATGACGAGTAATAATTAGTGGTGTAAAAGTAACGAAAAAAAGCGTACTCGGATATATTCGTTACTATAACTATCAGTACTCGTTACTATCGTATCGTTTCGTTACTCGTTACTTTTGATACCTAATAAATAACATCGCATCGACGACGTCGCGTCGGTCGTACCTACTTTGTAGAATACATTCTTAATACGTTACATATTTAGCTGCGTAATGTGAATATTTTAACTTTTACATTTTTTGAACCTGACTTGTGTATATTATGTAAATTTAAATTTAATTTGATTTTATATGGAAGTGGGTAGAACTACAAGTAAACTGTAATTTAATTACCACAACGATCTAATTGAAAACTGAACAGAATTTACTGTTTTGAATATTTTATCCCTGAGAATATGTAAGCCTTTATTAACCAAAAAACAATTAAATCTCATCTCATTAACACGGCTTTATTATAATATCTCTTATAGTATTATTTTTAGTGAAACTAATTGACAATAGTATAAAACAAAAACATAAATCTATGTTATATTATTACATTAATTAATATTTTGTATAAAAATACTTACCTACCTTGTTTCTCTTCCAATCCCAAACTTTGTCTAAACAATTCCTTTACTTATAGTAACTAAATAAACAGTAAACAAACATCGTCCTTTGTAACATACGTATTTAAAATCACGAATTAAGCGCGCGCATGCGTTTATCGCACTATCAGCAAACCGTTTCAATTCAAGCATCAACGCAACGAACGTACTTGCAAAAATTCAATCAAACTAATATCAGTACGAAAATATGAAAGTAACGAAATAACGAAATGCATTCTTGAGTAACTTTTCGGTACTCGGTACTAGATGGCATACTCGTTACTCGGTACCGAATACATACGGTTTGCTACAGCTCTAGTAATAATTTAACGATAGTAAAGATTTCTTTTCGATCGACCGTACAATGATAGTTGACTTTTACTGAAGATTTTTTGGACTGATGAATGATGATGGAGACGAATATTCGACAGATGGAGACAAAACGAAAACAATACAATTTACAAAACAAAAGAACTTTGGTCAACAAAAACAGTACAATTTTGGTCTTGAATTGAACACATTAATACACTTGCTGCATTGTAAACTATCAATATTAAGCATCAAAATATACACAGTTATTACAAAATGCAATAAAAACACCGCCGTCACTTTTTGAGTTGGCGCCAAAAGTCCATCTATGTTTCCATACTGACCGTCAATAAATAAAGTTATTTGTTTTTTTTTTCTAACATCTTAGATAATAAACACCTTCACACCGAAGTTCTTTAGAACGTTCTTCTTTTTATGTCATATTCATTCATACAAATTAGTATATCTATGGAATAACAGTGGTAGTTTTTTGACTAGCATAAAAGTCAAATCAAATATTAAAGGTAGACTACATATCTGTATTATTCGGATACAGGATATAGGACTATGTAGTATTGTCTATGCATAAAATACATTTATATTTTATTTGCATTGATAACCCTTATTTTTTTTTAAATGTAATACGTAATATTGAATACTTTCATGTTGATAATGTGTTCTCTGAACATCATAATCCTAGCAGTTCCTAAACTTTTACAAAGGGAACAATAAAATACGGCCAAAAGTAAAATTTTACGAGTAGTCTCGAGCATTTTATGAGACGCATTATTTACGCAAAACCAACATCTTGGCGTGCGATGAAGATGTCCATTTTTTTTAGCTAAAGCTTTGATAACTTGGATTCCATTTTGCTATTCGACTCGAAAAATTGTTTCGAGCGTTACGATCTTTATAGGATACAAAAACATTTATAGCTTACGTGATGCTTGATGCCTAAAATAAATCCTTGACAGTATGTCGAATCTTATGTCTTTTTGTTACTGTGAAAAAAAGCAATTATTTATTACTAGCCGATGCCCAAGACCAGCATAATATCCATTTCGACCACGGGCGACAACTGCCGACTACTGTCGAAGAGCCATCAACTGCGCAGGAAATATTTAAGTGCCCCAAGTGCACGCGCAAAACACAGAGGCACTCACTCGTCCCAACCTACCCGCGCCCGATGTAACGCTGATGCGATAAGATCGGAGGTAGGCTAGGATGCAGTATCAGAAACACGGGGACAATCACAACACAACCAGACCCGAAAACCAACAATTTATGTTTTAGCACAAATGTTTGCTCCGGCTGGGATTCGAACCCAGGACCCGCGGCTTAGAAGTCAGGTACTCTGACCACTAGGCCACGCGGTCGTCGTTGCATTTATAATATTAGTGTGGATAATGCCTTCTGTTGGAAAATGGTAGCGATTATGTTAGGCTAGTAGGAAACCGTCAGAAACCGTTCTCCAGAAAACGCATCACAAGTTATCATGTTGACAATAGTCACTTGGCGATATTGATTTGCATTGCGGAGGCGATCGTTTACTGTCTGGGAGTAATCCAGACATCGTGTGTAAAGGACCGACATTTATTAAACTACGGGTTGGGAGCAGTTCCAACCAAATGAATAGAAATTTATATATAATTATGTACCTAGCATAATTATATATAAATTTCTATACAGGAATCCGTCTAAGTAGATACCACCTGCGAGAGAGTTATTCTGCCGAGAAGTAGTAGTGTGCAAACACTACTGTGTTTCGATATGAAAGGCACTGAGATTTAGTGCAATTACTTGGCATATGAGACTAAAGAACTGATGTGTCAGGGTGAAATGTACTGTCACACTGAAATGTTACAGGTAACACAGGAGCTGTCATGGGCAGACGTTGCACTTACTTCCAGGTGAACGTTTTGCTCGCCTTACTCTCCTGTAAAAAAGTTAACAAAATCAGGCGTTACTTTGCGAAAATCCATAATAATGAAGAGAAGAAAGTTTATTTGCTGAGATCCGTTTGCAAAATATAAAATGGTGTATATTACCTAGTTTTTGAAGAGTATCGCCCGCCCTCCCACAGTAGCGGGCACAAGCAAACTAACACCGCCACCGGGAACCGCCACCAGATACCCTCCAACACTACTAGATAATACACCACTGAAGTCGAGATCTCGACACTCGACTCTACGACTCACTCGGCGGCTGAATATGCGCTATGTGCAATTTGTCTTTAACAGTTTTTAAAATTAAAAAGAAATATTTAATTCACAAACAATGTAGTTAATATTATAAGACGACGAATGATACATTGTCGATTGTACAAATTAAAAGCGTAGCAAATGCGTTGAAACGAACACCATAAAAAATATATACAAAGAACAAGGATAGCGAAATCTCATCAGTTCACAAACGGCAAATTTCTAATTCGATCCCCCGTCGATACGAACAAACTCAGATCAAAACAATAAATCTGACGAACAAAACAACAATTCCGTATAACCAAAACAAATTAAGCGGTGCATTGTCCTAAGACTTTCTTTTGTACATCACTGACCATTCAGGGGCACCATAAAACTATAGAATGCAAGCCAAACCAGTAATATATGGCAGTTGTAAACTTTGGACGCTAAGGGGCTCGACGCGTACAATATTTATTGTACCCTTACAGTGACTGCGTAGGGTCTGATATAGCTCTATGAAATACTCCAACAATTATTACTTATAGAAATCGTTTTAAATAGCGTCATAGTGCTTGCCATTGTTTACGGCAAAGACTAACGTAAACAATTGTAAAATATAATTTACAGTCTGTGAAAGTATATTTATGGGTTGACAGAACGACTTATCAACGAGTTGAGTGACAAACTTGAACATTCATAAACATTACGGTTTAAAAGTTTCCGTTCATTTATACAGCTATGGCTGTTGCATTTATAGCAAACTAGATGAAGCCCGCGACTACGTCCGCGTGGATTAACGTTTTTTTAAAATATCGTGGAAACTATTTGATTTTCAGAAACAAAAAGTAATCTTTGTCCGTCTTCAGGATGCAAGCTATCTCATTGCGTGAAAAGTTCACAAACAGACAGATGGTTACTTTCGCATTTATCATATTAGTATGGATTGGTACATGGTATTTGGCCGTGGTAGCTCAGGGGTTAGGCGATCGCCTTAAATTTTATAGTATCTGTGTGCCGTGAGTTCTATGAGTAGCAATTTTATATGCAGATCGACCATATGATCGCCGTGAAGAAAAACATTATGAGGTAAACTGCATCTCTAATCCATACTAATATTATAAATGCGAAAGTAACTCTCTCTGTCCCTCTGTCTCTTTGTTACCTTTCCACGGCTCCACCGCTGAACCGATCTAGACGAAATTCGACAATGAGATATCTTGCGTTCTGGAGACGGACATAGGATACTTTTTATCCCAGACAATCGAATAGTTCTAACGGTTTTTTAAAAAAAAATCAATATCCTCGCGGATGAAGTCGCGGGGTATTTAATAAAATTAACGACAAGATCTGTGCACTGCCCATGTCGTCTGTTAATAAAGGAAGGAAAGTAAGTGTTAATAAAGGAAAGTAAGTTAAAGAGCCGGGAAGAGTCAGCTTGGGTGCAAAGCTGGTTTAGTAGGCACTCACATGTTAATAAAATCAGGCGTTCCTTTGCGGAAATCTATCCGTTATTAAGTATCCGTAATTAAGTAAAAGAAACTTAATTTGCTAGATCCACATGCAAAATATAAAACGGTGCGTATTACCTAGTTTTTGGGCGGGCAGTGCTGTTCAAACACTATTTGAAATTCTGCATGCGAATCTTAGCAAATTAACTTACTTTCCTTCATTATAATGGATTTCCGCAAAGTAACGCCTGATTCTATTAACTATAACCGTAATTTTAGCACCACTTATCCACGGGGTTGTGTCATTCTGTTTTGAGGCATTTTCTTTTAATAATAGATCATAACAAAATAAAAAAATGATCTATAAACTACACACACTACAGTCCGTTAACAAAAAATTCTGAAATTTCTAAACACTTTTTTTATTAGAGGTACGGATTGAGGCGCACAAGACGTCTACCTGGTGGTAAGCGCCATGCCTGCCCAGAACAGTGAGGCTTTATTCACAACTTGAAAACTTCCACTTCACAGCACTGCTATCATCACCATTAGACGCTAGTTCTCTAGTCTAAGTCAGTCATTACACTAGCTTCAATACCCTTCAAACCGAAACACAGAAATGTTTTGGCTACTCTGCATCTTTTATGGGCAGACGTTGCAGAACGTTCTATCAGTCTCGACACTTTCTCTTCTAAAAATAATTCTTTATCTCCGTCTAGGAATGTGTATCTAGAAAATATTAATATGTTAATTTAATATTACCGGGAAACATTTCCATGATGTTAATCCAGTTATGATGTAACATATTAACGTCTCTCATTCAGTAAGATGCACGACCACAACATAATGTGGAGATCTGTTAAAAATGTATTAACGTAATATATTGTTTGGTGCCGTATCGAAAGCATTATATATCATAATTTGATATACTTTATTCGTTTAAACCGGCTAATGATGTCGGTGTAAATAATTACCGACGTCTCAATTTGTTGTTCGGAATGCGATCGCGCTGCGCGTCTAATCACGATCTATGGCGGGAAGCGCCATATTGGTTTCGTTTCGACGCCAATTTACATTTATTAAGACATAAATCACTTAATACGAATATAGCTCGCAGTCAAAGAATTAGAAACATCTTAATTTAGAGTTGATGGAAAACTTTTTTGTCTTTATTCATCACAAAAGTAATATAAATACTGTCTTATACCTTTTTTTACAATAGTAAGTGAATTCGTTTTTGTAGAGTAAAGAAAACAAAATAGTACAAAATGTAGTCAGTAAATATATATTTAATGATTGTTGGGATAAATTTTTGTGAATAATGAATAACATTTAATATAGATAATAGAGTCTTGCCTTTAATTACATTTAATCAGAATAAAAGATGTAAAACTAAATTGAAGTTCAAAATGGCCATTAAATTAGCATAGAAGATTTTACTGTCTTTTCAATACATAAGTAAATGAATAGACTACAATGAAAGATTGAAAGAAAGAAAGAAATTGCGTTACTGGGCGTTGTACTCGTATAAGATACAGGCGATAGGCGGTATGGCTTCATCTAATATATTTTCTGATTTAGTTAAATAAATGTCTGTACCCACTTTTGGCGCCAACTCGAAAAGTAGTAGTGGTGTTATTAACGAATTTTGTATATTTTTAGTTTTTATGTTTAATATTATGTTTATTATGCCGTGGTAGCTCAGGAGCCGGGTGCTATTAATTTCACATTACGCGAGTAACCTGGGATCGATCCCCGGTGCCAGCACCTCTAAAATTATTCTACAACTTTAAGTGCAGATTTATCGCGTGCTGTGCGGTGAAGGAAAACATCGTGAGGAAACCTGCATATCCGAGGAATAGAAATATTTCGGGGACATGTGAAGTCCGCCAACTCGCATTATGGGCATACGTTGCACTTTTGCAGAAATGTCTGTAACAAAAAAATAAGTGTTTTTTTTTTGATCCGGTCTAAAAGTAGCGACAATAAGCGTAGGAAGTATTAATAGGCAAGTCTTCTTTCGTTTAATGCTAGTTTTATTTGTTACTTAAGCGAAATCATTCAAATGAAACAATCAAAAAACCCAAAATGTCATTTTGTTCTTTTCTTTACCTCGTTAAAAAGAATCAGCACCTAATTAAACTTGAAGGACGCAATGTAACATTTTTAAATACGAGTATCATTCGAATTTCATGCGTCGTCCGGCCTATTCACAAATTAACATTTTAATTGTGATACGGTAACAGATAATATCTGTTGATTTTATATCCAATTTCATTACAAATGTGTGTTTTTTTTCAATTCGTAAATAATTCAAAAAATTAAATTACAAGATAATCGAGCACCTGTTGACGGATCCTGTGACACGTAGAGAGAGAAACAGTCGGTCCGTCGTAATTGATGAGCGGGTATGTTGGACCCCCGCCGGCATGAGAGGGTCACGCTTTTACTGCGGCGCAAGTCAACGCCGGTGGTGATATTAAATTAAATTTGTACCGAACGAATTTTATAGTTTACTTGATTTTACATACATACATACATACAGTCACGCCTCTTCCCCATAGGGGTAGGCAGAGACCACATCTTTCCACTTGCTACGATCTTGGCACACATCTTTAGCTTCTTCTACTTTCATTAGCGTTTTCACACACGCTCGTCGGTTGCGGGTACTTTTAACGTGACTTTTCCTCAAAAGTTCACCGATCTGATTGTGATGCGTACGCCTAGGTCGACCCTTACCGGCTTTTCCATTCACACTTGTCTCATAAATCTGTTTCGTCAATCTCCTTTCATTCATCCTCTCTACGTGTCCAAACCATCACTTTCTTTTTCACTACACCTTCAACCACACCGCAACGTTCCCTTATCACGCTGTTTCTCACTTTGTCAATCAGAGTTACTCCAGCTATACTTCTCAAACTTCTTACTTGATTTTTGTTACACAAAATAGTAAATTCTTAAACTAAAAGCTCGTATTTCATGTATTTTTGACTCATAAATTACGGTTATATATGCTACTACTGGCTCCGTCTGGGTTAGGGCTGCCATAAATGCTAAGACGCCGACTACAACATTCAGAAAAGTAATATGGTAAACCATGGATTATTACCATTTAGAACAGAAACATGGTAAACCATGGATTAACACGCCTCCACGCCAGCAGATCCCAAACGCGACATTTACGCAGCTTACAGATTGTGTGCATGCCGGGACAAATGACTTGCTGACCGGGACACAACGGTTCAAACCGGGACCTGTCCCAGTGCAACGGTACGTATGGCAGCTCTAGTCTAGGTAGGTACCACCGCAGGGCCAGTTATTCTTACGTGAAGCAGTAGTGTGCAAACATTACCGTGTTTCGGTCTAAAGGACACAGAGCTAGTGTAATAACTGGCCATATGAGACTTAAGAACTGATGTCTCTGGGTGACGGGAGCGGTGTGGTGCCACACAGAAATGCTCTGGTTGACACAGCATTGTCATGGGCAGACGTTGCACTTACCATAGAATATTTGTAATAGTATATTTGTAAGAAAATGTTAGCCAGATGTTTGGCAAAGATTTACTCGGTCGGCGTAGAGGCTGACCGAGTGGCTTCGCCGCTAAGGATTTATAGGTTATATACTTATGTACCCTTCAGATAGTAGTTCTGTTTGTTTATGTATGTGGAATTTATGCTTTTAAAAAATCACGAGAATATTAAATTGTATCTATTTAAATAAGTTTAAAAAGGTAATAATTTTTTTAATTTAATAATAATACTTATTTAACTTTAAATCGCCGATACATGGTCACTTAGACCAACGGATCGCATACCACAGCGCGCGTCTTCGCTTGCCAAAATAGAACATTAATATTATAACGTTTTAATACAATGCTCCACCACACCTGTCTTAATGAGAGGAGTCTTTTTTTAGATTGCAGGAGGCATGGCGATGTATATATGTATTATTCCAATATCACCGCATCGCTTTCAAAAATATCATGCAAATAAATATGGTAAATACCTAATGAATCTTCAGGAAATTAAAAACGCATCTCATCATTATCCATCAGCAGATTATTAAAAATCCAATACCGGGCATAGGCTGTTCAACTCGTGACGTGATGGTAAATGCAACGTCTGCACATAACAAAAGTTGTCTCACCTCCAATAGTTCAAGACAACACTCTGCGCCCGTCACCCTGGGACATCAGTTCTTACCAAGGCAGTGCCTGTTATTCTGATTACAAGTAGTGGTGTACAAACATTATGTTTTGGTCTGAAGGGTGCTGATAGCTAGCATAATGACTGGGCATATGAGATATAAGCACTTATGTTTTAGGGTGACCAGCGCAGTGTACCATGCAGCATTTATAAAGAGCCGGATAGCATTTACCATCAGATATATATATATATAATTTCGGTGATGTAATTGCTGTTGGCCTTTTTGACTTTTACAGCTTCATCGGATACTGTGCTCTCTGGCCAGGGGCCCGCCTGCCAGGTTTGGTTTAACCCAAACATAAATACTTAAATAAACTCCTACAAAAACCTCGAAACTGTGTCGCGTTCGCTGCGTGCTTGCGCGATTTCGAATATCTTTACCATCGGTTGAAAGATTTGCCAGCTTCGTCACTTTCTTCAATAAACAATTAAATTACACTTACACTTTAATGATCATATACATAGGCCGATTATCGATCATGGCGAAATCTTTCGAATTTTTTTTTAAATTGCGTATAGTGACGAAACCAGCAAAACGCTCACCTGATGGTAAGTGCAACGTATACCCTTAATAAATGCTGTGTCACCCAGAACACCTCCGTGCAGCACCAGATTGCGCCCGTCACCTGAGACATCAGTTCTTAAGTCACATATGCTCATTGGTTACGCTAGTTCTCAGTGCCCTTCAGACCGAAACACAGTAATGTTTGCACACTACTGCTTCACGGCAGAATAACTGGCCCTGGGGTGGTACCTACCTAGACTGATTCCTGTATAGGCATTGATAGCTGTCAACTGCACAGGCGATAATATAGTGCCAACAGCGTAGGCGATGAGGTTCACTCACTCACTCGTTCTAACCTTAATATTCTATGTAATGCTCATGCGATAAGATCGGAGGTTGACTAGAATGCGGTTACAGGCCGTACCAGGACCGCGTGGCCTAGTGGTCAGAGTACCTGACTTCTAGGCCGCGGGTCCTGGGTTCGAATCCCAGCCGGAGCCAACATTTGTGCTAAAGCATAAATTGTTGGTTTTCGGGTCTGGTTGTGCTGTGATTGTCCCCGTGTTTCTGACACTGCATCCTAGCCTACCTCCGATCTTATCGCATCAGCGTTACATCGGGCGGGTAGGTTGGGACGAGTGAGTGCCTCTGTGTTTGCGCGTACACTTGTGGCACTATAGTATCTCCTGCGCAGTTGATGGGTCTCGACAGTAGTCGGCAGTTGTCGCCGTGGTCGAAATCGGCTAGGAGAACATCATCACAGGCCGTGCCTCTTATAAAAGGACAAAGATTACTCTTTAATCATTCATTAACAGTGTGATGAAATTCTTATTTACATCAATACACAACGTAAACACGTCATACAGAGTAAATTTCTTAATTTATTTATTGAATAAATTTATTTATTGCCGTGTGGTAGCGGCTTAAGAGAATCTACCACCCCATCTCATCCCGTGGTTATCGTAAGAGTTGACAGAGGGAAAAAAACAGGAGATGGGAAGCAGCATCTTCTCGTAACATCTGAATAAAGCGAGGCGTATGTTCAGCAGTGGACTGGTGATAGGCTGTAATGATGATGGTGATGATTTATTGAGCATCCCTTAATAGGAGCTATTTGACGAGCGCGTGGTCTAGTGGTCAGAGTACCTGACTTCTATGCCGCTGGTCCTGGGTTCGAATCCTAGCCGTAGTCAAAATCTCTGCAAAAACACAAATTGTTGCGTTGTGCATGTGAAATGTATGTCTGTAAAACGCATCCACGATACAGGAGTGATCCTACTGTAGATTCGTTTTTTTAGAAAAAAAAATTGTTAGCTAACGAACTATATGCATGATGTTAAAAACAAGAAATCGCGGGCGAAAAGCAAAAGCAGATATTAAATATAAAAATGAATGGGTTTGATTCGTTGATTAATTTCGAATAACAACTCAAATCCATACTAATATTATAAATGCGAAAGTGACTCTCTGTCCGCTTTGTCTGTTACCTTTTCACGGCTTCACAGTCAAACTGATCTTGACGAAATTCGGCACAGAGACTTACTGGTGGTAGGATTCCTATGCAGGAATCCGTCGAGGTAGGTACCACCCCAGGGCCAGTTATTCTGCCGTGAAGCAGTGGCGTGCAAGCATTACTGTGTTTCGGTTTAAATGGCACTGTGAGCCAGCGTAAATCACTGGGCATTTGAGACTTAAGAACTGATGTCTCAGGGTGATGGGCACAGTGTGGTGTCACACAGAAATTTTCTGGGTGACACAGAATTTGTTATGGGCAGACGTTGCCCTTGCTCCTTTCATCACTTTATCCAATAAAAAAAAGATAGCTCGCATCCAGGATATTCTTTATTTCGAAAAATCACATCCCTGAGATCCCGCGGTATTTTTAAAAAACCAAAATCCCCGTGGACGTTTTTCATAGCTTGCCTAGGAAATCACTGATATTTAATTAGTTATCTAATTTTTTTTTATTTATTAACCGGTTAAAGATAATTCGCAAATATCAAAAGTTAACAAAAAGTGTTTTGTCTCCAAAGTTGACTTAGATGCCTTATATTTAAAACAAAAATAAATATATAGAAGGAAAATATATATGTAGAAGGCGAGTAAGGAATTAAACTGCACTGTGCACCCAACGGCGCATGGTGGCGATGGGCTCACCACCTATCACACCAAGTGCATTATATTGTTTTGGTGAAACGTGGATTGTGGCAGTCATCTGTTTTTGCAGTGAGTGCCCAGTCTCTGACTACCCCTTATGGGATACAGTCGTGATCTTATGTATGTATGTATGTATCCCTTAATAAAATTGAAATGTCTGTTTGTAATTACAAAATAACAGCTTTTTACTTAATGCTTATGAAAGTATATACGATATAAGAGGACAACAATCTTTAAAATGTTTGTCTGTCTGTCTTTCTGTTTGTTCCGGCTAATATCAAAAACGGCTAAAACGATTTTGACGGGACTTTCACTGACAGATAGCTGATATTATAGCGGGTTACTTAGGCTTCTTTAATCTTAGAGAAAAAATTAGGTTTCCGCGCCAAAAAATTTAAACCCCATAATCCGATTCAATTAGGGAAGTATATATGTATATCATCGATCGGGGTCGGTTCTTTTACGCGAGCGAAACCGCTGGGCACAGCCAGTCTTACATATTATTAGTGAAGCGTCTCAATTAATTTGTCGACACACGAATAAAAAAACAGAAATAGGATCTCCAACATAAACTCCCTCATTTCTAATGAGCTGACACACCATTACGCTACTAACTCTGGAGGGGTGAGAAATGAAATTACCAATACAAAAGACCTGCGAGTCGCTCCGCGGGACGCCTATTATGCTTGTTGTTAGAGTTATGTTCTGTGCGTCCTAAACACAGCTTTATGTCCTTAAATCGAAGGGCCACATTGATGTGTTGGTGCCCAGAAATGTCTTTATTATACAAATAGCACTCGTTAACAATTGTATCCAAGAGTGAGCAGGAGATGTTTATCGGGTCAGCATTATCCCTTTGGTGAGTAAGGGTTTCGTTTGTTAGAAACCCTTGCAGTAAGTGCCGTGTCTAAGACAGGGTGATATTGCTTAGCACTAGCCGTGCCCCGCCGTTTCGTCCGCGTTAAAAGGCGGCTCTGATCGATGATATGATGTTCTCCTAGCCGATTTCGACCACGGCGACAACTGCCGACTACTGTTGAGCGCCATCAACTGCGCAGGAGAAATTATAGTGCCACAAGTGTACGCGCAAACACAGAGGCAATCACGCGTCCCAAAATACCCGCGCCCGATGTAACGCTGATGCGATAAGATAGACGTAGGCTAGGGTGCAGTGTCAGAAACACGGGGACAATCACAACACAACCAGACCCGAAAACCAACAATTTATGTTTTAGCACAAATGTTGGCTCCGGCTGGGATTCGAACCCAGGACCCGCGGCTTAGAAGTCAGGTACTCTGACCACTAGGCCACGCGGTCGTCGATGTTATACATATATACTTCCCTATTTGAATCGGATTTTGATGTTTTATCGTTTCGCTCGGTGGTTCGTTTGGTGTTTTATCGTCGTTTTATTTTTGAAGGCAAACCTATTGGGAGCTGTTTTAATGTCAAGAGGTACATCGTTCCAGAGCCTTATAGCCGTTAGGGCGAAAGAGTAAGATATTCAACCAGAACGGTGTAAAGGCGCGAGCAACTTGAGATTACCCGAGGAACGGAGAGGACAGTCATGAGAGTCTTCTAGACCTACCTCTAATTATATTTTTAAAATTAAAGTAGCCTAAGTTACCCGCTATAATATCAGCGGTCTATCAGTGTAAGTCTCGTCAAAATTGGTCCAGCCGTATCGGAGATTAGTCGAAACAACCGTGTCAAACATTTTAAAAACTGTATTTTTCTTATAAGTACCGTATACAGTTTCACAAGCATTGAGTAAAAAGCTGTTATATTGTTATTAAAAACAGACACTTCAATTTCATTTATTTATATACATCATACATAGCCCATGACCAAAGAATCAATGTTCAAGTACGGCGAAATAGCCCGATGGCGCGCCGCTACCCAATTATCGTGCAACAATGCTAGCTAAGAAGTTAATGTCATCATTTGCTGGTTTAACTGATATATATTTTCGGTGATGTAATTGCTGTTAGCCTTCTCGGCTTTTACAGCTTCATCGGATACTGTGCTCGCGGGCCAGGGGCCCGCGTGCCAGGTTTGGTTTGACCCAAACATAAGTAAATAAATAAAAACTCCTACAAAAACCTCGAAGTTCGGACTGTGTCGCGTTTGCTGCGTGCTTTCGCGATTTCGAAAATATTAAATATTTTAAGTCGTCTAATCACCGTCCGAGGGAGGCTGCGCGCGTCCATTCGGACTGTCGACTTGTGTGTCGGTAACTCTGGGCGGTGTGAACCGCCCTGGAACACGGGTGTGTCGTGTGTACGCGGTGTGATTGTCGACAGCTGCGCGCCGCTGTCTACGGCGGTCGCGCGTCGTGGTGCGTGTTATATTAAAGCTATTGACTGTGTGTACAGTGTGGCCTGGATCGTGACTGACAGTATCGTGGTCAGGAAGAGCTGAGACGTCCGTGGTTTAACTGATGCTTCTCTTTAGAACTCCGGGCTATAATTTCAGCTCAAACAGTCCCAGTACTTCGCTATAGCGGAACAATGTAATTATGTGTGTAAAGAAAGACGCTATTTATTTGCTTTGCTAATAATTATAGACATTTTTTTTTAGTCGTTAGTCGAACTTTCACGCCTATGTTCTGACCATAGGCAGAGTGCCGGTTTATGAAACTTATTAACTGGCGCGAGAATGTCTAGTGCCCACAGGTGTCCGGCAGAGTATAATACCACCTACCTCTTTCCTAATGTGCCGTAAGAGGCGACTAAGGCATTGTGTGGACGGTCTTTATTCGTGAAAAATAATACCGTAATATTCAACGCTGTCACTGGACTGCTTGTGGGAACGCAATGGGGAGTAAGATTTTTTTCGACTCGTACCGAAACGGCGATGACGCGGTTCGCCACCCTCCACGTTGGTTCGCCTCTGCCTACCCCTTATATGGCAAAAAGGCGTGACTGTATGTATGTATTTATAAAACATAAGTACCTTTTTGTGTGTCTGTCCATTTCAATAAACGTATTTAACTCGAGAACTACTAAGGGCGGATTTCACCGTTGAAACTGAACGCGATCAGTTCAAGAAAAACGAAGTTTCAAGCGTTTGACTGAGTTCAATGCTACAGTTTGCATTTCATCAACATCAAATGAACGCAGTCAATGCTAAACGCGGTTCTAATTCTGAACGCCCAATTTTCGACGTTCAGCTCTTTTTAAACGCGTTTAGAGAGCTGTCATTGTCAATTGCACAATTAGGTTAACACAAAAATTATTTTTAATTCGTAATATTTATTGTTCGCATACCTATGTAACCTACGCATAAAAACAGGCTGTTTGATGTCGCAAAATACGAAATCCATCGTCTTTTTGTTTTAGATTGAGACGATATTTCATGTAAACTTCGTTTTACTTAACGGGGATCAAAATGGAGTCGGTGAAATCGGTTAGACGAAAACCGAGATCAAATGATACACATGAACTCAGTTAAGTAAAACGTGGTTTTATTAAACTTCGTTTCCAAAGCAATCGGGTCTAAAGCTTTTGACATGAATTTTACAGTGCTTATAGATAATAACACTTTTATTGCAGAAAGTGATAAGACGAGCAAAACGTTCACCTGACAAGTGTGCTATAACGCCCATAACAGATGCTGTGTCACCCAGAGTTTTTCCTGTGTGGCACCCCATTGTCGCTATTCTCCCGAGACATTAGTTCTTAAGTCTCATACGCCCAGTATTATTAATTCTAGTATTCTATTCTATTCTCTCAGTGCCCTTCAGACCAAAACAGAGTAATTAAATAAGCATCAGCAGAAAGTGGTAGCTCAGCGGCCTGGTGCTCGCCTTCCATTTCATAGTACGCGAGTAACCTGGGTTCGATCCCCGGTGCCAGCACCTCTAAATCTGTTCTACAATTTTAAGTGCTGATTTACCACGTGCTTAGCGGTGAAGGAAAACATCGCTGAGGAAACCTGCATCTCCGAGGAATAGAAATATTTCGAGGATAAGTGAAGTCCGCCAACCCGCATTGGAGCTGCGTGGCGGACAATTCCCAGCTCCAAAACCCTCTCAGAAATGAGAGGAGGCCTGTGCTCAGCAGTGGGACATTTATAGGCTGTTACTTTACTTTTATTTTTTAAAGCAGAAGTGGCCCTTGCCATTAAGTTTTTTTATTTTTTATTTTATAAAGTGACGAAACGAGCAAAACGTTCACCTAATGGTAAGTGCAACGTCCGCCCACAACTGTGTCACCCAGAATATCTGTGTGACACCACACTACGCCCGTCACCCTGAGACATCAGTTCTTAAGTCTCAAATGCCTAGTGATTACGCTAGCTCACAGTGCCCTTCAAACCGAAACACAGTAATGCTTGCACACTGCTGCTTCACGGCAGAATAACTGGCCCTGGGTTGATACCTAGCCTAGACGGATTCCTGCATAGGAATCCTACCACCAGTAAACGTTTTGCTCTTCTGGTCACTTTCTCACATCAAATTAAAAAAAAGGTTTATTTTTCCATAATTTATTAATTTTTTATAGTATTAATTTACCTTCAACTCTGTCATAACGATGTGCGGTATGGATAAAACTGAAACATCAATGTAAACACGATAATGCTCGTTGCATTATAGAAAGCCACGAGACAGTGGCGTTTCATAGCGCCAACCGCCCAAAGGGCATAAAACTGCTTTACGATCGCTTCCACCTGTTTCGTTATTAACAAGACGATATTTAATTGCGTTTTATGTCATCCCATAGCCGTTTTATGAGTGCGGTTATCGAGTCCAGTTTGTTTTAGGCGTAATATAGTAGTGTTGTGCGTTGGACTATCGTTTCCCGCCTAAATGTCTTTTCAATTTTAGGTTATGTCGATGACGTTAGAAATAAATGGATTATTAGAATCAAAAATTGTAAATTGTGTTGTTTTCTTCTTTTAAATCCTTTATAGAATTAATCATCGTCGGTCTACGACATGCAACATGCAACATGCAGCATGCAACATTAATAATTGGGCTTTAATATGAGAACAACTTTAATATAAAATTAGGTTTTCTGAAAAAGCGATAGTGAGTACTTTGCTTCTATTATAAGTAGTTTTTTTAATTTATAGTTAAAAAAATAACCCAAAATTGTGGTTGTCTACTATTGATTAGATATTTATTGATTAGAATGCAGAAGCGTCATACATCGTGGTACGATGCTTCTCAAAATTTAGGTAATATTTACTATTATTTCGAAGGTGATGTGTATTCCCGCGTTTTATTTATAATACATAAAATTGAAAAAAAAAAATTGTTTATGGCGACTACAGATAAAATAATATTTTGCTGAATTTTTATACTTCAATAAAATAATTGAAATAAAAAAACATAAAAAGGATAGTCCACTTATTTCGTCCCTGTATCATTGGCATGTAGAGAAATTACGTAATAAAGCTTCGGTATAATATAGCCCTTTTCCCTTCGCTTTAAAGGTCATAGTATTTGACGTTTTAGGTCATAAATGTCAGAAATTAAAGCCGTGTCTCTAAAACTACGGTGACATTTCAAAATTGATGGCGCCCATAACATTTTTTAATGGCAACACGTAAGTACCCCAACTCGCGTCGCCTTCCCACTGTTCCCTAGTGTTTTATTTACAGGAACGCTTTGTTGGTTGGCTTTTATAGTGTTTTCAAATGTAATAAAACGGGGCATAACAGTTTATCAGTGCTGATCGAGTACGTGTAACTCACCGCATCAAAACTCCCCAACTCATACGTGGGTGTTTTAAAAACATTTCAGATATGATAAATGTTGACTGGTGATACGATTCCTGTGCAAGAATTCGCCTAACGCAGTGCCAGTTATACTGCCGTCAGGTAGTAGTATGCATACATCACTAGTGTTTTGGTCTGAACGGCACTGATAGCTAGTGTAACAAGGCAAGATTTAAGAATTGACGTCTTAGGGTGACGAGCGCAGTGTGCCGAACGATTTTCTCGTCTCGTCACTGTGTTCCATAAAAAACAATATACTATCAAAATCCCCCTTTTCAGCACATTTCAGTCAGTCAGTCACTTCGGCCTATCACTAGTCCACTGCAGAACATAGGCCTCACCGGCGGGTTGGCAACCGCAGTTTATTTATTTAGATGTGCCAGAAAGATACTGCTGCCCAGTTTCTGGTTTTAATTTTCCCTCTGTCGACTTTTACGACACCCACGGGAGGAGACGGGGCGATAGATTTTCTGGCCGCCTGTCAGCATATTTACTAAGTTATTTACAAGTCGTTTACTGATGGTACCATGCAATAGATGTAGTGCCACCGAGAACTTTGAATTGCAAAGTCGTTTGTTGCACTGTACTGCATTTATCACAATGAGGGTCAGCTGTTTAGTTTCATTTGCTCAGCAAGTCTAGTAACTACAGTGCCCTCCCAACCGGAAAACTATAACGTTTGCATACTACTACTTTACGGTAGAATAACTGGCAGGGCGATGGTACGGACCACTTTTAGAAAAGTATCCCATACCATGACTTTAAAAAAGTATCCCATGCAACTTTTATAAATTATCGATGAATGGCAACGTCGTTTTTGGCTCTTACTTTACTGATGTCTTGTTTTATTTGTGCGTGCGTGCGTGCGTGCGTGCGTGCGTGCGTGCGTGCGTGCGTGCGTGCGTGCGTGCGTGCGTGCGTGCGTGCGTGCGTGCGTGCGTGCGTGCGTGCGTGCGTGCGTGCGTGCGTGCGTGCGTGCGTGCGTGCGTGCGTGTGTGTGTGTGTGTGTGTGTGTGTGTGTGTGTGTGTGTGTGTGTGTGTGTGTGTGTGTGTGTGTACATGTGCGCATATTCATTTCTTTTACAATATGCTAAGTCGTTTAATAATATGTCCGGAAACTGCTCGGTAAACCTGAGGCATACATACATAAGATCACGACTGTATCCCATAAGGGGTAGTCAGAGACTGGGCACTCACTGCAAAAACAGATGACTGCCACAATCCACGTTTCACCAAAACAATATAATGCACTTGGTGTGATAGGTGGTGAGCCCATCGCCACCATGCGCTGTTGGGTGCACAGTGCAGTTTAATTCCTTACTCGCCTTTTACGAGATCCATTGGATAAGATGGAGTGGTAGTATTCTTTTAACGAGCCGCCACCACACGGCATCGACAGTATAACAGCGCTGTGGCAACTCTGCCATAGCAATATGCTGAGTCGACAGCCTTTTCGTTGCTACAGCCCAACGTACGTTTGTAAATCTTATTGTTTACTTATTTTTTGAATTGTTAATGTATGTTGTGTTGTAGTATTGAATAAAGTTTTTTCTTTTTTTTTTCTTTTATAGAAGAGGGGGCAAACGAGCAAGCGGCTCACCTGATGGTAAAGCGATCACCGCCGCCCATGAACATACGCAACACCAGGGGAGTCGCGGGTGCGTTGCCGGGCTTTGAGAAAGGAATAGGCTCTTTTCTTGATGGTCCCTAAGTCATATCGGCCCGGAAACACCGCTGGCGGCAGCAAGTTCCACAAAGTCGTCGTGCGTGGAAGAAAATTCTTCGAAAAGCGCACATTTGGGAATGCCAACTTATGGTGATGTGGATGGAATATGGTACGATGGTGAAACTCAGCGGCTGGAATGATTCCGAACAATTCCTCGAAACACTCTCATTGTCTTAGTCGATCGCGTGGCGTAGTGGTTAGCGTACCTGACTTCTGCGCCACCGGTCCTGGGTTCGATTCCCAGCCGGATGCAACATTTGTGCAAAAACACAAATTATTGCTTTTCGGGTCTGGTTGTGTTGTGCATGTGAAATGTATGTTTGTAAAACGCACCCACGATACAGGAGAAAATCCTACTGTGGGGCTTCGTTTTTTAAAAAAAATAAAAAAATAAAATTGTAAATACGATAATAAACGCAAAGAGACGCAACGTCTCTTCGCACGGTCAGTGGATCAAGCTTATCGGAAAGAACCTGATCGTCGACGATTCGAGCCACTCTTCGCTGGACGCGGTCAAATGGAAGGAGCTGGCACTGGGGTGCCCCCGCCAATAGATGAGAACAGTATTCCATGTGTGGCCGAACTTGCGCCTTTTAAAGTTGCAAGCGGTGGGCCGGCATGAAATACTGGTCCGCTCTACTGAGCACGCCGAGCTTTTTTGAAGCCAATTTGGCCTTTGTTTCCACTATTACGCCTTGTTTTACACCAGTATATATACTTGTATCCACTATTACGCCTTGTATGTCACTGATGGTAAGTGCAACGTTTGCCCATAACTGATGCTGTGTCGCCTAGAACAATTATGTGTGACACCACACTGCACCCGTCGCCCTGAGGCATCAGTTTTAAAGTCTCATATACATATAGTGATTACACTAGCTCTCAGTGCCCTTCAGACTGAAACACAGTTATGTTTGTACACTACTGCTTCACGGCAGAATAACTTGCCGGTGGTACCTACCTAGACGAGTTCTTGCCGTCTTCATGCGTCGTATCAAAAATTATATAAGCTGATGTTTTAAGAACGTAGTACTTGCCCGGTTGATCCTGACTGTTTTTATGTGTTGCAGCGTGGCCATATCGGGATTGAAAGTTTACGTTCAAAAGGCGTCCATCGGTCGCTCAGCGAAGCGATACATCAGAGCCATATCGCTCGCCAGCGAAACCGTCAGCCAGAAAAAGATTGCCACTTATCTGAAATGAAGTCGTTCCCTCATTTTTATTGGTGATAAAAATTTTATTCGTCGTTTGTGAGATGATCGTGGTGCGGACTTAATTGCGGCCCACCGCGTGTTAATTTGTGTTTTACGACGTTTTTAGTCATTTAGTCGCCGGCATGGAAGACGACTTTGTCTCGCGGATGGGCTTGTTAGAAATGTAAACCCTTATCAAAGAGCAGATCGGTTCTCTGATGTGTTCTACGCTTTTAGATTACTTTTGATACGGAACAATAATGTTTGAATGTTTATGTTATAATATCATTATATATATAATATTAATGTAAAACACATTTGTATGTAATTTCTCATGTAAGTGAATTAATTTCTTATGGGAAATAAATAAATTCTTAACCTCATATCACAACCAAATAAAAAAAAATTATGGCGCAGGCTCAAGGCCAAGGCTCCGTTTTGTTTTTGAGAGTGTTTTGGACCCAAGAAGAGTCATTCGTCCAGTCCATAATGCCTCAGTTCAGGTTGTCTAACTTAGAGCCGAACTTACTTCATCGGTATGCCGATTTCCTTATGATATTATTTTCAATCGCCAATTACATGTTTTTTTTTATTGGATAAAGTGATGAAACGAGCAAAGCGTTCACCTGATGGTAAGTGTAACGTCTGCCCATAACAAATGCTGTATCACCCAGAAAATTTCTGTGTGACGCCACACTGTGCCCATCACCCTGAGACATAAGGTTCTTAAGTCTCAAATGCCCAGTGATTACGCTAGCTCACAGTGCCCTTCAAACCGAAACACAGTAAGTGTGCAAACACTACTGCTTCACGGCAAAATAACTAGCCCTGGATATCACAGATTTTATTTAAACACTATCAATAATACCGTCTAGTATTTATTAAAGAAAGCGATTTACATTTTAAATCCCTAGGAGAAATTACTGTTCATACTATCAACTAACCACATATAATAATTACAAATCATCTTCAATAAGTCATTAGTAATAACTTCCTCTCAAAAGATGACAAATACCGAACAATTAGTGTCTCGATAGTGTGGTACAGTAACGGCGCGCACGCGCCTCCCAGCTGCTCATGCATCACAGCCACTTCCTCTGATCTTTGACTCAGACAATTGCAAGCATCTGCCGTCTTGACGGCTACCAACTTAAACAGACACACGGGCTACCATTTTGTGTCTCTTACCTTAACAACTGAAAGTCACGAATCAGAGGAGATGGGAGATCAACTTACGTTGGTCGTTATTGTTACTTTGCAGAGTTACTTTTGCCGTTTGTAAAACGAGTGTGACAAGATCATCCTGCTGGTAGATAATTTTAACAGCGAGTGTAATAAGTTTGTAAGGAAATATGTTACTCAATCCCTTGTTGGCACGAGATTATGAATTGAAGTGGTTCGCGATCAACTAGGTGTTTCCGTCGCATCATATGTTTACTACCACAAGAACGTTTGATATCGCATTGCTTTAATAAGAAATAATAATCAAACTCCTTGAAACAGTATTAGTCTTAAAAGACTTCTGTCAGGTTTGACATTAAAATGTAAAACTTTACAGAACTCGAAACAGCAATGGATTTGTAGTTAACGACAGGCTATTTGTTCAAAATCACCGAAATGACTAATAAACAGAAAACGATTTATTTTCGGAACCAGAAATCACGTAAAGATTCGGAAAGACTTGTTACCAAAAAGCCAGTACTGTTCAGTTATGAAGATGTTGAGCGTTTGTCTATAGAAAGATGCAAAGCAGGGTGTGTGAGTCGTTTGCAAAATGCCAAAAGCGTATCGTTAGCAACAATAAAAGATTTCTCATCGTACTTCCATGGCTCTCCAAGATGCTATGCTCCAAAATACTTATTGACATCACACACAACTTCTCCAATTGCGTCAAAAGGGAAATCTTTATCTCCTACATGTTCTTATGCTATCCAGAATAACATACAATGGAATTCTCACTTACAGACATTACCGCCCTCAGAAGAATCTCATTCTAATTCTACTGATTACACCAAAATCTATAACTGTAAGTGTAAATATTGCTATTTTAATAAACCTTCAAAAAGAACAATTTCTAATAACAATTTTAAATATACTGACTTCAATCGTCATATCACCTTTAGAGATGCGTACACTATTGCTCCGAACTTCAGTGACATATACTGTGGGGGACCCGCACTATATTGTGAATGTAAGTACAAAGATTCTAATCCCGATTTTATCTTAAAGAATGACGGAAGAAACTTTCTAAGAGAGTCCCATGGTAAAGATATTTCGTTACCTATTCCAAAAGGTAGTAAATTTTATTGTGCTCGTAAATACTGGGATAAGAAAACACCAATTCCCGTCCGTTTATTAGAGGAAGCATGTAGCTCTGCTCCGAGTACCGTAGATTATCGCAAGCCTGTAAAGTCATGGTCTCTCAAATCGTTAATTAATAGGAACAAACCAAAATCATCGAGAAGACCTAGATCAAATATATGAAGCCAAAGAAAACAGTCGAAGAATTTTATACAATGAAGGTATTGACGACAGTATTACATTAAGGTATCCAATGACACTTCATCGACATCCATCTCCAGAACCTTCAGAGAGAAAAGCTAGCAGATATTTAGTCATTAACGGTATCATCCCATACGATCACAGAAACAAATCAAGATATCACCACAATTGTAAGGAAGAATTAAACAAAAAGTATTATAAAGTGGATAATCGTCATGTTAAAGAAGATGTAAACAAAGGCATTTTAGATAGCTCGCCAGAAAGAATTCCACTAATTGGGTACAGATCACCTTCTATAAAACTGCCAAAGAAAGTTCTGAAATCACACGCGTTGGAACGTTCTGAAAACACAAACAATGAATATTTTTAATGAGACCTTACGTTTGTCTGTTAGGGAATTTCTTCCTAGCCTCTAAAGTGAAGTTAATTTTCGTTAATGTTAGTATCATTACAGTTTGGTTAATCAAAATCATCTGCGAATAAGCAACCCAGCTGCCGCAGCCCTCTGGTGGATGTTGGGCTAATGGGGTCAGCAGCTGCGGAGAAAGCATACTTGATTGAATAATCTGGTGCCAATTGCTGCACGGTTACCGCCGTCGTGCTCAACAGTTGGTCGGTACATCTCTAATATTATTTTGGAGTTTCGTGGGAAATGATGTGTGGTTTTAAACTTCCAACGTGTTAAAATTGCTTCCTTAGCATGAATATTATTCTTGTAAGGCGATTGAATACAACATTTGCATGAAACACATTCAACGTCATTTTTCCGTATGAAGAAAACGCTTCTTTCCCGGGGAAAAAAAACACTGATCAAATGAAACTAAATCGAACAACCACCAGTTCGACAGTGAGTTGATCGAAGTTGTTCAAGACAAGAATCCCTATACGTTGAAAGAAAGTTTGTTAGCGGAGTTATTTGGGAGTAGGGCCCTCGTCCAGCAGAGGGCTGTCATAGGCTGATGGTGATATTTTAGCAGTAGTGCCGCTAGTGATGCACCTCTGCATAGGAAGGGCAGGGCGGCACGCGTCGCCCGCGCATCGCAATCTGCAAATAAAGAAATGCAGCTCGCTTGTGTAATGCACTCTGCGGCGCAGTTTATTTCATTACGGCCACAATATAGGGATACACGTTGGAGTCCTTTTCTGCATGCAATTTAAAGTTACATGTCATCACTATGAGGACGAAGTATTTTTAGAAATATATAATAAATGTTTTTTGCACATGGAGGTGTCTTTAATGTTTCAATATTACATTCGATTTCATCTAATTCGGTCTATTACACTTGAATTTTGTTTGAGTTGGCTTGGTTAACGAAACTATTCCAGAGTGCGTACGAGAATACGAATTAAACATTGAAAATAAAGATCTTTCTGGAAACGATTTTTGTCTTACACCTGCAGGCTACAGTATGTACTCGTCCATTTCAGCCTTTTACTAGTCCACTGCAGAACATAGGCATCCCCCATAGATTGCCACAAAAACTTGTAGCTATCATTTTGGGGGGATTTTGCCATCCGCAGTTTATTTATTCAGTTGTTTAAGGAGGTTTAAGGTTTTAATTTTCCCTCCTCTTTCGACTTTTACGACACCCAAGGGATGAGATGGGGTGGTAGATTCTCTTAAGCCGCCAACACACGGTATTATATGAACTCGTAGTATGCCATAATATTTTCATGATGTATGAGTATGAGACTTTGAGCATATGCAAACGTTTATGTGTCTTAAGAACTGATGTCTCAGGGTGACGGACACAGCGTGGTATCACACAGAAACGTTCTGGGTTTGAATCACAGTCGGAGACACAAATCGAAGGGTTGTGTTGTGCATGTGAAATTTAAGACTGTAAAACGCACCCACAGTACAGGAGAAATCTAGCGTGGGCATCGTTCAATATTTTCGCGATTGATGATGTGATATTCTCCTGGCCATCTTCGCCCACAGCGTCAACTGCTGAATACTGTCGGAACTAATCAACTGCGCAGGAAATATTATAGTGCCACAAGTGCACGGAAACAGATGCACTCATTCGTGATCCACATTCGGGATGCGACAGAGACACGACGACAATCACAGAGCAGGCAGACCCGTAAACACAGATGGTTTTGTTTGGGATTCGAACCTAGAACCCGCAGAGTAGTAGCCAGGTACTCTGGCCACTAGGCCACGCGGTCGATGGTGCTGTTAATCACACACTGAATAAACCCCGGAACGTCGGGAGTTTAAAGTAACAGCCTGTAAAGGTCCCACTGCTGAGCACAGGCCTTCTCTCATTTTTGAGAGGGTTTCGGAGTCACAAAGAGTCTGCCACGTTGCTCCAATGCGGGTTAGCGGACTTCACATGTCCTAAATATAATTTCATTCTTCTAAAATGCAGGTTTCCTCACGATGTTTTGCTTCACCATTGAGCACGTGGTAAATCATTCCTCAGGTCACTCGCGTACTGTGAAATTTAATTCGTTATTATACTGTTTAATCATCACCCACATTAGTATTTTGGGCGGTTATAATTGATGGAGATGTAATAGAGATAGTAGTCCAGACTATCGGTCACAAAGGGAGGGTACAGTTATCGGTTTCCACGATCGCCGACTCCTCCTTTCGTTTTGTCTACGCTTCGTCGTCATTAAAGTTAGGTTTGTAGGATAACATCAATTATAAGTAAAACAAGTAATGTCCTGAACTGTGACAGCGTACGAGAAGAAGAGAAGAGTCCGTCACGCTGCTCTAATTGACGAACCACACATGTCTTCAAAATATTTTATTTCTTCAGATGTGCAGGTTTTGGAAACCTATGCTCGGAGTTTCTCTGCGAGATGATGAGATCTATGGGGGAGGCCTATGTTAAACAGGGGACTGTAATAGGCTGAAATGATGACGATGATGATGATGTGCAGGTTTCCCCATGATGTCGTGCTTCACCGCTGAGCACGTGGTAAATCAGCACAAAAAATTGCAGAACAATTTTAGAGGTGATTGGCACCAGGGACATTAATCACATTTGTGATTCCAATCTGATGGAGCAAAGGAAGTTATTTTGCTAAGATGCATGCAAAATATAAAATAGTTATATTACCCTAGTTTTTGAAGAGGTGGTGTAGTACCTGGTGACGGTGGTAGTATGCTTGTTCACGTTACTGAGGGCGGGCGGGCAGTGCTCTCCAAAAACTGGGTAATACAACACTTTTTTATATTTTGCGGATCTTAGCAAATTAACTTTCTTACCTCCATTATAATGGTTTTTCCGCAAAGTAACGCCTGATTCTGAGACGTTAGATTGCCGTACCTTCGAAGATAGGATGGCGGGATACCTATGCAGGACTCAGTCTACATAAGTACCACCACAGGGCCAGTTATTCTGCCTGTCAATTAGTAGTGTACAAACGTTACTGTTGTGTGACCTGTGTGATGGCGGTCTAAGAGGATCTACTACCACATCTCATCCCGTGGGTGTCGTAAAAGTCGACAGAGGGAAAATGAAAACCAGGAGATCGGGCAGCAGCATCTACCTGGAACATCTGAATAAATAAACTGCGGTTGCCAACCCGCCTGCCAAGCGTGGCAAAATCCCTCCAAAATGAAAGCTACAAACGGTTGGTATTTATAGGGGAGGCCTATGTTCAGCAGTGGACTTGTGATAGGCTGAAACGACGAGACTGTTACTGTTTGAAGTGCATTGAGAGCTAGTGTGTCAGTTTTTGAGTCTGCCCAGTAATGGACGTATGATACTTAAAAATTGACGTCTCTGGGCGACGGGTGCAGTGTGATGCCACACAGAAATGTTCTGGGTGACACGAGATTTGTTATGCGGGGACGTTGCATTTACCATCAGCTCAACGTTTTGCGCGTCTTGTCGCTTTCTCTCATAAAAAAATATATTACCGTGAATATCAGCATTAATTTATTTAGGGTTAGTACTTAAAATTTGTGAAAATGATGTCAACAACATTGGTTGTTTTTAGAGACATTTATTTAGTTAGTTTTTATTAATTATAACTGTTGTGTCCTGAATATATCAAAATGATGGTGACCTCAATCGGTGGCTCGACATGCGTCAAAAATCATGCACCGTGGCCCCCTCCAGATCATCGATCATCCGCGATCATACAAAGAGACAGACGGATGCAACGCGAATTACCTAAAACGGCCAAATTGAGTAGGTTTCATTTTAACACAGTTAAATTTACTAATGAACCATACCACCTTATCTAAATGCAAATTTTCATCATATTTTTAATAATTTTCTCCAAGTTAACTGTAATTGCAGAACTGCTATAATTTATGTTTTGTCGCTGCGCAGCTTTTTTTAAAGCAAGTGACCTGATGGTAACCTTCTTGGGAGAGATCTATGCCCAGCAGAGGAATATTATTTTTACTGGTGGTAGGATTCCTATGCAGGAATCCATGAAGCAGTAGTGTGCAAACATTACTGTGTTTCGGTTTGAAGGGCACTGTGAGCTAGCGTAATCTCTGGGCATATGAGACTTAAGAACTGATGTCTCAGGGTGACGGGCGCAGTGTGGTGTCACACAGTAATTATTTGGGTGACACAGCATTTGTTATGGGCAGACGTTGCACTTACCATCAGGAGAACGTTTTGCTCGTTCCGTCACTTTTATGAAATAAAAAAAAAATATTAAGAGGCTAAAGAAGAAGAAGATATCTGTGGTAGTGTAGGGGGCGGGCGCGAATGAGTTTTATAATACACCACTACAATTGTAATTTTCGATTTTACGCGCTGATTTACAACGTGCTCGGAGGTGAAGGAAAACATGGCGAGGAATCCATATTCTAGAAATAAACTTTCAACGGTATGTGAAATCTGTCAACATGTCCGGAAGCGGCATGGCGGACTCTTCCCGGCTTCAAAATCCATTGATTTTGTGATAATGGTATTTGTACTGTATGAAATATTAAAAAAAATCAAGCAGACATGTAAATGTAAACTTAAAATTACTGCATATGGGTCTTTTACTCGATTAACCGTGGGTCGTGATGGATGGCTGGCTGCGGGCGCTGGGCTCAACGGTCGCGCCGGTTAACCTAATTTTGTGTCACTTTAATCGTAATTATAATCTTGGCTCGCGCTTCGACACGCCCAATGCTGCACACTGTTAGATAGAATGGACGGTTTTTTGTACAAGCCAGTTAAATATATATGTAGCTAATTAATTAACAATATTTTATCTGCGAAATGCAGTTTTCCCTGTTGCTTTTATTTTAGTTTCATTAGTTTATTGTATAAAGTGATGAAACGAGCAAAAGGTTCACCTGATAGTAAGTGCAACGTCCGCCCATAACAAATGCTGTGTCACCCAGAAAATTTCTGTGTGACGCCACACTGTGCCCATCACCCTGAGACATAAGTTCTTAAGTGTCATATGCCCAGTGATTATGCTAGCTCACAGTGCCCTTCAAACCGAAACACAGTAATGTTTGCACACTAATGCTTCACGGCAGAATAACTGGCCCTGGGGTGGTACCAACCTAGACGGATTCCCGCGTAGGAATCCTACCACCAGTACTGTTTATTGTTTATTTTCGGTCCCGCCGTGTGGTGGCGGCTTAAGAGAATCCACCACCCCATCTCATCCCGTAGGTGTCCTAAAAGGCGACAGAGGGAACATGACAACAAGAGACAGGAGATGGGCAGCAGCATCTTCTCGTAACTTCTGAATAAACTGTGGTTGCCAACCCGCCTGCCAAGCGTTGCAACTATGGCAAAATCCCCCCAAAATGACAGCTACAAACTTTTGTGGCAATATACGGGGCAGGCCTATGTTCAGTAGTGGACTAGTTATAGGCTGAAATGATTTTCGCACGACGGGTTGTTTATTTCCTGATGGTTTTTATGTGAGAGAGTATACAAGTGCATTACTTTTAGTGAAGCGTATCTCTCGCCTTGATAAGTTTCCTTTTCTACCAGTCCGAGGAAAGTGATACCAGCGAGGAGTAAGTTCGTGCGCATATCAAAGTATATTATAACATTGCGCCCTAGTAATTTAAAAAAACGGTGAAGTCATTTAAGAGGGAGATGAATACATGAATTAGTTGTGCAATGGTGATAAGCGCAGGAAGGTAGCAGGAAAGTGGTGTTGTGGGTAGGCGTCATACTTACCATCACTTTAACGAATTTCAAGACAAGTCATTGACGATTGAAGAAATCTCAAGATTTTCTTACCCACTCAATATAATGTCTTATAGTTTTATCATTTTGCTTTGTTGTAGTTTTTTCACGCTCTAAAAGTTATTAATTCTTAAATGCATGCTGTGACCATCTGTTATTGGCGGAACAATTATCAAGTAAACTTTGTCTCTATATAAACATCGCGCTTTACACGGTTGGTATAGTCTTGTACCATGTCTCTCTCTTAACGACCTTTTAATTTCATATGGCTACGAATTATGAACCAGTTTCTGAGTTAGCAACGGTACGGCAAGTAAAACATTACTACTGCACCCGAAATCGCGGGTCTGACCAAACAGTGTACCTTAACGAACTACGTTCTTTATGTGTGTCAATAACAGTGCTATGTGCATCAATATATATATAATAAAGTAAAGAAAGTTAAATTAACGAAGATCCGCAAAGTAAAGTAAAGTAAAATTTTAGCCCATAAATGTCCCACTGCTGAGCGCAGGCTTCCTCTTATTCCTGAGAGGGTTTTGGAGCTAGAAAGAATCCGCCACGCTGCTCCAATGCGGTTTGGCGGACTGCAAATGTTTTCGAAATATCAATTTTTCTCAGTCACGCAGGTTTCCTCACGATGTTTTCCTTCACCGCCGAGCACGTGGTAAATAAGCACTTAACATTGCAATTAACAATTTTAGTGGTGCCGGCACCGGGAATCGAACCCAGGTCACTCGCGTTCTATAAAATTCAAAGCGAACTAAAAATGGTGTGTACCTAGTTTTTAAAGAGCAATGCCCGCTGTTCCCACAATAGCGTGCTTATGCAGTCAGATACAACTAGGCTATGCGGTCGAGATTTAATGTTTACTATAGTTTAAGTATATAAACATCGTCAGGCTGTAGCTTACTCATGTGACAGCTCGCTGACAGGGGGAATGTCGATTTGTGCGTCCTTCTATATTTCCCGCGGTATGAGTGAGCAGATTCTTATCTTGAACTCTTCGATCATCGCCCGACACAAGCTGATCACGCGGTACGCTGGCATCCGCCGCATGCCATGTCAAATGCCACTGCCAACCCGCAACCAGTTGACTTCGGCAATAATGTTGCGGTGGGAACGATGACGTACGTGGGTGTCGCTATCTTTGTTATTATAGAAATGAGATATTACTGGTGGTAGGATTCTTACGCAGGAATCCGTCGGGACAGGTGCCACCGCAGAGCCAGTTATTCTGCCGTGAAGCAGTAGTGTGCAAGCAGTGGGTTTCGGTTTGAATTGTACTGAGAGCTGCTAGTGTAATCACTGGGCATATGAGACTTAAGAAGCTGATGTCTCAGGGTGACTGGGCGCAGTGTGGCTGTCACACAGTAATTATTTGGGTGACACAGCATTTGTTATGGGCAGACGTTGCATTTACCATCGGGTGAACGTTTTACAATAAAAAAATAAACCCTCCCAAGATGGCAGGATTATATGTATTTAAGAGATGTATTTCTTAGTCTATTCGTTTTCTTCTCATTTTTTGACCCCGAGCAATTAGCTAACAAATTGAACCAATTCTGCCAATATCGAGTAATAATTTAATTATAACGAGGACTTCGTTTTGATCGACAGTAAAATGGGAGTTGGACTGATGGAGACAAAACGAAAAGAACAATTTTGGTATTGATTTGATCTCCAATGATCTCCAATCACTGTACAATTTCACGGGCACTTGGTGCATATTAAACTATCAATATCAAATCTCGAAATAAACACCTAAATTACTAAATTCAATACAAACACTGCCGCCACTTTTCTAGTTGACACCAAAAGTTCTAGTCTATTCTTAACCCATGTCAGTGTCTCTGTTTTCTGTCGTTGTAGGTTTCTCTCAAATATCGTGTTCAGAATCTGTCTTCTCATTCTCATTCTGCAGCAGTATGCAGTCCTCTAGAATTACATAGATGCAGTTACGCCTTTTTCCCATGCAAGGGGTAGGCAAAGACCACATCCACTTTTCGCTCCCGCGAGAAACGACATCTGACGGGCGGCAAGCCACGTCGCCGCCATTTTGGTGGGAGCCGAAAATTCTTGCTTCCAATTGTATTCCCTGGAGCAGTAGAGGGACAGCATTACATATTATGGTATTATTCTGCGCGAATAAAGACTGGCCGTAGATTACCTTAGTCGCCTCTTACGACACCTCCGTAGGAAAGAGGTAAGTACTATTCTACTCTGCATTTGAGTACAAACGTTCAACGTTGTAAAACGCCTATTTAAGATGTTTTATGAAGTTGTATGAAAATCTTTTGTCTGAACGTCTGACGTGACCTCGCTGTGAGGTGAAGGACCTGTGTTCTTGCCTTTGGTGTATTGTCTGGTAGTAGTGATGATGGTCATTTGGTTGTTGACGGCAAATTTGAACGTTTAACAAAGTAACGTCAGTCTCTTTTAACAATTTTGCGTTGCATTACAAAATTTTCGCTGACAATGTATTTATGAAAGGGGGCATCTGTATCAATAATTTATTGTATAGATATCAAATTACCATAACAACTGAGGCTCATTAAACAATTCTCTCATTATTTGTCGGTAATCATCAAAAGATGTCAAAATGCTGACGGATCAAGCTGTTTGAACTCGACCGCGGCAGGGGAGACCAACCAGGGGATCGCTCGATTTACATAGAAATTGGTTAATCTAATGATTGTTGCGCTCGACACTAGAATTGAAATTAACTGTCGGTCAACTGAGTTAATTTGACCGGCTATGTAAATTCTGTTATCTCCCGGTTCGAGTTAAAAGGCTGTTTCATTTCATTACGGAGTGAAGATCTTTCATCAACTGACTGTTGATGAAAGATCTTCACTCCGTCTTTCTCCGTCACGTCGTTTTAAGACACTCTTTAAAGTATTTTTTAATTCAAACAAATACTTTTTTTTGAGGTGACTAGACGAGCAAAACGTTTACCTGATGGTGAGTGCAACGGTTGCCCATAACTAATGTTGTGTCATGAACACTTCTTTGTGGCACCATACTGCGCTCGTCAGCTTGGGACGTCAGTTCTTAAGTCTGATAAGTTGAAATTGCACTACTCGAGTCACTTAACTGGTTTTTTTATTACATATTTTATATCCTAATATTATTTTGTATACTTTTGTTTAGTTGTATACTGTTTTTATATAAAAGTAAAGTAAAGTTTCAGCCTATAAATGTCCCACTACTGAGCACAGGCCTCCTCTCATTTCTGAGAGGGTTTTGGAGCTAGGAAGAATCCGCCACGGTGCTCCAATGCGGGTTGGCGGACTTCACATGTCTTCGAAATATTTTAATTTCTCAGACATGCAGGTTTCCTCACGATGTTTTCCTTCACCGCCGAGCACGTGGTAAGTCAGCACTTAAAATTGCAATTAACAATTTTAGTGGTGCCGGCACCGGGAATCGAACCCAGGTCACTCGCGTACTATGAAATTAAAAGCGAGCGCCTAGCCCATATATATATATATATATATAGCCTATATATATATATATATATATATATAGTGTATATGTGTGTGTGTGTGTACATGAGGGTGTATTTATTCATATACACAAGTATATGTATATATGTATGTTTTTTCATTTGTTTATGTTTTTCGCCCCTGCCCACCGCCGTACACGCTTTTCCCACTAACTTTTTGGTTGACTGGTAGAAAATGCCATATGGCATTACGTCAGCCGTTTGTACAGTTTGTACAATAAAGTGTAAAATAAATAAATAAATATGCCTAGTTATTACACAAGCTATCAGTGCCCTTCAAACCGAGACACAGTCATGTTTTCTTTACGGCTGAATAACAGGCTCTGCGGTGGTATCTACTTAGACGATTTGCTGCATAGAAATCCTACCGCTAGTAACTGAGTTTTCAATGCCCAGCGGGTCGAGCACCCCTGCTAAACAAACGCTGGATTGGGAGCTCAGCGTAATCAATCAGAGCCGTCATTCCTTGCCATCGTTAGCGACAGAGCGGCCGCACTACCTTCATCGGAACAGTTAAACAAACAAACATGAGGATTATTTCGATTCGTTCCAGTTTACTACGGCGATGATTGGATTCGCATTATTTGTTTTTAGAACGGAATAATGTGCAAAGACGGACGGACAGTGCGGCTGTGGATAGGATAAGAAAGTCTTTAAAGTTAAACAAATTTAAAAAAAAGTATCTGTTGCTGCTTATATTATTTAATATATTATTATATTATCAATATTTATGTGGTAGCGGCCTAAGAGAATCTACCACCCCATCTCATCCCGTGGGTGTCGTAAAAGTCGACAGAGGGAAAATGAAAACCAGGAGATGGGCAGCAGCATCTTGCTGGAACATCTGAATAAATAAACTGCGGTTGCCAACCCGTCTGCCAAGCGTGGCAACTATGGCAAAATCCCCCCAAAACGAGAGCTACAAACTTTTGTGGCAATCTATGAGGGAGGCCTATGTTCAGCAGTGGACTATTGATAGGCTGAAACGACGACGACGACGACGACGATGTGTGTATATTTATGTATGTATGTTTAAGTATATGTATATATATGACTGTGGATTGATTGTTTCAGATTGTTGTTTTACTGTCCACCCTAATATGTTTTCTGCTCAATCCAAAGGTAGACTGGTAGAGAAAACCTCTAGGCATTAAGTCCGCCTTTTTGTACACTTTTGTGCAAATAAAGTTTAAATAAATAAAATAAAATAAATTCATGTCATACGTTTTCGGTTTTACGTGAAAGTACGAAATATTCTTCCTTCTCGTTGCATTCCCGCGAACAGTTTAATTACAGTATTGCATGGGCTGTCCGTACAATAACTTAGTCGCCTCTGACGACATCTCGGTAGGAAAGAGGTAGATGCTATGCTACTCTTCCGGTAACCGGATCTTTAATTAGATATATACTTATTATACATATTGAATGACGTACGTAGTATCCATGAAGGCCTGTTTATACATTTTTAAACAAGTACAGAAACGAATTAAGTGTCAGAGTTTTATAGTTAATACTCGTAGAATCAGGCGTTACTTTGCGGAAATCCATTATAATGAAGGAAGGTAAGTTACTTTGCTAAGATCCGCATGCAAAATATAAAAATGGTGTATATTACCTAGTTTTTTGAAGAGCACCGCCCGCCCTCCCTCAGTAGCGTGCACAAGCAAACTAACACCGAGAGTCGAGAACACGACACGTGTTTCGCCCCAAAACGAGGCATTATCAAGCGTCATAGACTCTACGACAGACGGCCGCCGAGTGCACTCGGCGGCCGTCTATTTTGTCTATTTGTCCGTCTATTTTGCATGCGGATCTTAGCAAAGTAACTTACCTTCCTTCATGTCAGAGTTTTGTAAGATTTATTTTTGAAGAATACTAGAAAGGGTATATTACCAATTGTTAACCACTCTAACTTTGTCGTGAACCATTACCTAGCACTAGGTTAAACGCTAGCTAGCTTTTAAGCTAGTGCTAGGAGTCGAATGCGGGCTCGATCCTGTGACGTCGGGTTTCACAGTCCGTTTCGGTCGTGTCAGTCAGTTTTGCCCTAAAACGTTAGGTTATTGAATAGCCTAATTCTTATCGAGTAGTAGGTAGCGTCCAGACTTATCCATACTAATGTTATAAATGCCAAAGTAACTTTCTCTATCCCTCTGTCTTTTTTAATCTTTCACGGCTTAACCTTTGAACCGATGTTGATGAAATTCGGCGGAGAGATAGCTTGCATCCTGGAGACGGACGTGAGATTTTTTATTCCATATACAAAGAGTTCAATAGTCATGAATATAAGATTTATGCTGTGGAAATTAAAAGTTTGAGAAGTACAGCTGGAGTGACTTTGATGGAGTAGAAGATGTTGTGATAAATATAGAGAAAGGGATGCTTAGACGGTTTGGACACCTAGAGAGGATAGGTGAAACAAGATTGACGAAACAGATTTATGAGGCGAGTGTGAATGGTCAAGCCGGTAAGGGTCGACGTAGACGAACGTATCACGATCAGATCGAAATCGTTTTAAGGAAAGGCCACGTCAAAAGTATAGGTTAGGGGAACCGACGAGCTTGTACGAAAACACAAATGAAAGTAGAAGAAGCTAGAGATGTGTGTCAGGATCGTAGCAAGTGGAAATATGTGGTCTCTGCCTATCTCTATGGGAAAGAGGCGTGACTCTATGTATGTATGTATGTCAAAGAGTTGCCACGGTATTTTTAAAAATCGAATTCCACGTGGACGTAGTCGCCTGTTTTAGCTAGTTTATACAAAGGAGGATATTAGAAAGAGTCAGCGACCGGTTTTAAGTTTAAGACATCAGAGAATTTAGCAAGGTTTTTGTAGTTTTAAATTTAAAATATTAATATTATTCAACTTCAAACTTTTACGTAATATTTCCCTTACCGATGGTGATCTAAGCCGAGGTTTCGACCTCCTTCATAGGGGCCCTTGCACCACCATGAGCACCCCTCCCCTTCGTCAGTGTAGGAACCACACTCACTGAAAGGAGTCGGAGTGCAACGGGAAGGCTTTTTATTCGCGGGCCTTCTTCTCGCGAGTCTATCGACGAAGCTGTAAAAGTCTCCTGGCTAACAACACACTGTCCGAAAAAAAAAAGATCCCCAAACGTTCAGACGTCACGGTGGATTGTTGATAGCACCAGAATCTACGTGGTATAATGAAACAGATATTAAATATTAATGTTGAAGAGATTGGAAACGTGGAATATGGTTTTTTCAACATAAAGGCCTTTACATACAGATTTGTATCTCATGGATACTACGTGGGTCTTTAATGTAGTCATTAGCAAGCTCCAAATATATTTTTAATATATAATTTCGGTGATGTAATTGCTGTTTGCCTTTTTGGCTTTTACAGCTTCATCGGATACTTATATTTTTAAACGTGCCGTGTGAAGCACAGTGACTTCGACCACTTGGAAACATTTTGCATATCTAGAGGCATCTTTAAAAAAAATGACAAAACGTTGTGATGTCTTTTTTCTTCCATTTGTCGCCGTGCATCGCCCGCGCAGCGTTAAACCCGTCCCCGTGCTGTCACACGATTGGTTTTGTCCGTAACGTCGCACAGATGCCGCACTCTTTGATGTCGCCGCCCAAAACAGCCTCCGCAAAACTGTTATATACTTTACCGCCTCGGTTTTAAGGTGGGAAGTCATTCGTGAGCCGACGGCGAAAGGTATTTAATATCTTTATTAATGTGGCCGAGCTCCGATGATCGATGATAACTAATTATTAGAAACATTTTGTTGACCGTCCGACCCCGCTCGTTAAATTTATGTTTCGAAATTGAATTTTATGTCATTGTCCTAAGGTGAATAATTGTTCGAGACGGATTAGCGAAAGATATCTTCGGATATTGTATTTGGTCATCGTTGGAATGGTTACCTGAGGCAGAGCTAAAAAGATTAGAGGCGACATTTTTTTTAATCCCGTTTCTTTTTTACTTGTGTATTATTTGCAAAACAAAACTATGTCTCAGATGGGTCTTAAAAGTAAAATCTTTATCTTCTTAAAAGTGAAACCACGAAATAGATTGTTATTTTAATTTGTTTCCTGGATAAGCCGTAAGTAACGAAACGACAACAGTTTGTATTAGATAATGGGGTAAAAAACATAAAGACACTTAGGGTTCTTTCAAAACTAAACAATTTCTATTTACAGCTATTGGATCACTGTGGATTGTTATGGAGATTTTGTTTCTATTGTTTTGGTACTTATATATTATATTATATTCTAAGAGTTTTTACTGATTCTTGTGATCATACGATAATAGCGTTTTAGGTTAGGTAGGCTCCTATGGGTACCACTGCGACAAGGCACTTATGACAGTATTGAAAAGAAGATTGCCAGACACTTTTACTGGTGGTAGAATTTCTATGCAGAAATCCGTCTAGGTAGGTACCACCCCAGGGCCAGTTATTCTTCCGTGAAGCAGTAATGTGCGAACATTACTGTTTCGGTTTGAAGGGCACTGAGAACTAACGTAATTACTGGGCATATGAGACTTAAGAACTAATGTCTCTGGGTGACGGGCGCAGTGTGCTGTCACACAGAAATCTGGGCATATGAGACTTAAGAACTAATGTCTCTGGGTGACGGGCGCAGTGTGCTGTCACACAGAAATGTTCTGGGTGACACAGCATTTGTTATGGGCAGACGTTGCACTTACCATCAGGTGAACGTTTTGCTCGTTTCGTCACTTTGTCAAATAAAAAAAAAGACAACTACACACCACATGGTGTCGTAAAGTAATGAACCACCCGGCTCACTAAAGAATGTCAATTAAGGAAGAATTTTCTGGTTTCGACAAGTGACAGTATCACCTGTTCCTTTTGTTTGATGGAAGGAAAGTGACGAGACAAGCAATTTTTCATCTGATGGTAAGTACAATATCGCCCCTAACCAATGCTGGGTCAACCAGAATATTACTGTGTGGTATCACACTGCACTTGTCACCCTGAGACATCAGCTGTGGCAGTCTCATATGCTCAATAATTACACTAGCTATCGGTGCCCTTCAAACTGAAACAGTAATGTTTGCACACTACTGTTTTAAGTAGAATAACTGGTACTGCGGTGGATTTGGACGTATTCCTACATAAGGCCACCATAAAAATGACCGCGTGAACTGGTTGTTCGTAGTTTCTGAATGGTTGTAAATTCGACCTTGAAATTTAATTTTCATCGCGCCCAAAGAAGTCTCACTTCAACAAATAATTTAGCTAGCTTCGCTAATGTATACTTGCTTCGTAGCTCTGCGACAGACAGATATTATCGTTAGAATCAATGTTCAAGTACGGCGAAAGAGCCCGATGGCGCGCCGCTGCCGAATTATCGTGCAACAATGCTATCTGAGAAGTTAATGGCATCATTTGGTGGTTTAACTGCTGCTTCTCTTTAGAAATCCGGGCTATAATTTCAGCTCGAACAGTCTCAGTACTTTGCTATAGTGGTACAATGTAATTATGTTTGTAGAGACAGACGGTATTTATTTGCATTGCAATTCACTTTACACATTTTCGTAGTTAAACTTTCACTCCAATGGTCTGACTGTAGGCAGGTTATGAGACTTATTTACTGGTGCTAGAATTTCTAGTGCCCATAGGTGTTCAGAACTAGAGTAACCGACATAGCCCTAAGGATTAGCAAGCTGAAGTGGCAATGGGCCGGCCATGTAGCTCGGAGAACCGATAACCGTTGGGGAAGAAAGGTTCTCGAGTGGCAACCTCGTACAAGCAAACGCAGTGTAGGGCGACCCCCCACTAGATGGAGCGACGACCTTCACGGTTTTGCAGGAAGTCGATGGATGCAGGTGGCTCAGGACCGTGTTTTGTGGCAATCTATGGGGGAGGCCTATGTTAAACAGTGGACTATGGTAGGCTGAAATGATGATGATGATGATGATGATGATAGGTGTCCGGAGTAGAATAGCTCCTACCTCTTTCTTTTCGAGGTGTCGAAACAGATGAATAAGTTATTGTACGGACAACCTTTATTCGCCACCTGTCACTATGCTCGTGGCAACGAATTGGGGAGTTATAATTTCTTTGATACATACCAAAATGTCGGCGACGTGGTTCGCCACCCGTTACGTCTCGTTTCCCATGAGGAACGAAAAGTGAGCTACGTGTGTGGCCGCTGTCTACGCCTTTATAAGGGAAAAATGCGTGACTGTCTGGGTTGGTACCACCACAGTGCCAGTTTTTATTCTCTCAAGTGTGTAAACAAAAGTTTTATTATAATGCGTACGTCCGTTAATACAAAATCCATAACTACTCAACTAAAAAATAAATGGTAAGTGCTGTACGCTGCCCATACGGTGCGGTGGCACTCAGATCACTGGTATATTTTGTGTATACACTGCGATGGTGTCCATGAGACATCGGTTCTCGGTTAAGTCAAAGTAAGGCAAGGCAAATTCCCAGTATAATGGCTTGATAAATCTGGCATCTATTATAATACATACCATTTCCGACAAGGTACCCGTATTTTGGTGGAAGTTGATCGCTGTAATCGTACCAGTTTATAGGACACACGTCTCTTATGAGATATACCTTATACATAAATTTTGTATGCGAATCTTAGCAAATTTACTTTGTTTTTGTTAATTCTTTGTCGTCGAAAGCTTATTAAGAAAAATATTTAGCGCACCGACTACTTGTGTACCAGTTACATTTTCGTTAAGAATTTTAAAATTGCCAATTTTATTCATATAGTCATTTATTATCTTATCTGTGTTCATAATGTTAATTATTGTCAACTTCAGAAAGGAGTGAATAACTTCTTGATAATTAAGATAATCGAGATTCGATCGAGAGATTTCCACCAACGCAAAACGTAAAGAAGTATACTGTGAAGGTCCTATTGTTCTTGTTATAATGGGGCGGTAATTTGGAGCCATGAAGAAGCCATGCTGCTCCAGCCCGAGTCTGCGGATGATCTATTAAAAAAACTAGAAAGTTTGGATGGCATCCTTTAACGTAAACACGTCAACCTGTAACCTAATCGGCAGATTGCAACTATATCAGGACCCGGTATTCACCGTCCATAACTCACCGCGTATGTGGACCTCTAAGCTAACTAACCCTTGAAGGGCGTTTAGACGTTATATGATAGAAAACTCGCGAACTGGAGGTAGGATTCCTATGCAGGAATGCGCCTCAGGTACAAGGAAATAAAATGAATATTCTTTATTTTATGATCTAAGAAATACATATAAATTTCGTTTGTAATTTTTTTAAAGTGTATAGTTTAAAACAATTCCAAACCGTTTATCACCGTTTCGTGATGAGGTTACTATGACGGAAAAGAAACCGGCGAAAGAAACTCCACAAGCATGCGTTTTATTCTACCACCGCAGAGTCAAGCTTTGCAAGTGGTACATCACTGCTTGACTGCATCAAGCAGTGATGTACAAACAATTCTGTGTTTCAGTTTGAAGGGCACTGTGCGCTAGCGTAATCACTTGGCATTTGAGACTTAAGAACTAATGTCTCAGGGTGACGGGCGCAGTGTGGTGTCACACAGAAAAATTCTGAGCGATATAGCATTTGTTGTGGGCGGGCATTGCACTTACAATCAGCTTAACGTTATGCTCGTTTCGTCACTTACACAATAAAAAAAAAACTTAACATGTGATATCTTAATGTTTTCTTTTATTTACGCGAATATTACACATTTAAATAAAACTATTTTTACGGATTTTATCGCGTTTAATTTATAACTATTTTTAACCCGACGTTTCGGGCGCTTTACAGCACCCATGGTCACGGGGGCCTCTTGGAAGTCTGCAGTCTGTGACCATGTTCTGGATCATCCCAACCATTACATCAGATTTGATAGACCACAAATCCTTGCAAAAGAACATCGATTCCTACCAAGGATGATTCGCGAGGCTATTGAAATTAAAAAACATCCTAATTTCAATAGGGAAGATGGTTGGGTATTACCACCGGCTTGGGATCCTATTATTAATAAAATTAAATCAAAAACCAAGCATACCACTGCAAGGCTTCAAGACACAGTAAGCTCTTTCTGCGTAGATCGGACTAAAAATAATAATTAAAAGCTGAAGGTACTCCGGGTTAACTATGACATAGGGACAACTGTCACCTCAGTCCCCCCGTGACCATGGGTGCTGTAAAGCGCCCGAAACGTCGGGTTAAAAATAGTTATAAATTAAACGCGATAAAATCCGTAAAAATAGTTTTATTTAAATGTGATATCTTATGGTGACGAACCCGGGTAGGGATACACACAATGTTCTGGGCACAGCATTTGCAATGAATAGAATAGAATAATTTTTATTCAACATATATTATTTACATAATAATTATTGAAAGTAATTTTTTATTATTTTTTTAACGACACTATGGGCAGACGACGCATTTACCACCTGGTGAACGTTTTTCTTGTTTCGTCGTTTTATCCAATAATTTTTTTAAAATTTTTTAATTTTATTGTTTGTATAAAGTGACGAAACGATCAAAACGTTCACCTCGTGGTAATTGCAACGTCCGCCCACAACAAATGCTGTGTCACCCAGAATATTTCTGTGTGACACCACACTGCGCCCGTCACCCTGAGACATCAGTTCTTAAGTCTCAAATGCTCAGTGATTACTCTAGCTCACAGTGCCCTTCAAACCGAAACACTGTAATGTTTGCACACAACTGCTTCAAGGCAGAATAACTGGCCCTGAGGTGGTACCTACCTAGACGGATTCCTGCATAGGAATCCTACCACTGGTAAAATAGTGTTGTCTAGTATATATTTATGTATGTATTTTATCGAGCCTTGAGACCACCAAGGAACCAATGAAGATGAGAATATTTATACAGATACCCAGTAAAGAGTTTTGGTTTATAGTTGCTTATTATATTTCTTTTAAGATAAATAATTATTAAAAAATGATCAATAATCTTAACAGCTCTATATAAGGTTTATATTTAGAAAGAAGGTCGATGTTATAAAACTTTTTGTTATCTTATAAAGTTTTAATTTCTTCGAGAGCATAATTTGGCTCGGTAATTATTAATTTAAAAAGAATAAGTGCTTTAATGGTCCCACAACCAGGTTAATTAAGTCGGTTTTAACCCACGAATGTCACCGATTATTATACATATATATTATGGGTTGTTTTTTTGTCAGTAAATAAAGATAAGTATACAATAGCAGACGATTGTGGTGGAGGTGCAGCGGCGTGCACTCGACCGTCTGGTCTCGGATTCATTTGTTTTGGCGGCCTCTCTGACGATCAACCGACGCCTAAAACAGTTTCCATGTTCCAATGACGCGCATCTCTTGCGTGTTCTTTAGTTATTAAAGCTCATACCATATATTACTGTGCAATATATTTTAAAATGTACTTTAAAAGTGACGAAACGAGCGAAACGTTTACCTGACGGTAAGTGCAACGTTTGCCCATAACAAATGCTGTTTTTTTATTGGATAGAGTAATGTGACGAGCAAAACGTTCACTTGATAGTAAGTCAACGGCTGCCCATAATAAATGATGTGTCACTCAGAACAATGTGACACCACAATGCGCCTGTCACCCTGAGACATCAGTTCTTAAGTCTCATATGCCCAGTGATTACGCTAGCTCAGTGCCCTTCAAACCGAAACCCAGTTATGTTTGCACACTACTGCTTCACGGCAGAATAACTAGTACTGGGGTGGTACCTACCTAGACGGATTTCTGGATAGGAATCCTACCACCAGTGTATTACGGCGCGTGTGGTCATGCCGTCGACTTATTTTACGCGGGTGAAACCGCGTGCTTCAGTTAGTCGGGCAACATATTACTTGGCATAAGATTATCAAATTCAGTTGGCGACACACTCGACACATGCAATTGTTTTTGCATATATAGTGGATATATTGTGTTAGAGATTTATAACCACAATTCCAGTTATTCTACCGTGAAGCAGTAGTGTGCAAACATTACTGTGCTTCGGTTTGAAGGGCACTGTGAGCTAGCGTAATCACTGGGCATATGATACTTAAGAGCTGATGTCTCAGGGTGATGGGCACAGTGTAGTGTCACACAGAAATTTTCTGGATGACACAGCAGTTGTTATGGGCAGACGTTGCACTTGCCATCAGGTGAACTTTTTGCTCATTACATCACTTTATGCAATAAAAAATAAACCTACGAGCAAAGGAAACACATGTTTGTAAAAGGGCGCACTCTGGTCCGTCGCATGGGTTTCAAATAAGTTGTCAATGTGACATGTCAATAGAGGAGGAACCGTGCGCAGCGGTGCGCGTTCATCGTTCTGACTTAACTCGCCGGACTGTGCGCGAGTACAGACTAAATTAATTATTTATTTTGGTTTCAACTGAATTATGACCGATGCGCAGCAGTCATTCATCTATGTTCACGGTTGATTACTGAGATTGTCGTTTGGAGAAATATATAAAGCTTAATACATAAAGCTAGCTGATAGGTGTCCGACAGAGTTTACCTCTTTCCTACCGAGGTGTCGTAGGTATTGTACGGACAGCCTTTGTTCGTGCAGAATAACACCATAATATGCAATGCTGCCACTATACTGCTCGTGGGAATGCAATGGGGACTAAGAAGTTTTTCGACTCTACTTACCCGTCACGTCTCGTTTAGCACTGCAGTGAAAGATGGGCTACATGTGTGGCCTCTGCCTACTCCTTTTTATGGGAATGTATGTAATACATAAAGAGGCGGTGTAAGACCGTCTCACCCCGCAGGTTTCTTAAGAGTCGCCTAAGGAAAATATACAACAAATATATACCGACGCCGGTTAACGGTGGCGTCGGTTCCTGCGCCAATACCGCTGCCAAGCTTAGTGATTACGGCAAATGTATCCATCTTTTAGTATCACGTTTGGATGATTGGGAAAACGAAGATGGGTTTTATGGGTTGTGTTTGTGATTGAACTAACATTGAATAATACTATAGAATAAGTTGCAGTTTGTGTAGTTTACTTGTCAGCTCCTGTAAAAAATGATTCTCTGGCACATTGGTTGAACGCGGTCGACGGTGCAATTGATGTGCTGACGATTTTAACTTAGGTTTCGTTGACTGAAGCAAAGAAAAAGACGCTTCTAACGTTCCTTCTAATAACAACACACGTTTAGGTCATAAGCTAACGAGTTCATTATAAAAATAAAATATATAGTTTCTGTCATCAGTTCTACTTGTTTTATTATTAATGTTTTTTTTTATTTTATAATTTTCTAGCGGACCCGACATACGTTGTCCTGCCCGAACGTTGGCTTGCCTGCTGTTAACAGACTCACCAAACTATTTTTCGATATTCGAATTATCGATAAACTATATACTGAGTGAATTTGTCATTTTCCTACAACTCTGTCGCAGCGCCATCTACCGGGTCCAATTCTGAATCTAAACCATCTAGGGAACCACACAAACGAACACAAAAAAATTCATCAACTCAAAAGGAGTTCAGTGACATACACACGCACAGAAGTATTATATATATAAAGATTTGTAATAGTGTCATAATCACTATGTAAGGTTATGTACACCTTAATTGTGGCACACCTATATGTTATATGTATTTTTAATTTTGGAACTATGAGATGTGTCTGTACTTAAATAAATAAATAAATCAAATCAAACCACAAACGTGGAGGCATTCTCGCGTCTCTACATTTATATGATACTTAGTATCTGATAGAGAGCCTAAGAAAATCATCCAAACGATGTTAAATGCAACGTCCCAGTCGCAAGTTGCAAAACGCATGCAACTGTCACCAGTCAGAAGGTTTAACATGTTTTCTTGTTACGGTCAGAAGTTCAGATAGTTGGAATTGGTTGCGCAAAGTATTAGCTTCCACTTTTACTGGTGGTAGGATTCCTATGCAGGAATCCGTCTACGTAGGTGCCACCCCACCTTCATCCATCGACTTACGACGTAGAGTCTTGATAGAAGTTACGTAGCCTCTAAATAATCAAGATAAAACTGCGTTATTTCGCTTAAGGACAAAAGCATGAGTTAGTATTATCCGCAGGTCTTGTCTTGCTCTAAGTAAATCAGCTTCTTAATACTGCAGGTCGTAGGTTTCTCCTAAATTTTACGCGAATTAAATTTTTCTTCCACTAACAATAGTAGATTAATAAAAGTTCCTCACTTTTTTCGTTTTTTGTTTAAGTATTTACTTTTAGACCACGTCAAAAGTAGCCACAATCGACGAGCTTGTATGAAAACGCACATGAAAGTAGAAGGAGCTAAAATTAGTGTCAGGATCGTAACAAGTGGAATGATGTGGTCTCTGCCTACGCCATAAGTAAAGAAGCGTGACCTTGAAACATCGATTATTTAGTCTCTTAAGTCCAGTGATTACGCTAGCTCTCAGTGCCCTTCAAACCGAAACACAGTAATGTTTGCACACTACTGCTTCACGACGGAAACTAGCGTGTGGTGGTACATACATAGACGGATTCCTGCATAGGAATTCTACGACCAGTAATAATCCTACCACCTGTTTATGGTGGGTGATGGTGATTTATGTCGGTAAAGAGTTCCAGAGCAGAAGGTGTGAACTACTCTGTTACGACATCTAGCGGGTGGAAATAATTCTTAGCATAAAACAAAAACGAATGTCTTCTCCCCCGACATTCCTCAGACTTTTATTGTGCCACTAAAGAGGAAAATATTTATCACCACGAACAATTCGTATGCGTGTCTGAATGAACGCTTTCATGTATATTGGCCCCTCGCACGGAGTAACCTCGAGTAGGGTTACAGGCCCTAACACCTCCGCCGCTCGGACTTAATCCAATCTGCTGAATGTCTGCGTAACCCGACACTGCAGCACAAGGGGCCTTTTAAATCGGCTCTTAACATACGGTATTAGCAGAAGCTTTCGCCTCGAAAGATGCGAATTAAAGAGCTCCACTTGGGAATAATCATCGCGTCGGTGTGTATTATATTTCTCATTTTACGTAGTTTTACGTCTGCGTAGCTCGTCAAAACCCGCCTGTCATAAGTTCCGGGTTCGAATTCCGGTCGATGGTAATATAAGTGTAACGCAAATTAATGGTTTTCGAATCTGAATGGCCTTGTTATTGCATATGCATAACAACAGTAAGTATACAGCTTCTTCTTCTTTTAATTCTGGCCTCTTTCAATAGAACTCTGCCAACGTCAAGGCAGTCACAAGAGTGCCAATAGATAATTCGAAATGTCGATCAACAGTAAAATGATAGTTGATTTTTACATGAAGATTTGCTGGACTCATGGAGACAAAACGAAAAACCAATCACTGTACACTTTCACAAGCACTTGCTGCATAATAAACTATCAATATTAAACATCAAAACTCAAAATATACACAGAAATTACAAAATTCAAACACTACCGTCACTTTTCGAGTTGACATCGAAAGTTCAAGAATACAGGTTTTACTGTCTAAGGGCGGATTTCACCGTTGAAACTAAACGCGATCAGTTCAAGAAAAACGAAGTTTAAGCGTTTAACTGAGTTCAATGCTACAGTTTGCATTTCATCAACATCAAATGAACGCAGTCAATGCTAAACGCGGTTCAAATTCTGAACGCCCAATTTTCGACGTTCAACTCTTTAAACGCGTTTAGAGAGCTGTCGTTGTCAATTGCACAACTATCTAAACACAAAAATTATTTTTAATTCGTATTATTTATTGTTTGCATACCTATGTAACCGATGCATAAAAACAGGCTGTTTGATGTCGCAAAAGCGTCTTTTTGTTTTAGATTGTGAAGATATTTCATGTAAACTTCGTTTTTCTAAACGCGGATCAAAATGGAGTCGGTGAAATCGGTTAGACGAAAACCGAAATCAAATGATACATTTGAACTCAGTTAAGCAATACGCGGTTTTAATAAGACCGATTCGATCCACTCGTTAAGAATTGACTGCGTTCATTTGATTTTGATGAAATGCAAATTTTAGCATTGAACTCAGTAAAACGCTTAAACTTCGTTTTTCTTGAACTGATCGCGTTTAGTTTCAACGGTGAAATCCGCCCTAAGTCGTCGCAGAATTCTGTAATGAACTTGCACAATTAAAAAAAAAACATGTATTTCTTAGAATATAATCTATTTCTTGAAAGCGGCACTAGGATTTATCCTGAATAGTGAGTGAGTTTGTATCATCATCATTATTTCAGCGTATCACTACTGTCCACTGCTGAACATAGGCCTGCCCCATAGATTGCCACAAAAGTTTGTAGCACTTATTTTGAGGGTGTTTTGCCATAGTTGCCACGCTTGGGACGCGGGTTAGCAATCGTAGTTTGTTTATTCATACGTTCCAGGAAAGTGCTGCTGCCCGCCTTCTTGTTTTTATATATACTATTACCGTGCGGCGGCGGTTTAAAAGAATCTACCACCACATCTCATCCCATAGGTGTCGTAAAAGTCGACAGGGGGAAAATAAAAACCAGGACATGGTCAGCAGCATCTTAACTCACCGAATGAGTTTTACAGACTTAAATTTCATACAGCCAGACCCGAAAACACATTTATGTTTTTGATGAAGTGTTTGCTCTGACTGGAACATTCGAATGCAACGCGTGGTAAAAAAGTAACATTAAAAAAAAATTAACAGGAGGTAGTGACGAGACGAGCACATAGTTCACCTGATGGTAAGTGCAGCGTCTGCCCATAACATTTTTATATGGCACAGGGCTGCGCCCGTCACCCAGAGACATCAGTTATTAACTCTCACATTACCAGTGATAACACTAGCTCTCAGAGCCCTTTAGACCAAAACACAGTAATGTTTGCACACTACTGCTTCGGCAGAATAACTGGGCCTGTGGTGGTACCTACCTATACGGATTCCTGCATAGGAATCGTGCCAGCAGTAAGAAGAAAGTAGAAGTAGAAAGACAATAGACATTCTGGTTGTTGTAAAACCGTATACAATGCCTAATAAATGAGTTACTGACTCTATGAAGTGAAGTGTTTCTATGTGTTAAATATATAAAAATATATTATTTTGTACTGATCAATAGAAATAAATAAACCTGAAATGTCTGTTGGTAATGTCAAAATAACAGCTTTTTACTAAATGCATATACATGAAAGTATCATCATCATCATTTCAGCCTTTCACTAGTCACTGCTGATCATAGGCCTCCCCCATAGATCGCTACAAAAGTTTGTAGCTCTCATTTTGGAGGGATTTTTGTTATATGAAAATATATACGGTACTTATAAGTAAAACCAATTTTTTAATATTTCTGTCTGTCTGTATGTTTCGGCTAATCTCCGAAACGACTGGACATATTTTGACGGGAATTTCACTGGCAGATAGCTGATGTTATAAGGAGAAACTTAAACTAATTTTAATTTAGAAAAATAATGAGGATTCCGCGCAAAAAGCGGCCTAAGAGAATCTACCACCCCATCCCATCCCGTGGGAGTCGTAAAAGTCGACAGAGGGAAATTAAAACCAGGAGATGGGCAGCAGCATCTTCCTGGAACATCTGAATAAATAAACTGCGGTTGCCAACCCGCCTGCCAAGCGTGGCAACTATGGCGAAATCCCTCCAATTTGAGAGCCATAAACTTTTGTGGCTATCTATGGGGGAGGCCTATGTTAAGCAGTGGACTCGTGATAGGCTGAACGAGAAGGGCCGAGCTAATAATGCTCAGATAAGCGAGGTACCATGCCGTAAGGCGCAATCATATGGCCGACTTAAACGCGGGTGAAACCGTGAGGCACGGCTAGTTTCAAGTATAACATCAGGAAGTCTCACACATCACGACCGTGAATGCTGCAAAACGAAAGAAACATCGGAAATTAATACTAAAAATAACGATAAAATCAATAAATTTATTTTTATTCAATACTGGCTAAAGCCCGCGACAACGTCCGCTTGGATTTAGGCTTTTTAAGAATCCCGTGGAATCTATTGAATTGTCCATAATAAAAAGTATCCTATGTCCGTTTCCAGGATGCAAGCTATCTGTGCCGAATTACGTCAACATCGGCTCAAAGGTTGAACCGTGAAAAGGTTATGATGATGGTGTTCTCCTAGCCGATTTCGACCACGGCGTCAACTTCGGACTACTGTCGGGAGCCATCAACTACGCAGGAGATATTATAGTGCCACAAGTGTACGCGCAAACACAGAGGCACTCACTCGTCCCAACCTACCCGCGCCCGATGTAACGCTGATGCGATAAGATCGGAGGTAGGCTGGAATGCAGTGCCAGAAACACGGGGACAATCACAACACAACCAGACCCGAAAACCAACAACTTATGTTTTAGCACAAATGTTGGCTCCGGCTGGGATTCGAACCCAGGACCCGCGGCTTAGAAGTCAGGCACTCTGACCACTAGGCCACGCGGTCGTCAAGGCCGTGAAAAGTTAATAAACAGACAGAGGGACAGAGGGAGTTACTTTCGCATTTATAATATTAGTATGGATATAATGTACATTGAAGGCTCAGTAGACAGTATACTAAAACTTATTACACTTAAACTATGGATACAGAACGCTGGTAACTCACAGTACAGAATACATTACCATAACAATATAGGCATCGAGTAAAAAACTTCGTTCCGCGCCAATCTCACGATGTTTATTGTCTAACTCGACAATATTACACGAATTTGTGGATAAGCTCCATTGTGGAGGTGTATATCGCGTTTCCTCGGTTTTCGATGTCAAATAAGCCGACCTCTTTGAGCATGCGCGCTCCGTGCGAACCACCAACAGGTGTGAACGGGTAAAGCACTACAAAAAAATCACAAGAACTACTAAAAATTGCTAATGTTACATATTGTATCCCACAAAGGCTCTATTAGCATTGTCTGGTATGCGGGCGTCATAAAGTAACTATTTCGTTCGCAAAAAAATCGATCCATCAAACTAGATACCGCATCGTCAACAAGATAATCGAGTTTGGCCTCCATTAATCAAAAAAAATATATTCCCATATATTGGATAGACTATTTATTTTTTAATAATATGACAGGTAAAATGCCCGGCATTTAGTGTTCGTTGTTATCTATTTTTGACGACGATATCTGTGTTGGTAACCTTATATCAAAAACTTTTAAGTGACCTCTTATTTTTACGGAAACAAGGCTGATTTTCCGTTGGTTTAGATGACTGGTAAAAGCAAAGAAATTATTGTTATTATAGCTCTTTTGTGGCGGCTTGAGTCAATTAGAGAGGCGGCGCGTATCGATGTTACATCTCGATGTCTCGATTCGAAACTCGATTTATTAATTAATCGATATACAAACAACAGCCGTCATCGCGATATCGTGGCCGAGATAGATCGCCGGCTGCGTTCCTTTTAAAAGGTTTTTATACTTGCCTTACCGTATCCAAATGGCAACATTTTAAATGCAATTAGTGTATAAGTATAGTATTTAGTAAACTATGTCTTTTTAATGGAAGTTGGTAAAGAGTTCGTTCACTCAATGCCAAGTTTTACGCCGACTCATCAGTGATACTCAGGCCTAAGGCAAATAATCTAGTTTTAAATGCAGGCAAAACAAAATCTTCACCTTCACTTTAAAATGTCTACGTCGGCGCATAATATTAATATTAATTTACAGCATTCTTTCTTGGAATCACTATTGGTTCCAAGTTACAGTGGAGAGCACAAGTTGGAAATATAGCTCCGAAATAAAGTTTATGGGCAAACGTTGCACTTACCAACAGGTAAACGTTTTGCTCGTTTCGTCACTATCAAATAAAAAAAAACAAAGATGTAATTTTAAGGCATGTTATTAGTTGGTAAACAACCATTTTTTCATTGCTTCCACTGTAATCCATGTATTCAAACATATCGCCACGAAATATTACTAACACGCTGGATAAATTTATATTTTTCGCCTAACCTAACTCAAAATACGTAAAGGCACTTTAAAAAATCCGATTACGCCAACGTTTATCTTTAAACGCATTGGTGGGCAGCGTACCGCAACATCACATATTAATTTCACATAATCGGCTAAAATAAAACTTCTTTAAACCCTTTTTTATTTACCTTCTCGCACAAAGGGTATTTCGTTAAATATTAAATACCACTTTCTTTACAACAGAACTTCCTTTTTAAAACGATAATAGATAATACTCCGGAGGATGAAAGTGGGATTAATGTTTTTTGTTTGGTTTTTCAGGGTCTCGTTGAAGTTGGGTCTGTAGGGTTGTGTTAAATAGTGCGTAGTGATTGGAGTGGCGTATGGAGCTATTTGCTACGTTAGTTAAGTGTTACGTATGGGATGCTGTGGTCTTTGACGCTGTAGATTATTACGCGGCGACTTTCAGGGTGCCCCTGTTTCGTAAATACGAGGGATAACTGCTTTAAAGTCTTAAGTTAAAAATTATTTTAAACTAGCTGATACCCGCCGCTTCGTCGGCGTGGATATGGTTTTTTTTTAAATTATCCAGAGGGAACTATTTGGTATTATTTATATTTATAAAAAGAATCATTTGTCCGTTTCTCAGATGCAAGCTATCACTGTGCCGAATTTCGTCAACCGGTACATCGGTTGAGATGTCAAAAGGTAACAAATAGACATAGAAAGTTACTTTTGCATTCATAACATTAGTATAGATACTTTGGATTGAAGTTACCGTTCCTCGGCTCCTCTAGCGTGTAGACTATGATCGTTTATGCACCAGTAATGACGCTGGCTTTCTCATCTTAGAAGATGTCAACCCGCGTGGTCAGGGTACCCGAGTAACGCTCCATGGTTTCTGGTTTCGAATCCCATCCAGAGACTACATTTGTGCAAAATCACAAATCGGGTCTGGTTGTTTTGCGATTGTTCCTGTGATTCTGACACTTAGTTATATCTTCCCTACGTTCTTATCGCATGAGCGTTACCGGACGCCACCCGGATGTCTTTACGCGTTCACTTGTGGTACTATTATATCTTCTGCACCGGTGAAGGATTCCGACAGTATTCGGAATTTGTCCCCGTGGTCAAAAGTCGGACAGCAGGATATCAGTCGAGTTCTGAGCGAGTATAAATTATATTTTAAGTCTATAGAGAGCAGAAGTAGCCAAGAGTATACGGTTAGAAAATTACGTCCTACAACCATCCCGCTAACAGTGTATTAATAACAATTAAAATAGTGTGTTGTCAAAGCCTTTTTTTTATTGATTAAAGTGGCGAGACAAACGAAGTCAAACGATTGCCCATAACAAATGCTGTGGTACTACACTGCGTCCATCACCGAGAGACATCAGTTGTTCAGTCTCATCTGCACAGTGATTACACTAAGCTCTCAGTGCCCAGACCGTAACGCAGTAACGTTTGCTCATTACTGTTTCACGGTAGAATAACTGAACTGGGGTGTTATCTACCTAGACGGATTACTGCATAGGAATCCAAGCAGTCGTAACATTATCTTAAATTTCATACTAATATTATAACATACATACATACATAAGATAACGACTGTATCCCATAAGGGGTAGTCAGAGACTGGGCACTCGCTGCAAAAACAGATGACTGCCGCAATTCACGTTTCATCAATTATAAATGCGAAAGTAACTCTCTCCGTCCCTCTGTTTGTCTTTTCACACCTCAACTGTTGAACCGATCTTGACGAAATTCTGCACGGAGATAGCTTGCATCCAGGAGACACACATAGGATATATTATATATAACTTTCATGTCGGAAAATCAAGGAGTCCCCAAGATATTTTAAAAAACCTTTATCAACGCGGACGTTGTCGTGGGCTTCATGTAGTTTATTTATAAAGTCTTGCATAACCCGTAATGACCTATGCATGCATCGCTTTCGCTCACGCGACGGGCAAACAATTAAAGAAGTTACAGAGCGTTCAAAATCGATTCTTCCGAACTGCCACCGGAGCCGGTTGGTACCAACGCAACGTAGATCTTCACAGCGACTGTGAAATGGCCTTAATCTCTTAACACTTCAGAGCATTATCACGGCGGTTTTTCAAAAAAGCCGCGGTTAATCCAAACCCGCTGGTGGTTAAAGCAGTAAATTACCGACCAGATAGAAACGCGACCGAACGCAAACGTCGCAATCACAACGACAGTCACACAGCGTACACGTGATACACCCGTGTTCCAGGTCGGTTCTCACCGCCCAGAGTTAACGACACACAAGTTGACAGTCCGAATATAGGCCCGCAGCCTCCCTCGGTCGGTCAGTAGACAATTTAAAATCATATTGAGATATTCTAAATCGCGCATGGATGCAGCGAACGCGACAGTCCGAATTTCGAAGTTTTTGTAGGAGTTTATTTATGTATTTATGTTTGGGTCAAACCAAAACCTGGCACGCAGGCCCCTGGCTCGTGAGCACAGTATCCGATGAAGCTGTAAAAGCCAAAAAGGCTAACAGCAAATACATCGCCGAAATTATAAATATTATAAAGTCTTGGCTTTTACTCGAAAAACGTTTACTGCGCGTTCCATTTTCCAGTTCTACAATATGGTTAACCTACGACACTCAACTCGAGTTTGTCCGCGCCGCTGATTCCTTTTGCATTTATTAAATATATCTTATATCGATAATAAATCTGCTAAGCCCCGCCTCGGCTTGCGCTGCTCCTGCTACGCGTTAAGGTTGTGAATTGCGCGCGCCCGCGAATTGTCTTTAGCGGTTCGACGCTGGATGCGCATGCGCAGATGTGTTACGTCTTTGTTGTATAATTTGCGTTTTCCGGTTTAGTGATCGCGTCGAGAAGGATTACTGTATCTTGTTGTAACTCGCGAGCCTCGCGAAGGGTTAAAACTTTATTAGATTACAAAGAGTATCTTTTGAATATAAAGATATTGCAGTGCGTGCCTTCAGCAGATTCTGTGATCCAGTTGCGGTCATAATTAAGTTATAAGTCAATTGCGTCGAGATCTTATGATTGATTGATACAATTTCGGTGATGTAATTGCTGTTAGCCTTTTTCGCTTCATCGGATACTGTGCTCACGGGCCAGGTGCCCGCGTGCCAGGTTTAGTTTGACCCAAACATACATACTTAAATAAACTCCTACAAACAAATCGAAATTCGGACTGTGTCGCGTTCGCTGCGTGCTTGCGCGACTTCGAATATCTCAAATGATTTTAAGTCGTCTAATGACCGTCCGAAGGAGGCTGCGGGCCTCCATTCGGACTATCGACTTATGTGTCGGTAACTCTGGGCGGTGAGAACCGACCTGGACATGATTGATTGATGAGAAGCTTCACAGCTACTTGGCCTAGTGGTCAGTTTACTGATCTTCTACGCCGCGGGTCCTGGGTTCGAATAAATATATTCTTGGTTTTTGGATCTGGGGGTCTACTATGTAACTCTGGTTGGTTTCGTGATCGGTTTCACACGATCCCATTGACCAATGAATGAGCTTCATACAATCACGAAACCTACAAGGATTACATAATAGACCTTCAGGTTCTGTTGTGGCTATCTCCGTGTCTCTGACACTGTAGCCTAGCCTACCTCCGATCTCATCGTATGAGCTTACATCGGATGCGAGTAGGTTAGGATGAGTGCCTATGTTTTTTTCTGCATACACTTGTGGCACTATAATGTCTCCGGCGCAGTTGATAGCTTCCGACAGCATTCGCTAGATGTCGCCGTGTTAGAAGATCGGCAACGAGAACATCACTTTAAGCTTACTTTGTGTAGCAGTTAGCTGTACCATTGCAAGATATTAAAATTTTGCTTTTTAATGCAGTGGTTTTGTTTTCGGAAATTACGCCCATTGAGATTAAATCTGTACAAAATAGTATGGAAGATCCTGTAAGAGAGATTTTTAAATATCTTTTGTGACACATATCCTGCATGTAATTAATACATTTATTAGATAATAAATATATAACCGTAGCGTTAGAAACCAGCCGAAAGGCGTAAGTAAGACATTTAACATCAGCATTATGAAGACAATCGAATCAATAATTTTCGGAAAAATTCCTTTTATTTGTGAGTACAACTGAATTTCGACTTTAATAGTGTCGCATAGAGTTTATTTTAACGTTTCGCGAAGACAAAGGGTAAAGGGTACCATTATTGTCCTCGCCACATTAACCCTTTCAACGCTCATCCTTGATTTATTGTGAGCAATTATATTATATGGGTATTTAAAGCGAGCCGTGACTCTACATGTGTTTGTGTTCTGCTGTGTGTTTAGACATGCTTTAGATACAGCGGCGTTATTCTGGTATTTCAAAATGAGTTTTTACAAGTATAATAATTCTAAAAGCATTAGAGTAACTAAAAAGTAGCGAAAAGTATTTGACAAATTTGTAGAGTGACAAGTAAGTACATGATTATAAATGATGACTGATGTTCTCCTAGCCGATTTCGACCACGGCGACAACTTCCGGACTATACAGTCGAGAGCCATCAACTGCGCAGGAGATATTATAGTGCCACAAGTGTACGCTGCAAACACAGAGGCACTCACTAGTCCCAACCTACCTGCGCCCGATGTAACGCTGATGCGATAAGATCGGAGGTAGGCTAGGATGCAGTGTCAGAAACGCGGAGACAATCACAACACAACCATACCCGAAAACCAACAGTTTATGTTTTAGCACAAATGTTGGCTCCGGCTGGGATTCGAACCCAGGGCCCGCGGCTTAGAAGTCAGGTACTCTGACCACTAGGCCACGCGGTCGTCAATGAGATGTTATTAAAGTAGGTGCCGAGGCCAGCAAGTCGTTAACCTGAGGGTAAATGTCACGACTGCCCATAAAAGTGCGGAGTCATCCGCTTTCCACCGCACTATGATCGTCACCATTACACATCGAATTAATGTATTCATCTCCCTCTAGAGTGAATACACTCTATTCTTTAAACATTGCTAGGACTCATTATAAACAGTACATAGTCACTTAATTTCCACCACACTGCGTTTGTCACCATGAGACATCGGTTCTTAAATCTCATTTGCTTTGTAATTACACTAGTTTTAGTGCCGTTCAAACTGAAACACAGTGGTGTTTGTATACCTCTGCTTGGAGGCAGAATAACTGGCACTGCGGTGGTACCTACCTAGGTAGATTCCTTCACAAGAATCCTATTATTAGTAATAGAATATTTGTGACAAACAAAATAACATATTGGCTCCACATTTTTTCTTACTTATTACATAAAGAATACACAGATAATTAACAGATATTATGCTAAAGTTAATCTGAAAAAAGTTATACAAGACCAGAAATAAATATCAGTTATTTCTCCAAAAATGACTTAAATAGTATAAAAGGAATTTAAATACTGTGAGAGTTACTCAAAAAGGAAAGTGCTCAATAGAGGAACATTGATAGGCTGTTACTTTCCCTTTTTTTTATTTCTGCGATTTCATAAAATGTTCAATTAGGTTATTTACAGTATTGCACTTCTGCATAAATGATCGAAACTGGATTTGTTCGAGTGAATAATTATTTTTATACAAACATACTGCAAAGTTAAATGAAAAACACGAAACCGCCATTAGCAATCTGCATGTCAAAGCTTGTTAAATAAAAAGAGAAATTGTACAATTATCGACTAAATTCGATATCGAAGGCTTACAGAATGCCCCTGCGTGTGGGAGTGGGCTGTCGGTGCGCGGTAAAGCCTTCCCGATTGAGACATCCGACACGCCATCAAACGCGCCGCCTTTCTATAGCCCTTTTGCTATCAACACTTGGTGTTCTTACCTTTTCTATACACGTTCATACCTTTTCCGTGCACCTTAATGCGTAACGTAATAAAGGATAGTTTGCCATATTTTGTAGAGTTTTTTATATTCTCGGATTGACTAGAAGCGTTTGTAAGTTACGTTCCTTTTAACCCTTATATCATTCAGTGCGGCATTGTTGCCCGAAATTTGTCAGATGTTAGATGAGTATGGGACTCTTTTGAGAGACTTTTTTATTATTTTCTATGGTGTTGGAACATTAGTTGTTGATATCGGATCGCAATGCTAATGTGACGAATGGGTCTAAGATATAATATGTTACTTTATATTGTTGTGCTTGTGTATTTTCAATGTCGTGGCTAATTAGAAGCTTTTGTTTGTTGTGTTCAACGAGAAAACTTAGACCTATAGATGTTGTATTGTAGATATACACACATATGTATTTTATCTGGTGGTAGCATTCCTATGCAGGAATCCGTCTAGGTAGGTACCACCCCAGTGCCAGTTATTCTGCCTTGAAGCAGTGGTGTGCAAATATTACTGCGTTTCGTTTTGAAGGGACACTGTGAGCTAGCGTAATCACTGGGCATATGAGACTTAAGAACTTATGTCTCAGGATGATGGGCACAGTGCGGTATCACACAGAAATTTTCTTGGTGACACAGCATTTGTTATGGGCAGACGTTGCACTTACCATCAGGTGAACGTTTTGGTCGTTTCATCACTTTATCGAATAAAAAAAATACCATGTACGTATACTTTTGTTTAAAACTTAATCGAAATTAGATTAAAACTATGAAACGTTTAAAAAAATTATTTGTTACCCTTGATTGTAACTCTGAAAATAAAAGAAATAAAAACTTTTTTATCGATGTAAGAAAAATTAATTTCGATTGTAAACCTCTTTTTTACAACCTACTTACTGTAATGTAATGAGATTCCCCTGACAGAGAGGAAACAGCCGAACGAGACTCCGTGGGTATCCCTTTCTCTCATTTTTTATCTGTATAAATAATTAAATTGAAGTGTCTGTTTGTAATTACAAAATAACAGCTTTTTACTCAATGCTGATGTAAGTATATACGGCACTGATAAGTAAAAATTCAATTCTTAAAATTTCGGTCTGTCTGTCTGTTTGTTGCGGGCAATCTCCAATTCAGCTGGACCGATTTTGACGAGATTTTCACTGACAGATAGCAGATATTATAGCGGGTACCTTAGGCTACTTTAATATTAAAAAAATAATTAGGGTTCCGCGCAAAAAAAATAAAACCCCAAATCCGATTCAAATAGAGAAGTATACAGGGTCATTCGTAATGTCCTATACATCCCGGCATGCTGGCCTTGGGGATTATGTGTATGTGCTCCCAAAAAATATAATGAGCCTCGTAGCGTGATACGTGTAGGAGATATGTTGACTTAAAGAATTTTCTTAAAACTCATAGGTTGAATGGTTCATAATGAACTCATATATTTAATTGGGCGTTGGTCCATTGAGCTGGTATCGAGGAATCGCAAGTACTAGGATAACATGAAGCTTAAGGAAATCTGTTGCGAAGTAAATCTGTTAGTATGATAGCCGTAGTAGGGTAACATAAATTAAATGGAGAAGAAAACGTATTTTGAATTTGTCTGGTTCGGGGCAACGACTTTCTGAGTTGCGTAAAGTTTTACAAAACAAATAATTTTAAAGTTTGGTATAGACATTTTTAGTATTCAATTTTGTCATTAGTTTACTTGTGGTAGGATTCCTATGCGGGAATCTGTCTAGGTAGGTACCAACCCAGCGCCAGTTATTCTGTCGTGAATCAGTAGTGTGCAAACGTTACTGTGTTTTGGTATGAAGGGCACTGTGAGCTAGCGTAATTACTGGGCATATGAGACTTAAGAACTTATGTCTCAGGGTGACGGGCGCAGTGTGGTGTCACACAGAAAAATTCTGAGTTACACAGCATTTGTTGTGGGCGGACGTTGCACTTGCCATCAGGTGAACGTTTTACTCGTTTACAATAAAAACAAGTAGTTGCCGGGATGTTATACCAATTATGAATAAAGTTGTATATGTACATCATCGATCAGGGTCGGCTTTTTTGCGCGGGTGAAACCGCGGGGCATCATCTCATCATCATTTAAGCTTTTCACTAGTCCACTGCTGAACATAGGCCTCCCCCAAAGATTGCTACAAGCTTTGTCGCTCTCATTTTGGGGGGATTTTTCCATAGTTGCCACGCTTGGCAGGCGGATTGGCAACCGCAGTTTATTTGTTCAGATGTTCCAGGAAGATGCTGCATCTCCTGGTTTTCGTTTTCCTTCTGTGGAATTTTACGGGTGGTTACCTGGGGTGGTACCTACCTAGACGGATTCCTGCATAGGACTCTATGTCCGATATGTATAACCTTTTCAAATCTTACGAATATCTTCAACTAGATGTGCTCCGCGGTTTCAGCTGCGTTAAATAAGTCGACCATATGAATGCGCCGTAAGTCATAACATACCTCGCTGACCTCAGCATTTACAGTTCGGCCCTTTTACTACTTTAGGTAATGTTTGGTTCTCAATTAGATTTTAACATAAAAACTTACCTCAATAAATGGGCTATTAAATAGAAAAACTGTTGTTTAAATCGAGATAGTATTTTTTGAGATCAGCGCGTTCAAACAAACAAACTCTTTACCTTAATTATAGTATTAAGATAATAGAGCGGTTAAGTTTATCTGTCGATTTCGTTTTTTATATCCACTCAGTATCACAAGTTGCTGAAGACGTAGTCTAAAGCGGTGCGAGTAAAGTGGTTATAAAAACGATAGAATTAATGATTACATACGAAGAAGTTATCGTTGGCTCCGTTAAGTAGGAAGTCTTGTTAAACGTAAAGCTCAATCAAGACGATAGGGTTGCGACGTTATGTGACGGAGATATCGATAAATCAAATTGTACTCTATACATATCTTGCGATTGCACTGAAATGGAAAATCATACAGAAATGTTGTTTCAGATCGCGAATTGTCTGGGAAATATGTTATACTGCTATTTATCGGTTGCGGAGATAATATATGTAACTGGAAATGTAGATATCATTTCGGATTAATATAAAATGTCATACAAATCCTTACACAGCTACGGCTTTGGAAAAGAAACGTTAGGATTTACATAGTTAGTCTGCTGCCGCCAGCGGTTTTTCCGGACCGATACGACTTAGGGACCTTCAAGAAAAGAGCCTATTCCTTCCTCAAAGGCCGGCAACGCATCTGCTATTCCTCTGATATTGTAGATGTTCATGGGCGGCGGTGATCACTTACCATCAGGTGAGCCGCTTGCTCGTTTGCGTCCTCTAACATAAAAAAAAAAAAAAAGTTAGGAATAACGCGCCAAGTACGCCAGCTGCTGAACCTCGCCTTTACTGTGATTTCAATGCATTGCTTATAGAGGTGTATCTTATTCAAATTCAATTTATTTTTGCAAGACATTTTATAAATGTATGGAAAGGCATTAAAGTTATTTTCTCGATGTATTTGACATCGACAAACCGCTCTACACTATACCAAGCCAATCAAGACTATACTGGCGCTGGAGCGGTAATTAGATTGGGCGACGCGTGCGCCGGTCGCGACCCGGCATTACAATCGCGGTCGTCAGGGCTGCCAACTGAACATCAAGAAGAGATATCGCTACATTCTTAACTAAAACTGGAAAAGCAGATACAACATTAACATAATTTGAGTATATTTTAGTAACGTTTTATATTGTCTATAGATATATTCATAGATGTGATCACGGCGTCAAATTCCGAATACTGTCGGAAGCTATCAACTGCGTAGAAGATATTAAAGTGCAGATATTAAGTGTACGCGCAAGATCAGACGCACTCACTGATCCTAACCTATCCGCGCTCAATGTAACGCTCTTTCGATAAGATCGGAGGAAAGCTGGATACACGATAACATTAAACGCGATAAAATCCGTAAAATTAGTTTCATTTAAATCACAAGACATTAAGATTCGGACAACAAATTGTTCTTTGCAATTGTTATCTTATAAAATTTTAAAAATTCTAAATTCCAAACCGGGACCCACGACACAGTAGTCCAACCAATACGCCATGTGGTTGTCAAGTAGAAAGCTCGAGGTCGCAGCAATCACTACAACATTGCTCCTAACCGTCGTATTGTTCTTAAAATGTCGAATGATTACGTTTTATATGCAAACAAGCGCGCGTTGATTTGTCTGACGCTCCTGACGGCTGACACGGACCGATGTAATTGAACAGTGGGGGTAAACGTATAACAAATTGAATGTATTGAAAAACTTTAACCTCATAAACAAGTAAAGTTCTAAGTTAAACTTGAGCGAATTCAAAATTTGTGTCTACGATTCGTATTTGGGCTTCGCAAATATGATCATGTATCTGAATTTTATAAGCAACTCAAGTGGCTTCCCATCCGACTTCGCCGGAATACTCATATACTTTCTGCTTTGTACTGTGTGCTGTTCAACTCATCTACTCCTCTGTACTTAGAAAATAGTTTTGAGTATATTTCCTTATCCCATTATGAATTTCTTCGTTCCTCTGTCAACCTCTCCCTCCGGACTCCTGTGCACTACACTTCTTTCTTTAGTAAATCCTTTACTGTCACAGCTGTGCGCTTATGGAATTCCTTAACTTTGCACATACGACGTGCTAAGTCCCTCTTTTCTTTCAAAAACCTGCTTAGAGCTCATTACTTGAATATTTAACTCATGTTTTCACTTATCCGTTTGTTCTTAATCCTTTACCTTACTCTGTCGCTTTTTATCTGAGATGCTATCATCTAGTGTTTTTTTATATATTTATATGGTTTAGTGTACACCACCCTCTTTTTCTTCTTCTGGTTTTTCATTTTGCTGTATTAGTTCTCTGCGCTAAGGTTGTCTGAATGAAATCGCTTTCAGTGATAAGACCGCCTTTTGTACCTTAACTTAAATATAGTGCTTAGTCTTTATTTTTGTATTGGTGTACAATAAAGAGTATATTGATTGATTGATTAAAGTTCAATATATAATAACTAGTTAATTTCAATGCATGCCTACTAGTTTGCCGTGTGGTGGCGGCTCGTTAAAAGAATACTACCACTCCATCTCATCCAATGGATCTCGTAAAAGGCGAGTAAGGAATTAAACTGCACTGTGCACCCAACAGCGCATGGTGGCGATGGGCTCACCACCTATCACACCAAGTGCATTATATTGTTTTGGTGAAACGCGGATTGTGGCAGTCATCTGTTTTTGCAGTCATTGCCCAGTCTCTGACTACCCCTTATGGGATACAGTCGTGATCTTATGTATGTATGTAGTTTGAATGTGTCAAAATCTTTATCTATAGATTTTTAATTTTACTGTACTGTTTTACTGGTGAAACTGGAGAAACGTGAATCAGTATTGTACAAACATTGCTATGTTTCGAACGTAACTGAGAGCTAGCGTAATTACTGCGCATATGAGACTTAAGAACTGATGTCTCAGTGTCGTGTTTACGGAAAAGTTCTGGGTGACACAGCATTTGTTACGGGCAGACGTTGCACTTACCATCAGGTGAACGTTTTGCTCGGCTCGTCACTTTCTCCTGTAAAAAATATAAGTTTCTGGTTGAGTTTTTAATATTAGCACCATCATTTCAGACCATTACAAGTCCACTGTCGAAGATAGGCCTGCTTTAAAGAGTGCAAAAAAACATAATTCATACCAAAACACAGTCCTGAACCACCTTTATTAATGGATTTCCCTCAAAACCGTGACGGTCGACGCTACATTTAGTAGGGGGTCGCCCTACACTGCGTTTGTCGATACGAGGTTCTCACTCGAGAACGTTTCTTCCCTAACGGTTATCGAGTATCGGGTATCGAGTTGTAGGGTTGGTCTATTAGCATTTCCACTTGCTGATCTAGGACTATGACGACCTTTATGACACCCACGGGATGATTGAGTGCATCATGTATGGCTCAACTGCATATCCTGCCGTGAAGGTGTAGCACATACGTACAGTCACGCCTTTTTCCCATATAAGTGGTAGGCAGAGGCCACACACGTAGCTCACTATTCGTCCTCGCGGTAAACGTGACGTGACTGGTGGCGAAACACGTCGCCGCGATTTTAGTACGAGTCTAAAAAAAATCTTACTCCCCATTGCGTTCCCACAAGCAGCGAGAAAAGAGGCTGTCCATACCGAAGGTGCAGTGTACATAGATTACCGTGTTGCGAGCGGAAGGGCACTGATAGCTAGTGTAACTAACAGGGCATATTAGATTTTAGAATCGATGTCTCAGAGTGCGAGCGCAGTGTGATGCAACACGTAAATGTTCTGAGTGGCACCACTATTATGGGCAGATGTAGCACTTATCATCAGGTGAACAATATGCGTGACTAGTCATTGGAAGTGCCATTTAAAAAACCTCTGTTTTAACTAACCAACAGTGAAGACAGAGCTTGTTTTACTGGCAAATACAATGAATATCATCATCATACTTACTGGTGGTCGGATTCCTATGCAGGAATCCGTCTAGGTAGGTACCACCCCAGGGCCAGTTATTCTGCCGTGAAGCGGTAATGTGAAACATTACCGTGTTTCGGTTTGAAGGGCACTGAGAGCTAGCGTAATCACTGGGCATATGAGACTTAAGAACTAATGTCTCAGGGTGACGGGCGTAGTATGGTGTCACACAGAAATGTTCTGGGTGACACGGCATTTGTTATGGGCAGCCGTTACACTTACCATCCGGTGAACGTTCTGCTCGTTCCGTAACTTTTTATAATAAAAAAAATAAAAAAAAAACAATATCATTAGCCTGTCGCAGTCCACTGCTGAACATAGGCCTCTTCCAATAGGCGCCGTTTATCCCGATCTTCGGCTTCACGCGTCCAGTTGTTGCGAGCCGCCACCATCTAGCCAGGGGATGACGCACACTACGTTTCCCTAAACGCGGTCTCCATTCCAGGATTCGCCTACTCCAACGGTTGTCACTTTTGCAACAGATGTGGCCAGCGCATTACCACTTCAGTCTGAACTCGAAAGGCTATGTCAGTGACTTTAGTTCTCTGGCCGGATTTCTTCATTTCGAATATAATGCAAGTGACTTTAGTTCGCCGGCGGATTTCTTAATTTCGAAAATAGTATAATGAATATAAGTAGACAATTTAATAAAATAACAGTATTGTAAAGTTCTTCGTATCACAATACAAATGCTCGTATGTTTGTTCCATTAAATTAACTTTATAGTTAATATAACTACACAAAGCACTGTGAAATAGGAAGTGTATGCCGCTGCTAATGTGTCGGGGCGTTGTCAAGACGCGGTTCTCAAGCAAGCCATTATGGTGATGAGGATGTGTTCACTTGAGCCACAATTGTTGGCTGGCACTCCTGTGCTACATCCTTCTATCTAGCCGCGACAGCGGTGCTCAAACTTCTGCTATAGATTCATAAGGAATACGTCATGGATAAGTTTTTTGTAGTGAAACTTATCTGGGCGCAATGAGAGTAAAATTTCAATATTGAATTTGAGTACAGCGTTTTCGTGCAAAATTTCTATTAATCTTTATTAATATTTATCAATTAATTATCAATTGTTTATATACTGAGTTGTTATTTTACAGCGAGTAAAAGTTTTTGTTAATTCACCTTTTGTTTATTTTTTTTATCAAATTTCTAATATATACCTATAAGTTTCCCTTCTGCTGCGAGTACTGAGTTCGACGCGCTCTTTTGTTTTGAGTTTAGTATCTTTAAGTAGGTCTACGATCGGCAACTTATGGGGCAGACAGAATACCAAAAGACAAAACCAGTGCGGAGTACAAAGTTTAAAATCCTCATTATTCCCTTTCTAGACTAGCTGTACCTAGTAGAGGAGTTAGTTTTAATATCAAATATAATTGATTGTTAGCCGTGTGGTGGCGGCCAGAGAATCTATAATCTACCACCCCATCACTTCCCGCCGGTGTTGTAAAAGAGGGAATATAAAACAAGAAAATGGGCAGCAGCATCCTGGAACATCTTAATAAATAAACTGCGGTTGCCATCCCGCCTGCCAAACGTGGCAACTATGGCAAATTTATCAAGTTTGTGGCCGCTCGTCTTAAATGAGATAGTACATCTAATACCGGCACCAGTAAAATCCCTCCCGATTAAAGTAACTAACCGAGCCGAGGCCGGCCCCCTTGGGCACCCTCGAGTCAGTTACTCTCGCGCACAGGATGACGGTTTATGCTAAGGGGGCCTTTGCGCCAGTCATCCATAAATAAAGGTATCGCCTAAGTGCGATAAAGAAAAGAAGTGTTGGTAGGATTCCTATGCAGGAATCCGTCTAGGTAGGTACCACTCCAGGGCCAGTTATTCTGCCGTGAAGCAGTAGTGTGCAAACATTACTGTGTTTCGGTTTGTAGGGCACTGTGAGCTAGCGTAATCAATGGGCATATGAGACTTAAGTTCGTTTCGTCAATTTATACAGTTTCTGATTCTAATTTAATTGATTAATAAGAAATATATTAATTGCATTACCTTAAATATGCCTGTTTCCGAGAATGCTTTAAACGTTAAAAAATTTTAAATTGACAGATAATGTTTCAAAGTTTGAGGCGCACTAAACAGATGTATTAAGGAATGTGATAACATTGCTCGTGCGGAGGAAGGGAGGGGGAGAGTCGGTGCACACTCCCCGCAATTGACTTACGCCGTGGCTTGCTTCGTCGTGTCGCGCGGTGACGCAACGTGACGCGGCGCCAACCGCTGGACGCAACTACTCTGTGGCCGGCTCCGCGTATTGCGTGACAATAGATAAATAACAGGAACACGCTCGTTCCTTAACTAGGATACTGCTTTGTTAAGGGAGGAATGAATGTAGAGTCGGCATGTACACTGCCCACTGTATCACTTATGATAGTTTATTTCAATACATACATAGTACAAAAGGACCGTTGAGCGTCTGTTCTTCTGTGTGATCGCGCTAGTCTCGGGAACCACTGACCGAATGTGCATGTGGATTTCATTGCTATGATCTGAAGCCCTCCTCATCAGGTAAAACGTAAGCAAATAACACTTGAACAGCGAAGCGCTGTTCTCTTCATGAGGAGGTATACAGTGAGCGTCAACTAGTGTATGTATGTCTGGAGAAATAATATTTTACTTACGACAAGAATTAAAAAGACTGGTGGTAGGATCCCTATGCAGGAATCCGTCTAGGTAGGTACCGCCGCCGGGCCAGTTATTTGACCGTGAAGCAGTAGTGTGCAAACATTACTGTGTTTCGGTTTGAAGGGCACTGTGAGCTAGCGTAATCAATGGGCATATGAGACTTAAGAACTGATGTCTCAGGGTGACGGGCGCAGTGTGGTGTCACACAGAAATTTTCGGGGTGACACAGCATTTGTTGTGGGCGGACGTTGCACTTACCATCAGGTGAACGTTTTGCTCGTTTCGTCACTTTACACAATAAAAAAAATAATCCGCCAAAAACCAATATGCCACTTTTAAAACTTACACAAGTGTTATATCTGAAATAAACATACATAATATTACATTAACGAGCAAATATTCTTGCCCTGTGTAAATGTTATTGTATGTTCCAAATTAATGTATTCATTAGAACTACGCAGCAACTATTATTATATTTTGAACGTAACACATACACGCATACAGTCTCGCCTTTTGTCTATATAAGCAAAGAAACTACTTTACCACCAGTAAAGTAGTTTCTTTGCTTATTTCATACTAGCTGATGCCCCGCGACTTCGTAAGCGTGCATAAAGGTTTTTTAAATATCCCGTAGGAACTAATTGATTTTCCGGGATAAAAAGTATCCTATGCCCGTCACCAGGATGCAAACTACCTCTGTGCCGAGTTTCGTCAAGATCGGTTTAGAGATTGAACCGTGAAAAGTTAAGAAACAGACAGAGGGACAGAGAGAGCTACTTTCGCATTTATAATATTAGTACGGATATCTCGATGTAGTAGTTTAAGTACTTTGACTCGAAAAATGTGAAAGAAAACGATCCCGCAATTTCATGTAACCCTACACCATGCGAAGGAAAGAAGCCGATGGAGATTAAGAATTACGAAGGCAGAGTAGAAAAGCACCTTCTTCTTTCCTACCGAGGTGACTAAGGCTTTGTATGGACAGGTTTTATCCCTGCAGAATAACACCATAACAAGCAATGCTGACACTACACTGATCGTGGGAACGCAATAGGGAGTAAGAATTTTGGATTCGTAAAAAACTGGCGTTGACGTATTTCGCCACCCGTCACGTCTCGTTTCCGGAAAGTGGGTTATGTGAATGGCCTCTGCCTACCTCATATATGGGAAAAAGGCGTGACTGTATGTATGATAAAGTAGGTACAGAGAAAAACAACAGCAGCCCATTCAACCCTTTGGTTTGTTTTTGGCGAGTCTCTGTGTTCGCGCGTACACTTGTGGCTCTATAACATCTCCTGCGCAGTTGATAGCTCTCGACAATATTCGGAATGGTCGGAATTGGCCAAGAGAACATCAACCTTTTGGCAGTAAAGTAAGAAAAAGTAACAGCCTTTCAATGTCTCACTGCTGAGTACAGGCTTCCTCTCATTTCTGAGAGAGTTTGGAGCCGGGAATAGTCCGCCGCGCTGCTCCAATGCGGGTTGGCGGACTTCACATGTCCTCGAAATATTTCTATTCCTCGGACATGCAGGTTTCCTTACAATGTTCCGGTTTACCGGGGATTCAACCCAGGTTACTCGCGTACTATGAAAGTAAAGGCGAGCACCAGGCCCCTGAGCTACCACGGATTTTCAAATATTTTCTACCTTTGGTAGTAAGAAATCTAAAATGTAAGTGATGTCGGAAAAGTAATAATTCGTTCATTGATCATATCAGCCCATGGAACACAGGCCTTCTCCATAGATTGCCACAAAAGTATGTGGCTCTCATTGAGGGAATTTTGCCATAGTTGCCAAGCTTGGCAGGCGGGTAGATCACCGTAGTTTATTTATTCTGATGTTCCAGGAAGATGCCGCTGCATATCTACTGGTTTTAATTTTCCATCAGTCGACTTTTACGGGATGAGACGTATCCCAAATTTCAAGTCAACAGGTCTTGTAGACGGAGATATCGTGATGAGTCTGTGGTCAATAGCTTTATTACGATTTTTTATTATTACGATTTTTTTTTATACGACGAAGCTTTATTACGCGTTTATTTTTCTAACTGTCTTTTTTGTGTCAAGATGTTTTGTGAACAGTCATTAACACATTTAAATTGTTTACTATTTTTATAAACGACTGATATATGCGCAATTTTACGGTAAACGCTGGAGGATTCCATCCGTAGTTACATTAGGAAGATTAGAGATGATTTAGTTAATATAATCAGACGTTACTTTGTGGAAATCCATTATAATAAAGGTAAGAAAGTTAGTTTGCTAAGATCCGCATGAAAAATATAAAAAAAAAACATTCTATATTTTGCATGCGGATTTGTAAATAACCTAATAAAGAATTGTAAAGTTTCAGCCTATAAATGTCCTACTGCTGAGCACAGGCGTCTCATTTCTGAGAGGGTTTTGGAGCTAGGAAGAATCCGCCACGCTGATGCGGGTTGGCGGACTGCACATGTCTTCGAAATATTTTTTTTTATTTCTCAGACATGCAGGTTTCCTCACGAACTTTCCTTCACCGCCGAGCACGTGGTATATCAGCACTTAAAATAGCAATTAACAATTATGGTGGTGGCGGCACCGGGAATCGAACCCAGGTTCAACTCGCGTACTTTGAAATTTAAAGCGAGCGCCTAGTCCCTGAGCTACTCCTAAATATATATATTTATTTATCTTAACTTGGAAATGGGCCGGCCACATGGCTCGATTTATCTTGGCACCCACTAGGTACATCTTTTCTGCTCGACCCTAAGGTACACTGATAGAGAATGCCTTGTAACATTAAGTCCGTGGTTTTATACATCTATTATTTGTGTGTGCAAATAAAGTTTAAATAAAACCCTGATGGGGAAGACAGGTTCTCGAGTGGCAGCCTCGTGAAGTGTAGGGTGACCCCCCACTAGATGGATCGGCGACCTGCAAGGTTTTGCGGGCAGTCGATGGATGCATGTGGCTCAGGACCGTGTTTTGTGGCAATCTAAGGGGAGAGGTATGTATCACCAGGGTAGGCTGAAATGATGATGATGAACTTACCTTTTTGGACTTTTTGATTTAAGTTAATCTCGGATCAAGTACTTTCATAAGGTCGACGTGGCCTAATCAGAGTGCCTGACTTCTACGCGACTGGTCCTAGGTTGGAATCTCAGCCGGAGTCAACATTTGTACAAAAATCCTAGATTTTTTCGGTCTGGCAAATAAATTTTTAGGTTTCTGTTATTCTGCACAAATAAAGGCTGCCCGTACAATACCTCAGTCGCCTCTTACGACACCTCGTTAGGAAAGAGGAAGGTGATATACTCTCCCGGACACATATCCACCACGGTTCGGTTTTGTGACATCGATACTAATATTATAAATGCGAAAGTAACCGTGCCGTGTGGTGGCGGCTCGTTAAAAGAATACTACCACTCCATCTCATCCAATGGATCAAAAAATGGAATTAAACTGCACTGTGCACCCAACAGCGCATGGTGGCGATGGGCTCACCACCTATCACACCAAGTGCATTATATTGTTTTGGTGAAATGTGGATTGTGGCAGTCATCTGTTTTTGCAGTGAGTGCCCAGTCTCTGACTACCCCTTATGGGATACAGTCGTGATCTTATGTATGTATGTATGTAAGTAACTCGCTCCGTCCCTCTGACTGTTTGTTACCTTATCACAGTTCAACCGCTGAACCAATCTTGACGAAATTCAATCATGGTGATAGCTCGCGTCCTGGTGACGGACATTGGATACTTTTCATCTCGGAAAACGCCAAGTCGCGCGCATCAGATGGTTTTCATATACAACTTTAAGTACTATCTATGATGGTGTAATAAAATTTCTGTTCAACGATAGTATAAAACGTACTGATGACTCAATACTAAATTAAATAACTTGCTATAGATAATGAAAATAGCACACTATATGTGGCGAAAACTAAAGAGCCTGAATATTTTCAACGCTAGCAAACATCATAGACAAACATTTGCAAACAATTCATAATTATATTTTCACATGTGTGATTGTATTAATAGAGATATTTCATAAAAGTGACGGAACGAGCAAAACGTTCACCTGATGGTAAGTGTAACGTCTGCCCATAACAAATGCTGTGTCACCCATAAAATTACTGTGTGACACCACACTGCAACCGTCACCCTGAGACATCAGTTCTTAAGTCTCATATTCCCAGTGATTACGCTGGCTCTCAGTGCCCTTCAAACCGAAACACAGTAATGTTTGCACACTACTGCTTTACGGCAGAATAACTGGCCCTGGGGTGGTACCTACCTCGACGGATTCCTGCATAGGAATCCTACCTGTAAAATCCTACCTGTAAAATCCTACCTGTAAAATCCTAAATGTATTAAGTGTATTAAGTGGCAGTATGATGGTTTGTGTTACGTTCACAAATGGACTTTAAGTTTTTTATGGAAGAAAGTGATGAGACGAGGAAGTCGTTCACCTAAAGGTCAGTGCATCGTCTGCTCATAGCAAATGCTGTCACCCAGAAAAAAATCTGTGTGGCATTTCCGCGCTCGTCACCGTGAATTTTGTTTTGAAGATTTGGAAGAAGGATTTTAATACTATATGGTAAGTGCAACGTCTGCCCATAACAAACGCTATGTCACTCAGTACATCTGTGCGCTACCCGTCACTCTGAGACATCAGTTCTTAAGTCTCATATGCCCAGTAATTACACTGGCTATCAGTACCCTTCAGACCGAAACCCTGAATGTTCGCACGCTTAACTGCTGTGGTACTTTCCTAGACGAATTCTTTCATAAAAACCCTACCACAAGTAGATTAAATATTGACGTTGTTACTTGATAGAGGACCAACCAGGGCCATTCTCTCACGGAATACCAGCATAACCAATACTTCCATAAATCTTCTTACTGTGTGTGACAAGAAACGGATAAATTACTACCAACTAATCATTCAAATCAATTATTTCAACATATCAACCCTGCTATGTGGTGGCGGCTTACGCGAATCCACCACCCCATCTAGTCCCATTGGTGTCGTAAAACAAATGGCAGACAGACAGAGGGATAATAAAAACCAGGAGATGGGCAGCAGTGTTTTCCTGAAACATCTAAATAAATAAACTGCGGCTGGCAACCCGTCTGCCAAGGGTGGCTATAGCATTCCCCCTAAATGAGAGCTACAAACTTTTGTGGCAATCTATGGGGGAGGCAATATTTTTTCACTGGTGGTAGGATTCCTATGCAGGAATCCGTCTAGGTAGGTACCACCCCAGGGCCAGTTATTCTGCCGTGAAGCAGTAGTGTGCAAACATTACTGTGTTTCGGTTTGAAGGGCACTGTGAGCTAGCGTAATCACTGGGCATATGAGACTTAAGAACCTATGTCTCAGGGTGATGGGCACGGTGTGGTGTCACACAGAAATTTTCTGGGTGACATAGCATTTGTTATGGGCAGACGTTGCACTTACCATCAGGTGAGCGTTTTGCTCGTTTCATCACCTTATGCAATAAAAAAAAAGGTATATTCAGCAGTGGACTAGTAATAGGCTGAAATGTTGATGATGATGATGACTCGTCACTTTAAGTTGTAGCCCTTTAGGGTCTTAACGGCCTTAGCCTAAAGGGCTACAAGGCTAACATCCTGATGTTTTGTTGAGGGTAGACGTTGGCGTCCAAGGATCACGGTGGCCACTAAGTTTCTTGACTATGTGTTCGTTCAGTTCTATATATACAGACATAATATCGGGCAGGCAAGATCGAGGGATCCTGCTCAGCTGCTAGCTTGTCAGTATTCGCAGGTTGTCGCCGTGGTCTTGGTCGGTTTTATGGATCTTGGCAGACCATGAGATCAGAATCTCTGTTCACTTTTTGGAGATTAGTCAGTGGGTGGAAGTAGCATTTATCTTTCTAGCTAGAGAAATTGTCCTTAGATGTAAGAATGAATAGAAACAGAATGACAGATGTAAGCCTTCTTCCTTCTATAGCTACAGATACAGTTCTATAGATACAGCAGGCTTACATGTAATGATTTCTTATATTTACGCGAACACTACACATTTAAATGAAAACCAAATTTTACGGATTTTATCGCGTTTATATTTACTATTTATAACTCGACGTTTCGAGTGCTTTACAGCACCCATGGTCACGGGGGGGCTGAGGTGACAGATGTCCTGATGTCATAGTTAACCCGAAGTACCTTCAGCTTTTAATTATTATGCTTGCATCTTCTGTAATTTAGCTTATGTCGACTATCTACTTACAAATATATTGTGAATATTATAGAATTTAGTAACGTTTATCGTGATAAATATACAAATAAATAAAATTGAAGTGTCTGTTTGTAATAACAAAATAACAGCTTTTTACTCAGCGCTTATGAATGTGTAGACTTTTTTGTCTGTCTGTCCGTTTGTTCCGGCTAACCTCGGAAACGGCTGGACCGATTTTGACGGGACTTTCACAGACAGACAGCTGATATTTTCCAAAAATTATTAGGGTTCCGCGCAAAAAATATTAAAACTCCAAAATCCCATTCAAATAGGGAAGTATAGATGTAAATCATCGATCGGGCTTTTTTCCGCGGGTAAAACTGCGGGATACAACAGCCAGTTATAAAATAAATATAAGTGGCAGGTGGTTGGTGCAGAGACAGGTTGTAAAACCTCTGTCTGCGGTACAAGAACTGGTTTGAGCTGTATTGATTTCAAAAATACCAGAGAACACTGAACACGGAGGAAATTCTCATATCAGGAATGCTATTACACTAGGTTTTGATATGCATCTGTTCTTGATGGTATCTCCGAATAATGTCGAAATCTATCTGCGCGGGAGATTTGGATGGAGGTTCTTGGAAGAAAGTGACGAGGCGAACAAGCCGTTTCCCTGATGGCAAGTGCAACGTCTGCCCATAACAAACGCTGCTTCACCCAAAAGCATTTGTGTGGCACCACACTGTCCTCGTCATCCTGAGACATTAGTTCTTAAGTTTTATATGCCCAGTAATTTCACTACATGTCAGTGCTCTTCAGACCGAAACAAAGTAATGTTAGCGCACTACTGCTTCCCGGCAGAATATCTTTCCCTGCGTTTGTATCTAGACGGATTCCGCATATCCATCTTAACATCAGAAACAATATTAACATAGCATAATGTCTTACGGTGTTCTGTTATGGGGAAATGCAATAGACGTAGACGTAATTTTGTTTTGAAGATTTCGAAGAATGATTTTAAGAGAAAGTTTTGGAAGAAGGATCTTGAAAGTGATGGGAGGTAGAAGCCGTTCACTATATGGTAAGTGCAACGTCTGCCCATAACGAACGCTATGTCACTCAGTACATTTCTGTGCGCTACCCGCCACTCTGAGACATCAGTTCTTAGTCTCATATGCCCAGTAATTTCACTAAGCGATTAGTGCCCTTCAGATAGAAATACAGTCTATCTTTTGTCATCAGAATATCTGGCTGTTCCAAATTCCTACGTCACTCGATCTATTAAAACTCTCTGTTAGCTAACATATCTATATAATTGCATTTAAATTGCCATTTTCATGAAACAAATCGTTTGTTTTGATTGATCCGCGGACGTGCAGTGCCGGCCGTCACGTACGCGCCGCCCTAATGGCGGCACGACGATTTCCTTAATTGATTATTAATGGCCTCTAATTATTTTAACCAAAAGTATACAGGAAGGAAATAAGTGGAGATCGAAAATGAAGAACGAAAACGCAAAATCCCTTATTGGAAAGTCGGAAACTCTTCCATTGAACTCGGTCGGAGAGTGTTTTAATGAAATGTATTTAACGGGAATTTTTTTTTCAGAGACCAGACCAGCAAAACTTTAAGTGCAACGTCCGCCAATAACAGAGGCTGTCTCATCCACAACATTTCTGTGCACCGCACTACACCCGGTCCTCTTCTTTGATTATTTTTACTTATATGCTATTATACTACCACTCCATCTCATCCAATGGATCTCGTAAAAGGCGAGTAAGGAATTAAACTGCACTGTGCACCCAACAGCGCATGGTGGCGATGGGCTCACCCCCTATCACACCAAGTGCATTATATTGTTTCGGTGAAACGTGGATTGTGGCAGTCATCTGCTTTTGCAGTGAGTGCCCAGTCTCTGACTACCCCTTATGGGATACAGTCGTGATCTTATGTATGTATGTATGTATGCTATTATTATTATCATTTATTGATTCATACCAAAGCTACTAGCTTTGGTATGAATCAATAAATAATCATTAAACTAATTCAAAAACAACATTAGCACATTAATGACAATTGTTGCTTTGGCTCTGTTGCTCAAGTCACGTCGCCTCTAGGCTAGATGTTTAGCGATAACAGCAGGAAAACATTGAGTAATTTGTAATTAATGATGGAACATTCTAGCTGCCGAGTTTCTGTTACATAGTTGTATTTCTGAGGCAGTGTGGCAGAGTGGTCCAGGGGTCAAAGCGCGTGACTACGACGCCGCGGGATCTGTGCTCGAATCGCAACTGGTGACAACATTTATGGAAGAGAACAAATTGTTTATTTTGGGCCTGGTTGTGTTGCGTACTCCCGTGTCTCTGACGCTACACCCTAGCGTACCTCCAGTCATATAGGTTTTTGGTGGTAGGTTACCTATACAAAAACCCGTCTAGGCTGGTACCACCGCAAGGCCAGTTATTCTGTCGCGAAGCAGTAGTGTGCAACCATATTGTGTGTAGAGTGACCTGGGTTCGGTTCCCGGTGCCGGCACCACTAAAATTGTTAATAATATTATAAAGTCATAATTGCAATTTTAAGTGCTGATTTACCACGTGCTCGGCGGTGAAGGAAGACCATCGTAAGGAAACCTGCATGTCTGAGAAATAAAAAATATTTCGAAGACATGTGCAGTCCGCCAATCCGCATTGGAGCAGCGTGACGGATTCTTCCTAGCTCCAAAACCCTCTCAGAAAGGAGAGGAGGCCTGTGCTCAGCAGTGGGACATTTATAGGCTGAAACTTTACTTTACTTTTATGTTGTTTCGGTTTGAAGGGTACTGTGTAAGCTAGCGTAATCACTAGGCACATATGAGACTTAAGGACTGATGTCTCAGGGTGTCGGGCGCAGTGTGGTTCGCACACAGAAATGTTCTGGGTGACACAGCATTTTTTTTTATTATTGCATAAAGTGATGAAACGAGCAAAACGTTCACCTGATGGTAAGTGTAACGTCTGCCCATAACAAATGCTGTGCCACCCAGAAAATTTCTGTGTGACAATTAACTGTGCCCATCACCTTGAGACATAGGTTCTTAAGTCTCATATGCCCAGTGATTACGCTAGCTCTCAGTGCCCTTCAAACCGAAACACAGTAATGTTTGCACACTACTGCTTCACGGTAGAATAACTGGCCCTGAGGTGGTATCTACCTAGACGGAATGTCCCACTGAGCTCAGGCCTCCTCTCATTTCTGAGAGGGTTTTCAAGCCGGGAAGAGTTCTCCAAGCTGCTCGAGTGCGTGTTGGCGGACTTCACATGTCCTCGAAATATTTTTTATTTCTCAGACATTCAGGTTTCCTCACGATGTTTTCCTTCACCGCCGAGCACGTGGTAAATCAGCACTTAAAACTGCAATTACTAATTTTAGCGGTGCCGGCACTGGCGAAGAAACTTCAATAGCGCGATGATGGACTTATGAGATATTTCTTGAGCTTCTCATGTGGCAACACAGATGTCACTACTAGACCACTAGTTAATATTTTTTTCCGTAAACCCCGAGTCCCTCTAAAATGATTTTTTATCCGGCAAGGCAAAAACGACCTCTGTGAACGACCCCATATAGTGCCCCAGACTGTGGTAATTTCAGTTCTGGATTAACGTGTTTGCCATTTTTTTACCAACTTTTTTTTTCTTTTATCACATAAAGTGTTTTGTTACGATTATAGTTTGTGAAGTTTCCTGAGATTGTAAAAGTAGAACCACATCATTAATAATTATTTCGCTTCAAATGTGTTGATTTTGTATCGAATTTCTTTTCAATTAACAATTGTGTTATGGGATGAATGCAGTGTGCATGGTCCTTAGGACCCCACGGATAGTGCGTCCCTGGGGTCCGATCGGTCTTAAGAATGTCTGCAGTAACTTCTTCGGGATGGAGCTTATGCCATCTCCAAAGATACCATTAGTTCCGGTTATCTTAAGGAGATGTAGTGTGATTAATTGTATTTTGATGTATACTCCAACACATCTATGATGTCAGTTGAAATTAGAAATTCGTCTTTAACATTTATTTATTTAATGTCAAGCATGCAACTACCATTACAGGATTCATCTAATGGGTTAGTGTAGTGATTAACCGTTTGCATAACACATATATGAAAAGGATTAGCAAGCTGAAGTGGCAATGGGCCGGCCATATAGCTCGTAGAACCGACAACCGTTGGGGAAGAAAGGTTCTCGAGTGGCAACCTCGTACCGGCAAACGCAGCGTAGGGCGACCCCCCACTAGATGGAGCGACGACCTGCACGGTTTTGCGGGAAGTCGATGGATGCAGGTGGCTCAGGACCGTGTTTTGTGGCAATCTATGGGGGAGGCCTATGTTCAACAGTGGACTGTAATAGGCTGAAATGATGATGATGATGATATATGAAAATATAAAAACTTATAAATAACACAAAACATTTTTTTATATATATTAATTTGCTCAAAGTCTTTCCTTGTGGTTTCATGTCAATCCGGTGTCTGGTTCATCATTTTAAAAAAAAATGGATAAATTGTCGCGACGAGCAAAACGTTCAGCTGATGTTAATTGCAACGTCTGCCCATAACACATACCGTATCACCTAGAATATTTCTGCGGCACTACACTGCGCCCGTCACCCTGAGACGTCAGTTCTTAAGTCTCATATACCCAGTGATTACGCTAGCTCTCAGTGCCTTCAGCCCTATTCCCTTTCTAACATGTTAGTTTTATTATGATTTACCATAGCAGCGTTATTATTAAACTTTTCTCGGACATTCTGCGGGCGTGATATTTCTCCAGTCGATCCGATTTCTTCAGCCATTGCCTAGCGCATCATGTACTCCATAAGACTACTAACATTTGTGCAGATTTTTTTTTGGATAAGAGCAATCATCATCATCATCTATCACCATAATCTCAGCCTATCACTAGTCCACTACTGAACAAAGGCCTACTGTAGGAACTAGTTTGCCAAAAAAGTTTGTAGCTATCATTTTGGGGGATTTTGCTATAGTTTTTTATATTGTCACGATGGCAGGCGGGTTGGCAACTGCAGTTTATTTATTGAGATGTTCTAGGAAGATGCTGCTGCGTGATCATTTTACTGCTTTTGCTGGTTTTCATTTTACCTTTGTCGACTTTTACGACACCCACGGGATGAGATGAGTTGGTAGATTCTCTCAAGCCGCCACCACACGGTAAGCCATCATACTCATCATCATTTCAGCCCATGACAAGTCTACTGTTGAACATAGGCTTCCCTCATAGATCTCAACAAAACTCTGTCCTAAAGCACCTGCATCCATCGCCTTCCCGCAAGACAGTTCGCCGGTCCGTCAGTATGAGGTCGCCACTAGAGAATCTGTCGTCTAATAATCTTCCGATATAAGTAACGATATTGAAATGACACTAACTTTATTAATTTTAAATTGTAAACGAGTGTAAAGAGTCATTTATTTATTATTAGAAACAATTGCCCAGTCCTTGGCCCACAGAGTGACGTGGGCGAGTAACATGTATTTAATTACATTATTTAATTGTTTATTTCGTCGATTTAATTTCCATTATCTAATGACACAACAAAATAAATATACGAGTACAATGTCAGCATGGAATTTATAATTTTGTAAATAATATAATATAATGTAATGTAATGAGCCGTGGTAGTAGGGGCTAGGCGCTCGCTTTTAATTTCATAGTACGCGAGTGACCTGGGTTCGATTCCCGGTGCCGGCACCACTAAAATTGTTAATTGCAATTTTAAGTGCTGACTTACCACTCGTGCTCGGCGGTGAAGGAAAACATCGTGAGGAAACCTGCATGTCTGAGAAATTAAAAATATTTCGAAGACATGTGAAGTCCGCCAACCCGCATTGGAGCAGCGTGGCGGATTCTTCCTAGCTCCAAAACCCTCTCAGAAATGAGAGGAGGCCTGTGCTCAGTAGTGGGACATTTATAGGCTGAAACTTTACTTTACTTTTTATGTAATGTAATGTAATCTAATTTGTTTCATAAAGTAAATGGAACCCATTATTCTTCTTTTTCTTCTGATTTGTAATTTAAATATCTAAAAAGTATGATGGCTTCTGATAGGTTTTATCTCACAAGGAGGAAAAAGTTATAACAAAATAACAAATGCTGTGGCGCCCAGAACCTTTCAGTGTGACACCACACCGCGCTCGTCACCCTGAGACATCAGTTCTTAAGTCCCATATATTAACATAATTATACTACCTATCAGTGTCCTTCAGACAGAAACAGTAATGTTTGCACACTACACCTACACGGCGTAATAACTAGCACTGCGGTGATGCATATGGCCGACGGCGGCCATGATTTTTGTTTTAGTAATATCCTTAGTCAAATCTTACGATACTCACGAAAAGACGTGGGATGGTATATTCTCTCACGGCGTCACCACACGGAGTCTATAGCGTGATGGAGAATATATAAAAAAATCTGTAACTTAATTTTTGTTTGCGGGGCAGCACAGGTGCGTTCTGGGTGACACAGCTTTTGTTATGGGCAGAGGTTGCACTTACCGGCAGGTGTAGGATTTGCTCGTCTTTTACTTAAAAAATCCATCCATCCATTTCAGCCTACCATTAGTCCACTGCTGAACATAGGCCTCCCCCATAGAGTGCAACAAAAGTTTGTAGCTCTCATTTTGGGGGGATTCTGCCATAGTTGCCACGCTTGGCAGGCGGGTTGGCGACCGCAGTTTATTTATTATGATGTTCCAAGAAGATGCTGCTGCCCATCTTCTACTTTTAATTTTCCCTCTGTCGACTTTTACGACACCCACGGGACGAGATGGGGTGGTAGATTCTCTTAAGCCGCTACCACACGGCACGGCTTAAAAAATAAATTTATGCAAATACATATCTTGGTATTGTGTACAGAGAAGTATTCATACTTAAAAGTGTTAAAAAAATCCAAAGTAAAATTAAACAGTCTGGTGTTATTGAATCAAAGAGACTTTATACACCTCTACGGTTTCGTGGAAGTTGGAGTGGAGGTGTCGGACGGGACCCATCGGTGTGATGGATGATTAACGATCGCTTGCGTACTGACAGCCGTGTCTGATTGTCCGTTTGTTTGTACCACTGGTTTGTGATACTCAGGTGCATAACTGTTCGCGTTTGTTTGCCACAAATCACGAGAGGTTCAAAAGACTAATTTGAGAATTTGCAAGTGCGTGCCGATAAATGAAAAAAATTATAAAGAACATATTATAGACTAGAAAATCGCAATCAAACTTGAGAAAGCAACTATCACGCCACTTTACCATATAAGAGGTAGACAGGGACTACATCTGCCGCCCAGTTTTTGCAGCCGCAGAAAACGAGACGAGTATTATGTTTTTTTTATCGTTAAAGTGATGAAACGAGCAAAACGCGCACCTGATGGTAAGTGCGACGTCTGCCCATAACAGTTGCTGTGTCACCCAGAAAATTTCTGTGTGACACCACACTGTGCCCATCACCCCGACCCAAGAAGAGTCATTCGTCCAGTCCATAATGCCTCAGTTCAGGTTGTCTAACTTAGAGCCGAACTTACTTCATCGGTATGCCGATTTCCTCATGATATTATTTTCATTCGCCAATTACATATTTTTTTTTATTGAATAAAGTGATGAAACGAGCAAAGCGTTCACCTGATGGTAAGTGCAACGTCTGCCCATAACAAATGCTGTATCACCCAGAAAATTTCTGTGTGACGCCACACTGTGCCCATCACCCTGAGACATAAGCTCTTAACTCTCATATGCCCAGTGATTACGCTAGCTCACAGTGCCCTTCAAACCGAAACACAGTAATGTTTGCACACTACTGCTTCACGGCAGACCAACTGGCCCTGGGGTGGTGTTAGTGCCTAGTGTTACTGTTTATGGACGGCATATGTTGGCGGTTCCCGGTGGCAGTATTAATTTGCTTGTACATGCTATTTTGGGATGACGTTGCTCTTTAAAAACTAGGTAAGAAATTTATAATTTTTGCGAGTGGTTCTTACCATAGTAACTTTCATTCAGTATATTTTAAAGCTTTTACTCGTTTTCGTAACTAGAAGAAGCCATTTAAATATATCGATTTTGAAATTCCTCAGAATTATTTGAAGTTTTAACAGCAATACGCTTCTCTTTCGTTCTTGGACCACACGCAGTTTGATAGATGAGGTGACGGTAAATTTAAACATATTGCGATTTTCAATAGTTATGAATTAAAACTGAGTTTTTGTGATAAAGTAGCGGGAAGTCATCACCAAAAGACCGATGCATGATATGAGGGCCAGTTTTGTACGGAATAATGTTGGTTGATTCTTGACAAATCGATTTGGAATTCTATTTACCATTAAAAAAAAAACGATACACAGGGATTTTTCTTGTATCGTGGGTGCGACTCGAACCTAGGACTCGCCACGTAGGAGGTACTTTGACTACTAGGCCACGCAGTCCTCCCCACAGCATTATATTTAAAATCAAGTTCATTGTTTTAATGTAATTTCGACAAAAAAAAATTGATTTGTCATTTTGTTGATATATTTTTTAAATATTAAAAAACTTGGACTATGTTCAGCAGTGGACTTGTGATGGGTTGAAATGGTGATGGTGATGATAATCTGAAACCAGAAGGTTTGCTAATTTTATGTCGCTATTTTATCTACCGGCTCGGCTAATACTCTACTCGGTTCAATTCCCGTACCCAGCGATACGGCGCATGATTCAGTCACTTCATTCAGAATTCGCGAAATGCGCAGAATTCAGTTGCTTAGCCAATAAGAGATCGCCAGTCAATTAAATTTCTACACAGGCCGTGTGGTGGCTTAAGAGAAACTTCCACTCCGTCTCATCCCACAAGTGTCGTAGAAGTAGACAGAGGGAAGATTAAAACTATAAGACGGGCAGCAGCATCTTTCTGGAGCATGTTAATAAATAAACTGCATTAGCCAACCCGCCTGTTAAGCGCGGCAACTATGGAAAAATCCCCCCAAATGACAGCTACAAACTTTTGTGACAATCTATGTTGGTAGGCCTATGTTCGTCAGTGGACTAATAATAGGCTGAAAAGAAGAAGAAAGAAGCTGATACAATTTCTACATATGATATAGACGGTTGTTTCATAGTTTCTGGATGTTTGCGCTGAACATGCACAAAAGCGTAGGGCAACTTTTTGTTTAATAGAAACTAATAAAAAAGTTAGTACAGAGAAATAGATATTAATAAATTTAACAACTATAACCGTCATCGGGAATCGCTACCAAATACCCTCCGCCATTACAGCCGCCGTCTGCCTGTCGTTGGCTCACTATAATTTTTTTTTCTGCAAAGTATTGAAACGAGCAAAACGATCACCTGATGGTAAGTACAACGTTTGCCCATAACAAATGCTGTGTCACCCAGAACATTTCTGTGTGACACCTGACTGTGCCCATCGCCCAGAGACATCAGTTGTTAAGTCTCATATGCCCCGTCATTACGCTAGCTCATAGTGCCCTTCAAACCGAAACACAGTAATGTTTGCACACTACTGCTTCACGGCAGAATAACTGGCCCTGGGGTACCACCCCTACCTAGACGGATTCCTGCATAGGAATCCTACCACCAGTCATCATCATTTGATAATGCCTCGTTTTGAGATGAGACAAATGTCGTGTTTTCGACTTCAGTGGTGTGTATTGCCTAGTGGTATTGTTTTAGTGGTGGAGGGTATCTGGTGGCAACTCCTGGTGGAGGTATTAGTTAACTTGAGCACTCTATTGAGGGAGGGCGGGCGGTGCTGTTCAAAAACTGAGTAATACACACCATTTTAAATTTTGCATGCGGATCTTAGCAAATTAACTTTCTTTCGTTCATTACAATACAGATTTGCAAACTGTATACATTTTTGTTAACCCTTTGCCTTTCATAGAAGCCTTGGAGATGTGTCTATCTGATATGATTTAGAGGCGCGATGAATCGAAGTAAAAGCTAAAACTCCCAACACATTCAAAACAGATGAGGCCAGTAAAGATTTAACAGGTGTAGTTAGACACGGTAACGATAACTCTAAAAGGTAAACCATGTTTCATTTAAATAACTGATTCGGTTTAAATTTATTGCGAATTAAGCAACAAGTATACAAGGCACCGTAGCTATAAAGTTTTATTTAACATTATTGAGTGATTATATTAATTAGACAGAGACATTGGATGAAAGTTTGTTGTTTGTGGTCTATATTCAAGTGGGAATGAGAGGAAATATTTATCCATACTAATATTAGCCGTGTGGTGGGGGCTCGTTAAAAGAATACTACCACTCCATCTCATCCAAAAGATCTCGTAAAAGGCGAGTAAGGAATTAAACTGCACTCTGCACCCAACAACGCATGGTGGCGATGGGCTCACCACCTATCACACCAAGTGCATTATATTGTTTTGGTGAAACGTGGATTGTGGCAGTCATCTGTTTTTGCAGTGAGTGCCCAGTCTCTGACTACCCCTTACGGGATACAGTCGTGATCTTATGTATGTATGTATGTAATATTATTAATGCCAAAGTAACTCTCTCTGTCCTCTGTCGGTTTGTTACCATCTCACAGTTCAACCGTTGAACCGATCTTGACGAAATTTGGCACAGAGATAGTTTGCATCCTGGAGACGGACATAGGGTACTTTTCATCCCGGAAACTACCATATTTCCCACGGGATGTTTAAAAACCCTATATCCATCCGGACGAAGTAACGGGTCTCAGCTAATATTCTATAATTTTAAACAGATTTTTACAATTATATAAAAACCTTATTATGCTAGAGCCCTCGAATCTTCAGGTTATAAACAGCTATAAATTAAACGCGATAAAATCCATAAAACTCATCGTCATCATTTCAGCTTATCAGCAGTCCACTGCTTAACATAGGCCTCCCCCGTAGGTTGCCACAAAAGTTTGTAGCTCTCATATTGGGGGTATTTTGCCATAGTTGCCACGCTTGGAAGGCATGATGGCAACCGCAGTTTATTTCGTCGGACGTTCCAGGAAGATGCTGCCCATATTAAGCCTTAAGATTCTCTGAAGCTGCTACACACGCCGACCGCCATTTTTTTAAATTGCTGAACAATCATAGAGTTGGCATCAGGGATCGATTACGGGTCACTGGCGTACTGTGAAATTTAAAATTTAAACATAGCGTAATTAAAAATCTGAATTACGAATTTCTGTTTGTTTGTATGCGCGCTACATTGTGTGTTAATGAGCATTTGTATGATAATTTACGATTTTACATTTGTTTTTGGAGGAATACGCTGTTCAAATCATTTCCTTGTTTGGCAGTTACTATTCTGTCGCTTTAATTCGAACAATGATGATGATGAACTTCCGAATACTGTCGAGAGCCATCAACTGCGCAGCAGATATTATAGTGCCACAAGTGTACGCGCAAACACAGAGGCACTCACTCGTCCCAACCTACCCGCGCTCGATGTAACGCTGACGTGATAAGATCGGAGGTAGGCTGGGCTTGTCAGAAACACGGGGACAAACACAACACAACTGGACCCGAAAACCAACAATTTGTGTTTTAGCACAAATGTTGGCTCCGGCTGGGATTCGAACCCAGGACCCGCGGCGTAGTAGTCAGGTACTCTGACGACTAGGCCACGCGGTTCAAACAATATAAAAAGTATTTAAATGAGAACATAAATCTGTTTATTAGAAATAAATGTGTTCATAATATAAATACTGAGAACCAGCACAAACTAATAATGCCAGTTACTAGACTTTGCAGAGCCTTGGCAGCTCACTGGCTAGGCGCTCGCTTTAAATTTCATATTACGCGAGTGACCTGGCTTCGATTCCTGGTGCCGGCACCACTAAAATTGTTAATTGCAATTTTAAGTGCTGATTTACCACTTGCTCGGCGGTGAAGGAAAACATCGTGAGGAAACCCGCATGTCTAAGAAATATTAAATATTTCGAAGACATTTAAAGTCCGCCAACCCGTATTGGAGCAGTGTGGCGGACTCTTCCCGGCTCCAAGACCCTCTCAGAAATGAGATGAGAGGGGGCCTGTGCTCAGCAGTGGGCCATTTATAGGCTGTTACTTTACTTTTTTTTTACAGAATCAGTAACTCTTTCATGGCGCAATGTATTCGCTCTTGCAACAAAATACCAGAAAGTGCACAGTCTTTCAATTAAAAAAGTATTTTTTTTTTATTAAACTAAGGCTTTATAAAAAATAATAATAATATTAATAAAATACTGTTTCTACATCTTTACATTTATTATGCTTATGAGAAATAATCGACAAAAAAATTTGCCCGCTGTTCTTCTTTCTTGTTTGTGGTTTCTTGCTAGTTGTTCCTTTTTTTTTTACGAAACATTTACTTAAATAATTATGTTATGTATATGACCTACATTGAATATAAATTCTTATATTCTGTTCTATAGTTTTTGCCGTGTGGTGGCGGCAGTGCCGCGTGGTGGCGGCTCGTTAAAAGAATACTACCACTCCATCTCATCCAATGGATCTCGTAAAAGGCGAGTAAGGAACTGCACTGTGCACCCAATAGCGCATGGTGGCGATGGGCTCACCACCTATCACACCAAGTGCATTATATTGTTTTGGTGAAACGTGGATTGTGGCAGTCATCTGCTTTTGCAGTGAGTACCCAGTCTCTGACTACCCCTCATGGGATACAGTCGTGATCTTATGTATGTATGTATAGTTTTTAACGGAGTTCTGGAAAGTTAAAAGGGAGTTGGCGAATGTTTCATTATTTAATACAAGAATTCGAGAGCACCGGGTTATATTTAGCGATTAATAATCAACTGTAAGTAAATAGAGTTTTTTTTATGGAAGAAAGTGACGGGACGAGCAAATCGTTCACCGGCTGGTAAGTGCAACGTCTGCCCATAACAAATGCTGTGTCACCAGGAATATTTCTGTGTCATTTCTTAAGCTTTATTTGTCCAGTAATTACACTAGCTGTCAGTGCCGTTCAGACAGTAATATTTGTATACTGCTACTTGACGGGAGAATAACTGACCCTGCGGTGCTACACACCTAGACGGATTTGATACTTAGAAGGATTGGATAATAAATCGGCGGATTCACAAAAATACATAAGCAAGACATTGACATAAATTAAATGGAAATTCAAAGAAATATTAATAAGATTTCGTATTTTGTGTAGTAGTATCGTAGTGTGTATAAATTGCATATATACAAACTCCCAGTTCCGAAACATATATACAGGGTTTTTGTTCACTCCTTCTCAGAAAAAGTACGGTGTGCCTATCACACTAGGTACGCTATAGGTGAAATAGAAGCCCGTAGCCTCAAAATCGATTCTTGCGAACTGCCACCGGAGCCGGAGCACGTAGATCTTCACGGCGACTGTGAAATGTCCTAAATCTCTGAACACTTCAGAGCATTATCACGGCGGTTTTTCGAAAAATCCGCGGGTCATCCAAACCCGCTGGTGGTTAAAGCAGCAAATAACCGACCAGATAGAAACGTGACCGAACGCAAACGTCGCCCGCGAAACGTGCTAGACGACACGGACGTCTCAGCACTCCCTGACCACGAAACGGTCAATCACGGTCCAGGCTACACTGTACACACAGTTAATAGCTTTCATATAACACGCACCACGACGCGCGACCGCCGTAGAGAGCGGCGCGCACCAGTCGACAATCACACCGAGTACACACGATACACCCGTGTTCCAGGGCGGTTCTTACCGCCCAGAGTTACCGAGACTCAAGTCGACAGTACGAATGAAGGCCCGCAGCCTCCCGCGGACGGTCATTAGACGACTTTAAAAACTTTTAGAGATATTCTAAATCGCGCAAGCACGCAGCGAACGCGACAGTCCGAATTTCGAGGTTATTGTAGGAGTTTATTTACGTATTTATGTTTGGGTCAAACCGAACCTGGCACGCCGGCCCCTGGCCCGTGAGCTCAGTATCCGATGAAGCTGTAAAGCCAAAAAAGGCTAACAGCAATTACATCACCGAAATTATATAAGCCCGTGGCATGTTTATTTTACTTATTTTTAAGTTTTATTTATTGCCGCGGTAGGGTAATATGTCTTAGGTTTATGTAGTTTGTTTGATGTACGGGACTCTAGTAAAGCCAAAGATAGTCAATTTATAATACCGTGTATAGTTTTTATCACACCCTAACTTTTCTGGCAGGGAGAGCACAATCATCCTGTATGTATTAGTACTGTGCGGAAATCGAATCCGCGACGCAGATGACATTCGCTTCGCTAGTGCGCCGACCGCGCTGACCCATACTAATATTATAAATGCGAAAGTAACTCTCTGTCCCTCCGTCTGTTTGCAACCTTTACAACGTCCAATCGCTAATCTTGACGAAATCTGCCACAGAGATAGTTTGTGATAGTTTGCCTAGAGACGGACATAGAATACTTTTAGTGCCGGAAAATAAAATGGTTCCATCCGTATATTTGAAAAACCTATATCCCCGCTTACAAAGTCGCGGGCATCAGCTAGTAGCTTTATGTTCCTCAAATGTGGGGCACACCAAAGCCCGCTAGACGATGTCACCCAATCGGCAACAATCAGCTAGGCACGATCACCCTGTTCGGACGCCCTATTCCCTGGGAAAAGAGCGTCAAATACCTCGGGGTCACGCGACGTTAGACGCAGCGATGTCGTTCGCTGCACACATTAAAAACATACGCAATAGAGCGGCTTTTATCTCAAGCCGTCTATACCCATTAACTTGCTCCTCAGGCAAAATGTGCTTAAGACACAAACTTCGCCTCTATAAGACTTGCATAAGACCCGTAATGGACTATGCTTGCGTCGCTTTCGCTCACGCGACGGGCAATCAATTAAAGAAGTCACAGAGCGTTCAAAATCGATTCTTGCGAACTGCCACCGGAGCCGGTTGGTATCAACGCAATGTAGATCTTCACAGCGACTGTGAAATGCCCTTAACCTCTGAACACTTCAGAGAATTATCACGGCGGTTTTTCGAAAAAGCCGCGGTTCATTCAAACCCGCTCGTGGTTAAAGCAGCAAATTACCGACCAAACAGAAACGCGACCGAACGCAAACGTCGCCTGCGAAACGTGCTAGACGACACGGACGTCTCAGCTCTTCCTGACCACGATACTGTCAGTCACGATCCAGGCCACACTGTACACACAGTCAATAGCTTTAATATAACACGCACCACGACGCGCGACCGCCGTAGAGAGCGGCGCGCAATAGTCAATAATCACACCGCGTACACAAGATTCACCCGTGTTCCAGGGCGGTTCTCACCGCCCAGAGTTACCGACACACAAGTCAACAGTCCGAATGGACGCGCGCAGCCTCCCTCGGACGGTCATTAGACGACTTAAAATATTTAAGATTTTCGAAATCGCGAAAGCACGCAGCGAACGCGACACAGTCCGAACTTCGAGGTTTTTGTAGGAGTTTTTATTTATTTATTTATGTTTGGGTCAAACCAAACCTGGCACGCGGGCCCCTGGCCCGCGAGCACAGTATCCGATGAAGCTGTAAAAGCCGAGAAGGCTAACAGCAATTACATCACCGAAAATATATATATATATATACTTGAGACGTCAAGTATATACCCGTTAACTACTTGCTCGGTTTTTTTTTAAGTGATGGAACGAGCAAAACGTTCACCTGATAGTAAGTGTAACGTCTGCCCATAACAAATGCTGTGTCACCCAGAAAATTACTGTGACACCACACTGCGCCCGTCGCCCTGAGACATAAGTTCTTAAGTCTCATATGCCCAGTGATTACATTAGCTCTCAGTGCCCTTCAAACCGAAACACAGTAATGTTTGCACACTACTGCTTCACGGCAGAATAACTGGCCCTGGGGTGGTATACCTAGACGGATTCCTGCATAGGAATCCTACCACCAGTAAAAATAATATTCCTCTGCTGGGCATAGATCACTCCCAAGAAGGTTACCATCAGGTCACTTGCTTTAAAAAAAAGCTCCGCAGCGACAAAACATAAATTATAGCAGTTCTGCAATTACTGTTAACAGTTAACTTGGAGAAAATTATTAAAAATATGATGAAAATTTGCATTTGGATAAGGTATGGTTCATTAGTAAATTTAACTGTGTTAAAATGAAACCTACTCAATTTGTCCGTTTTAGGTAATTCGCGTTGCATCCGTCTGTCTGTCTGAATCGAAGTGAATAAAATGTTTACGAGTTAAGGAGACGTGTTTGTTAAACCGAACCTCTTTAAATATTAATTATATCGAAACGTATCCATTTGGAAATTGAAATTTACGATTTGTTGTAATTAGTGAAAACTTAATAGCGTTATGTAAGGCCGCCAACAATTGTTGTTCGATATAACGAGGTCAACGCAACAATGTTGTTCATAGTCAGAGCAATAAATTTAAAAGAATACTACCACTCCATCTCATCCAATGGATCTCGTAAAAGGCGAGTAAGGAATAAAACTGCACTGTGCACCCAACAGCGCATGGTGGCGATGGGCTCACCACCTATCACACCAAGTGCATTATATTGTTTTGGTGAAATGTGGATTGTGGCAGTCATCTGTTTTTGCAGTAAGTGCCCAGTCTCTGACTACCCCTTATGGGATACAGTCGTGATCTTATGTATGTATGTATGTAGATTTAAAAAAACAGAAACTGATAGATATTATGAGCGATTAAAACTGCAAAGTACCTGATTACAGAGATTTTGTATTTCATGTCTATAAGTTTTTATAATCTACAATAAGTGTCACAAAAGTACGCACAGTTGATCCCGTTTTTACAACTATTTTTAAGAATCTTGGTTTAACTTAATTCCCTATACCTTATTTTTATAAGATTAAATACTTCTCACTAATCGCTAAGAATACGAAGACGTATTGAGTAGTTTCAGCTTTAAAATTTGCTAAATTAAATATTAATTTCTTCCTGCTTATAGAAAAGTAAAAAAATCTGTCTGTCGTAAACGATACAATGATTATTAATACGAGTTACTCATTCGGTCGTTCGCTCGGTAGGCCTAAATATAGTTTAAGCCATTTATGTAGTTAATCGAGATCTTTTTTATTTTTATTTTGAAAAAATCTTTTCTTGTATGGTTTCATTATTGTATCTATTAGTAAAAACGTCTTTGTGTAATGTGTAATTATAAATAAAGTATACATATTACGATATGGATAGTTTAAATTTCAAATGTTTATCAGATTAGTATCACTTGGAACACAACATTGATTTCTCGACGTATGTTCATGATGGGTAAATGAAAAAAAAAAGGTTTTAAATGCAATTAATCTTTCTTTTATTCATTACATCTTCTTACTTAAGCTAGATACGTCAATAAATATACACTTTGGAAATATTTACACATTTAGAATATACAGTAACAAACAATAGCGGAATGGTGAGGTTATAACCACAAGACTAATATTGCAAACATCAGGTGCTTAATACTTGTATACTACGGAGATTACCTCTGCAATATGGCGTCCACTGGTTCGATACTACGGTACACTAACTAAAACTAAATCACAGATAGAATTGTCTCAAGCACTTTCATGAGTGTCCGAATCAGCCTCTTCGAGATTTCTGAACGACTGTAGTCACTGCCGCGTTAGAACCGTGATGGGTTTGTAGATGTGAGGTGTGAGAGGGTGATGCGAGGGCGACGGAAGCTCTGGGCTCGAAGCACCCGATGTTGGCGGTGAGTGAGCCATCATGGGAGGAGACGGCGCCAGCAGCGGCGACGTTTGGTTCATTAACACTGATGATTGAGCTAGCGGGGAATTCTGCATTAAGCTGCGATTGTCCTAGAAACGGCACCGACGATAATCTTTCCGAAGCGTACAAGGCAGGGGAGTAAGGTAGACCACCGTAGCCCATCGCTTCAGCACCTCGGAACGCGGGGTGGACGGCGCTCGGTGCCACGGGAGGTGTTTTCATTTGCATCGGTGCATATCGCTGATACAACAGTTGAGAGTACAAACCGACGAGCTGAGAATATGTTGCCGGTGGGTATGCACCATGTAATGGCGCTCCCGGGAATAAAGGCCTTTTGAAGCAAGCAAGGCGTGAGCGGCCGTTCAGTGCCGATCGCCGACGGAGCTTACCGGTCGTGCCACCAATGAACACATCTTCGGCAGACGCGTCGAGCATCCAATAGTTGCCCTTCCCAGGGTCGTCGTAATGGCGAGGAACTTTCACGAAACACTTATTTAGACTCAGGTTGTGACGGATTGAGTTTTGCCAGCCTTGCCGGTTTTCTCTGTAGTACGGGAAGTTGGTCATGATGTATTCATAAATTCCGTTAAGCGTGAGCCTTTTCTCAGGGCTGTTGCGGATTGCCATCATGATAAGGGCGTTATAGCTGTAGGCGGGTTTCTCGTGCTTCTTATCTTTCTTATCGCCGTCGTCTTCCTTCGGCTTGGTGCAATCGACCGGTTCAGTTCCGGTGACATCGAGTTCCGAGTCGCTCATGTCTGCTTCAGAATGCGAAGCACCGTTAGAAGAAGTCGTTGGCGACGGTGGCGGTTTGCTGACCGCATGATTCATTAATATAGCGTTAATACTAAAATCTCCTTCGAATTTCACCATGTTGATGCACTTGTAGGTCACTAATAACAAAATAGAGCGCGCTGCGCGTGTGCGCTAACTCTGCGAGCGGCGAGTAGACTGGCGGGCGCGAAGGCGGGCGTTACTATTTATATCTCGCGACGCGGGCTCCGCCCCGGCAGCTTTCGGAACTCGGGGGCCCCAATCGTCGTGCGAGCTTTTCTATACATAGGGACACGCCTCTTATCCCATAGTTCCCTCCGCTCTCCACAAACACAAGCCTTACTCGTCGAGCGGCATACAAGTCCTGACTGTTTTATTTTAATTTAACACAGACGCTGCGACTGGTTTTATTTATCATATTGTATTATTTTTACAACAGCTATCTCCAGCTATGTTAATAAATTGATTGCGGTTTTCAGTGCGATTAATTATGCGAGAAAACATAAATAACATAAATATTTTTTGTATACTCTGTATATTTCAGTCAGAGAATGGGTCCTAAAACATCCTTGGGGACCCCCATAATCGCTTACGTGAGTTTTAGTCCACTTTGTGATAACTTTAGTTCACCAATCGCCGAGTTATGTTAAATCGATGTAAATTTTATCAAAATTATCAATATTGTGTATTTAATCGGATTTTGATTAATTACAGACTCGTGTTAATCAAACGCTTATCCTTGTCTTTCAATTTTAAGAAAGGATTAAATTATTTTTCAATGAATTTAACGTTTTTTTAACTCTAATTTAATGTAACGGAACCTAAGAAATCTTGGTGATCACTGTGTACAGATAGAGACGATGTTGTGACATTAGATTGTTGTAAAAATTTCGGATAGAACTGATAATAATGTGTTGTTTATCGTTATTCGTTTTATCAAGGCTTTATCGTGAAATTTTAACGACATTGACGGTATCGGGTAAACACGATAGTCTTTACATTACATCGAAAAACAGCTAATTCTTTATTACGTGCGCTATTTCTTAATCTTAGTATTGTGTTGGGTAACGGCCATGTGATAAGGAAATAAATATTTGGGAAATGTACTAATCCCAATGAAATGTTTATTCACCTAAGTACGTAGTAATGATGGCGGATGATTTCGGTTATTTATTAAGATTATACATTTTATTTTAGCGATTTAGACGGTTGCCGTGTGGTGGTGGCTTGAGAGAATCTACCATCCCATCTCATCCGTGTCGTAAAGTCGACAGATGAAAACCGGGAGATGGGCAGCAGTATCTTCCTGTAACATCTGAATAAATAAACTGCTAGTTAATAGAATCTGGCGTTACTTTGCGGAAATCCAATATAGTAAAGGAGAGAAAGTTAATTTGCTAAGATCCGCATGCAAAATGTAAATGGTGTGTATTACCTTACCGCCACCGGGAGCCGCCACCAGATACCACTAGGCAATACGCACCACTGAAGTCGAAAACACGACACGTGTTTCACCTCAAAACGAGGCATTATCAAGTGATATTGACTCTACGACAGTCAACCGCCGAGCAAATTAACTTTCTCTCTTTTACTAAATAAACTGCGGTTGCCAACCCGCCTGCCAAGCTAATATTATTAAAATTTATATATATTTCGTAGGTTTATAATATAAATGTAATTTAACAATTGTGTATTTTTTTGCTATATGACTTATTATGCATTGAAGCGGCCGTGTCGTAGCGGCTTAAGAGAATCTACCACTCGTAAAAGTCGACAGAGGGAAAATTAAAACCAGAAGTTGTACAGCAGCGTATTCCTGGAACATCTGAACATCAAAATCCCCCCGAAATGAGGGCTACAAACTTTTGTGGCTATCTATGGGGGAGGCCTATGTTCAGCAGTGGGCTTGTGATAGGCTGAAACGACGACGACGACGACGACGATGTATCCGCCATATAGCCCTGACCTTGCACCTTCAGATTTCGGTCTCATCAGATTTCTTTTCTTGTCGCGTTTTTTTGCACAGAAATCCCAAAATTTCTACAGTAACGGGATCATGTCACTACCTTCAAGATGGCAAAAATTCATCGAGCAAATTGGTCCACATATACTGTAATTAAATGTAAATAAACTTTGAAAAGAAAAAAATGTTTTCATTTTCATATGAAATGCGAAGAAACTTTTTCCCCAACCAATACTATCGTTCTTGAAGTCAAGCGTCATTCCTTTAACCATTCCAAAGTGTTCACGGCTGACACGAACTTCCACTTACGAAGTGGGAATCGAGAAGTAGATACGAGTATAAACGTCTCAACAGTAACAACTACGCTATAGCTTTTACTATTTAATCGCTACATTTAAATAAAAAAAGCATCGACCAACCTGTTTGTAATCACTATGAGATATAACGAGCTCTCATCAAAATCAACGTCTCAATTAACCGTGTTCAAATGTCTTAGTTTCGCAGATTACCGAAGTTGCCGTTCGATATGTTCTATTGGTTCGATTGGCCGGTTAGATTAGTAATAGCAATAATTTTACGACCGCGTGGCCTAGTGGTCAGAGTACCGCGGGTCCTGGGTTCGAATCCCAGCCGAAGCCAACATTTGTGCTAAAACATAAATTGTTGGTTTTCGGGTCTGGTTGTGTTGTGATTGTCCCCGTGTTTCTGACACTGCATCCTAGCCTCCGATCTTATCGCATCAGCGTTAGATCGGGCGCGGGTAGGTTTGTAACTAATGAGTGCCTCTGTGTTTGCGCGTACACTTCTGGCACTCTAATATCTCCTTCCTGCGCAGTTGATGGCTCTCGACAGTAGTCGGCAGTTGTCGCCGTGGTCGAAATCGGCTAGGAGACCATCATCATCATCAATTTTACCATCAAGCAGTACTGTGCAAACATTACTTTTTTAGTCTCGCACTGAGTGCTAGTGTAATCACTGGGAATTTCACATTTAAGAGCTGATGTTTCAGGGTAACCAGCGCAGTAAGGTGCACAGAACTGTTCGTGGTGACAAAGCATTTGCTGTCAGCAGACGTTACACTTACCATCAATTGAAGTATTTGCTTGTCTCGTCACTTCCTTCTAAAAAAAAGTGCAACTTCTGCTATTAGCTGCAGTGTTACCCAGAACTAAGAATTGCAAAGTATTTTGTGGTAAGTATATACCTGTTAACGACTTGCTCGTCTCGTTACTTAATACGAGTATTATGAACAACGAACCGGGGCTGTTTTGAATTTTACAGTACGCTAGCAACAAGATTCCAATCGCCAGTACTGGTAACACTGAAAATATTAACAGCAAAACTGGTGGTAGGATTCTTATACTAGTGGCCGTCCTGCATAGGAATCCTAATTCCTATGCAGGAATCCGTCTAGGTAGGTACCTCCCCAGGGCCAGTTATTCCGTGAAGCAGAAGTGTACAAGCATTACTGTTTCGGTTTGAAGGGCACTGAGAGCTAGCGTAATCACTGGGCATATGAGACTTAAGAACTTATGTTAACTTATGTATGACGGGCGCAGTGTGGTGTCACACAGAACTGTTCTGGTCGCCACAGCACACATGTTATGGGAAAGACGTTGCACTTATTATCGAGTGAACGTTTTGCACGTGAAAACGTGCTTTTTCCTATAAAAAAATATGTCCGCTTAGTGAGACAGAGACGACAAATCGATTTTATTATTTTTATTGATATTATGTACATTTCATTCATTGTTACGTTATCAAAAGACATATTACGGATATCATAAAAACCCTGACGTGGTGAGATATCAAAAATAAATAATTAGATAAGATAACGATAACAAAAATTTGGAAATAATAGTGACACGACTTTTCTTTCGAATTCACGTTCAATTGCAATGTTTTCAATAACACCTCATTACAAATAAAACATGTAAAGATTTTGACACACGATTTTGTAATGAATTTCATGTTGAACCAAAAACAAAATTTACCGCTTTTATCGCGTTAAATAAACTTTAGGTTACCGAAGTATCGAGCGTTTTGCAGCATCTATGCTGAGTTACACTTACTCGTCTGGTTTGGATACATACATACATCAGATCACGACTATATCCCATAAGGGGTAGTCAGAGACTAGGCACTCACTGCAAAAACAGATGACTGCCACAATCCACGTTTCACCAAAACAATATTATGCACTTGGTGTGATAGGTGGTGAGCCCATCGCCACCATGAGTTGTTGGGTGCACAGTGCAGTTTAATTCCTTACTCGCTTTTTACGAGATCCATTGGATGAGATGGTATAGTATTCTTTTAACGAGCCGCCACCACACGGTTTTGCAGCTTTTTATTATTATTTTTTTTATTTGATATAGTGACGAAACTAGCAAAACGATCACCTGATTAAGTACAACGTCTGCCCATAACAAATGCTGCGCCACCTACAATATTTCTGTGTGGCACCACACTGCGCTCGTCAACCTGAGACATAATACTGGTGGTAGGATTCCTATGCAGGAATCCGTCTAGGTAGGTACCACCCCAGGGCCAGTTATTCTGCCGTGAAGCACTAGTGTGCAAACATTACTGTGTTTCGGTTTGTAGGGCACTGAGAGCTAGCGTAATCACTGGGCATATGAGACTTAAGAACTGATGTCTCAGGGGTGACGGGCGCATTGTGGTGTCACACTGTTCTGGGTGACACAGCATTTGTTATGGGCACACGTTGCACTTACTATCAGGTGAACGTTTTGCTCGTTCCGTCACTTTTATGAAATAAAAAAAAAAAAAAGTTCTTTAGTCTCATATGCTCAGTAATTACACTTGTTCTCAGTGCCCTTCAAACCGAAACATGTTTGCACACTACTGCTTGATGGTATAATAACTGGCAAATCATATTTTTTAGAAAAAAATTAACCGACATCCGGGAAACGTTAGTGTGAATAAGTATTATTCTTATCTGGAAAGACTATACAATTCTATTATAAGACTATAAACAATAGAAGATCAAAAATATTGACGAGAGAAATTTGTTTAAGCTCTTACAAGGAAGTCCGGATCGAATTAAACACAATACGTTAATACCTAATCGTATTAGTGATGTATAAACAGACCGATAATTTGACTGCATTAGTAAACAAAGGTTGCGATGATTGTTATCCGATGAGTCCTGGTTTTGTAATCGATCATTGATCACCGGTGAGCGTCGCTGATGAGTCGCAGCGAGACCAGACTCCAACAGGACACAAATCCGACAGTGCTGTCTGTATAAAGATAACATGTGCCCTGAATTCACTTTAAAAAGATGTCAAGGATTTGTTAATTGAATGGATGTGGTAATAAAATATAACCGAATAAATGTGACATAAAATACACGTTGGGGCCATAAAGTCGTGCGGATTTGAAAAATTGACAAAGGAAATCTCGACGCAAACACTCGTCAAACCTGGACCGCAAATTCGCAAAATATCTTTCGCGCATTGCGCATGGAATGGCAGCCATTTCTGAAATTGGATGCTTCTTTCAATTAAGCAATTGATGTTGGATTCCCCATATATACTTTTCAAGTATCCTCTTAGAGAGAAGTCAAGGCAGTTAAGTGTGGACTCCTGGGAGATCATGGAATATCCTCTCGGCGCGATATCATTTTTCTTGGGAATATTCCGTTCACAACTGCCATTGACTCGTTATATTGCACGTCGCGCCATCTTGTTGAAACCAAGTCCTAGTGTAACCTGCAAACTGATGCAGCTGCGGATAGAAAAAAAATACGTGACGTTCTTGTGTATCGGTCTGAATTAACGGTTGCCGATTCTCCTCGACGGTTTTTAAAGAAATGAGAATCTGATAATTCCATGAGATGATATTGCTGCCCAAACTGTGATTTGTGGCGAGTGTAGATGGTATGATTTTGGATTTTCTGCTGCCCAGTACAGAAAAGTTTGTTTGACATGATATTTTGTTGAAAATCTACTTCGTCCGAAAACAGTATGTTGTTTAGACTTTGATAGCGTTCCGACATTGTTACAACAAAAGCGATTCGTCTTTTCGTGTAGCCATTGTTTTAAAATATATAAAATTATTTAGTACTTCCACAGTACTACTTCGTTCCTACATCCGAGACAATGCCTGCGTGACTTGCCCATTGTCAATACGCCTCGTATTCTTGTATCGATTTTCAATGGACTTAATTCGATTAAGTATCAATACAATCGGAGGCTCTATCGGTGTTCAATTGTACGTCGGAACCGATTCAACCGACGGTATTAAGATATTAGTTATATGACAGCTAATAATGGTATTATTAGGAAATAATAATTCACGGAGCGCCAGTTTTTACAAGCATATCAATTAACACAAATAGTTACAAACTGTATTTACCACATTACCGTATCCATTTATTGTTGATAATTGTTCCTCAAAAATTAAATCAGTTATTAGCACCTTTGTTATTTGTTGTTTGTTAGCAACATTTTCGTGGACTAGTGGTCAGAACACCTACGCCGCAGGTCTCCTGTTCGAATTCCAGCCGGGACAACATTTGTTCAAAGACAAACTGTTGGTTATCGGATCTGATTGTGTTGTGATTGACCCCGTGTCTCCGACACTGCATCCCAGCCTACCTCCGATCGTGAAACGAGTGAATGCCCAGCCGGAGAGTACGTCGTCGGGTCTGGTTGTGTTGTGCATATTAAATTTATGTATGTAAATATATACATATATTAATAATATTTATTTATTTAATTGACGCATTCATTTCATTTTGTGGAGCAATTTTTTTTTAACTAACAATCGTCACCCCTAAAATTAAATGAATTTACGATTGAAGTAGTTAGTTAGTTCAATAGTTAGGGGCTGGGCGCACGCCTTAAACGTCATAGCACGCGAGTGATCTGTGTTCGATTCCCGGTGCTAGCACCTCTAAAAATTATTGAATGATTCCATCTTGTAGAGGGACACTTGACAGATGGTAAGAATTGATTTATCGTCTTCGGCGGATCGAAGAATGTTTTTATGGTAGCCCGCTTCAAGATATATTATATATACCAATATTGTTGGTGACTCCTCTGACATAAGGTAGAACAGCAGGTACATGCTCGACTGTGGCCAATTTCACTCGGCGACTACGGCGTAGGCACATAAAAAATATTTGTATGATCAGCAAATAGTTGTTTCTGGTCTCGGTGTTTGAGCATGTGTTATTTACGTTTTTAGAGAAACCTACGATACAGGTGAGATACTAGTGTTTTGAGAAGATGTAGAAAGAAAAAAGTGAAGCGCTTGGTCTGTGATCGCCAATCCGCTGCCAATCGTAGCGATTATGATTGATCCGCCTTACTAGAACTTTGGAGAGGCGTAATGTGCGGCAATTTTTTTAAAAGACTAATTTACATAATGTTTTCTTTTATTTACGCGAATATTACACATTTAAATAAAACTACTTTTTTACGGATTTTATCGCGTTTAATTTTGAACTATTTTTACCCGACGTTTCGGACGCTTTACAGCACCCATGGTCACGGGGGGACTGAGGTGACAGTTGTCCCGATGTCATAGTTAACCCGGAGTACCTTCAGCTTTTAATTATTATTTGTAGTCCGATCTACGCAAAAAGAGCTTACTGTGTCCTGAAGCCTTGCAGCGGTATGCTTGGTTTTGTGCATATACCACAAATCCTTGCAAAAGAACACCGATTCCTACCAAGGATGATTCGCGAGGCTATTTCAAAAAAAAATAAAAAACATCCTAATTTCAATAGGGAAGATGGTTGGGTATTATTAATAAAATTAAATCAAAAACCAAGCATACCGCTGCAAGGCTTCAGGACACAGTAAGCTCTTTTTACGTAGATCGGACTACAAATAATAATTAAAAGCTGAAGGTACTCCGGGTTAACTATGACATCGGGACAACTGTCACCTCAGTCCCCCCGTGACCATGGGTGCTGTAAAGCGTCCGAAACGTCGGGTAAAAATAGTTCAAAATTAAACGCGATAAAATCCGTAAAAAAGTAGTTTTATTTAAAAGACTAATTTAGTGTAAAATTTTTTTTTTTTAAAGTGTTCAGTCACTTTTATGGAATAAAAATATATAAAGCAAACAACGTTGCACTTACCATCAGGTGAGCAAAACGTTCACCTGATGGTAAGTGCAACGTCTGACCATAACAAATGCTGTGTCACCCAGAACAGTGTGACACCACAATGCGCCCGTCACCCTGAGACATCGGTTCTTAAGTCTCATATGCCCAGTGATTACGCTAGCTCTCAGTGCCCTTTAAGCCTAAACACAGTAATGCTTGCACACTACTGCTTCACGGCAGAATAACTGGCACTGGGGTGGTACCTACCTAGACGGATTCCTGCATAGTACCAGTAAATCCGTCTAGGGTGTCAGTTACTGTTCTTAAACAATAGCATTGTTCATTATTTTGATATCAACGTTGAATTATGCTCAGTGTTAATCGAAAACGCGTGACTCAGTGGATAAGATGACGGCTCGTCGACCCGCGGACCCACCTTCAATTGCGGCCTAATGTTTGTGACCCGCACCTTAACTAAGGTTAAATAATTGACGCGGACACTCCGAGATGCTCACAGATTCTAGTGATGGGTACAACTAACGATACGATATCGACGATTTTCGTTGTTTTTATTTTACGTTGATTTAAAAAAAAACTTGTCGGGAAGACATTATTACATAAAGCGTATTATTAAAAAGGTGCTTATATAGAATACAAAGACTTGTAGAAATAACTCTTAATATGCATTAGAAATTCACTAGATACCAGACATACGGTGTTATAATAAATTAATGTAATTTGTAAATGACATTTCTAAAAATTTAATAACATTGAAAAATTCTTTATACAACTAAGACTTGTTTCTTTCTTCTTTCTCAGATAAGGCAATCTGGGGTATTTTTTAACGGCATATTACAAAGCAAAATGTTCACCTGATGGTAATTAAGAAGGTAAACGTCACACGTTTGCCATACCAAATCACATTGCGCCTTTTACCTTGAGACATCAGTTCTTAAGTCTCATATACCCAGTAATTCAGAACGAAACGCAGAAATGATGGCACACTACTGCATCACAGCAAAACAACTACTGCGGTGATACCTATATCGATTCCTGCATAGGAATCCTACCACCAGTAAAATTACTATTATCGATATGAAAATCGAGATAAACTATCGACAAAACGTGGTACATTACAAAGGCGACGCGTGTGCGCGGAGCGTGCATCAAATTGAATTAAAAGTGGCCGGGTCGCGCGTGGGCTGCCCCGAGTGTCACCGGTTGCTGCTACTTCGAAATGTCACCCATGGACTGTCCCAAGAAAGTTAGCTCGCGATTTGCTAAGGCTATGAAATCGGCTAACGAACCCTACCATAATAACAAGCATCAACCACTATTTTTACTTTTAAAGAAAAGATAAAAAAACATTTTAGTTCCATAATACGCCACTGACTAACAGTTTTTATAAAGAGCAAGACATTAACACATTAAAGAGCAAAACATTAACGCCAGGATTGCATACCTGGAGGACTATTCTGTAACTTTGGTAGGTTTCGGGATCGGTTCTACTTGATTCCATTAAGCAATGAATGAGGTTCAAACGCCAAAATAAACTCACCACCAGGTGAACGGTTTGTCCGCCTCGTCATTTTATAAAATATAAAAATATATAATGGTAATGGCTGTTTATGCTATCATTTCGAAGTTAATTTTATATTCGAGTAGCTGAGAATCGAGAAACGTTAGTAGCGCATCTCTTGTTGTCTCAGTTAGATCGTTGTTTCACAAACGAAGGCGGCGCTATACATAACATCGCCAGACATTAATAATTTCCTTAAGGAAGTGCCAATTAAGGGATCGTTTCGGTGAATTGTTGTTTTTCTGCTTGTGATAACTAACTAACTATACCGATACTTTGTAAAAAAATAGAAGTTGCTATAAAGTTTTACTTTTATTAAATACTAGCTTCGCCCCGCGGTTTTACCCGCGTAAAATAAGCCGACCAGATGATAGTACCTCGATTAACTGAGCATTAAGCTTCTCGGTAATGTTTGGTTCGCAGCGTGCAGTTCTTTTTCTAAAAGAAAAGTAGCCTAAGTTACTTCTTGTAACATCTATCTCTCAGTGGCAGTCCTGTCAAAACTTGTGCAGCCGTTTCGGAGATCAGCCAGAACAAACAGACAGACAAAAGGACAAAAGAAAAATATGTCTTTTTATTATAAGTACCGTATATATTTTCATATGAATTTAGTAAAAAGCTGTTATTTTGACATTACAAACAGACGCTTCGTTTTTACTTATTTTTATGTATGGAGTATAGATATATAAAAGTATTAAGTAAAGTTAAAAAACTGCTGAATACCGGTCTCCTCCTAATTTTTGAGAGGTTTCTGGAGCAGGAAAGGCTTATCGAGTTTTTCAGGTCGTTGAAATATTTCATCAGATATGGAGGTTTCCTCACGATGTGTTCCTTCACCGCCGAGCATGTGGTTAATCTGCGCTTGAAACTATTATTCATCATTATTTTTTTTCATTTCAGCCTATCACTGCTAAACATAAGGCCCTCCCAAAGATTGCCATAAAAGTTTGTAGCTGTTGATTTTGCCATAGTTGCCACAGTAGTAGTTGTTTGTTGGTTGGCAGGCGGGTTGGCAACCGCAGTTTATTTGTTCAGATGTTTCAGGAAGATCCTTCCCATTTTCTGGTTTTTATATTCTCTCTGTCGACTTTTACGACTGCCACGAGATGAGATGGTGTGGTAGATTTTCTTAAGCCGCCACGACACGGCGGCGTAAACTGTAATTATCATCGTTTAATTTTTAATAGTGCCGGGACCGGGATCGAACCTGATTCACTAGGGTACGAGTATTATGAAAATTAGTTCAGTTTTTTAAAAAAACGATGTGTCAATCCAATATTTCTCCTGTATTGGGCTCTTTCTTCTGACATAAATTGCATTATGTCTATAAATTGCACTTGTTTGTTTTGTAACAATTCATGGAGGAGGCTTTTGTTCAGCAGTGGGCTTGTGTCTTTCGATTTCTGCGAAGATCAGATACTTGTATGGTCTACAGATAATTGTTCCCCGTTCAGGTGTTTGTGTATCTACAATGACGTATGTAAAATGTTTGCACGACCCTTTAAAAATTCTGGTGTTACTTTAAAAAGAAAGATAACATAGAAATGAGAGTACGAGTATGTCTATTTAGAGATTTTTTTTTATGGGAAAGTAACTAGACGAGCGAAACGTTCACCTGACGGTAAATGCAACTTCTGTCCATAACAAATGCTGTATCACCCAAAACATTTCTGTGTGGAACCACACTTCGATCGTCCCCCGAAATACAACAATGTTTGAAAACTACTGTTTGCCGGAAAAATAACTGGCCCTGCGTTGGTACCTACCTGAATCCTACCAGTAAATGCTTATGGGAAAAGATTCTTCCCATAAATAATTCTTGCTTTACTGCTTAGATACGAGATAAAGCGCATCGTCGAAACTTGTTCATCCAAATGGACGTAATCGCAGACGAATGCCATCATTTGCATAATTTTTAATTTGTTTTGGTGGCTGGTTGATTTTCTATAGCGGTTACTTAATTAATGGGATACATTTGTTTTTAATGATGAATATCGCATCAGCACTTGAGTAACTGACATGAAACTCTAAAGGTTAGTACCCTGAAGTGGCAATAGGCCAACCATACAGCTCGTAGAACCGATGGCTATTGAGCTTCTCGAAAGGCAACCTCTTACCGGCAACCGCAGTGTAGGACGAACAACTTTCTCATCATGTTTAAATAATAAGCTTTGAGCAAAAATCATATTATTTGTTAGTAGGATTCCTAATCAGGTAATCCGATTAGGTAGGTACCACCGCAGTTATTCTGCCGTGAAGCAGTAGTGTGCAAACATTACTGTGTTTCGGTTTGAAGGGCACTGTGATCTAGTGTAATCTGGGCAAATGAGACTTAAGAACTGATGTCTCAGAGTGACGGGCGAATTGTCATACAGAAATGTTCTAGGTGACACAGCATTTGTTATGGGCAGACGTTGCACTTACCAACAGGTGAACGTATTGCTCGTTTCGACACTTTATCCAATTAAAAAAAAAGTGGACTTCAAATGTTGCTAGGGCTTGCTTAGTTCTCGGCTCCATCATCAAACCAGCCCATGGTACCATATTACTGAATTGTCACCGTTCTAATAATAGGCTTTTTCTCATTTTAGAGAGGGGTTTGCAGCTGGAGTGATCAGAGTACTTGACTACTTCGATCACCGGCAGCCCACACACAAACACAAATTGCCGGTTTTATGGTCAGGGGCTCAGAGGATAGGCGCGTTGTCAAATTTCATAGTTCGATTTCCGGTGCCGGCATCACTAAAATTGTATATTGGAATGATAAGTGCCGATTTACCACGTGCTCGGCGGTGAAGGACAACGTCGTGAGGAAACCTGCATGGTTGAAAAATATAAAAAATATTTCGACGACACGTGAAGTCCACAATCCCGCATTGGAGCAGCATGGCGGATTTCTTCTCGACTTCAATCACTTTAGTTCCCGTTCAAAAACCCCATCAGAAGTGAGAGGAGGCCTGTGCCCAGCAGTAGGACATTTAAAGCCTTTGACTTTACTACTTTTCTTGGTCGTTGTGTGTTGTGATTGTTCCCGTGTTTCCGACACAGCAGCCTAGCCTATCATCGATCTCATCTTATGAGCGTTACATCGGGCGCGGATAGTACACTTGTGACACTATATATCTCCTGCCCAATTGATATCCTCTACTGAACTTCTCGTGTCCCTGTGGTTCTAAATCGAGGGGAGGAGGGCATGCTCGTCCCGTCACTTACTACCATTACAAAAAACTTGCTGCTATTTTAGTATCTAGAATAGAAATAGTTTCAATAGCGTTGCCCCAGAATTTGGTAGGGCGACGTTATTGATACCTACACACGACAAAATACCCTACCATAAAAGATGTGGATAATGGCAACACAGTTAATTGTAACAAGAAGCAAAAAGACTTCCGCTACATCATTACAGATATTTAACGGATCAGATAAAATCGGTACTGGTTTAATGCTCGGCATTTTTGTTTACTGTTAATTACATTTTTAATTAGTTTATCTTGGCGCAGTTTCATTAAAAAAAATGATACGAGTAACATATCCGATGATTTTTTCAGATTTTAAGTGCTTCTACATAATCCAACCCAATTTAGGCTATAAATTATTACTTCTGATTGCTAAGGTGGAGTTCTTAATCTTTCGCTTAGAATAAAATAGAAGATATTTATTCGCAGAAACAATAGGTGTCACATTCTAGACAGCTAGGATATCTGAATTGACAGAAAAGATAGACGCGCCGAATCCGAAACGGCTGGTCGAAATTCGCGATGGTGTTATATTGCTCGGAGTTTCACTCGTTGCTGGAACTACCATCGTGGCTTCTTCAGATGTAGCGTTGGTTTGCTTGTTGCCCCTTTTCCTTTACTTTCTCTTGGACAAGGCTGCATTTATAGTTGGACGGTGAGCGGTTGATGGGTCCATGAGTTGTGGTTGTTCCGGATCCGCTAACACCGTTCGCATTTCTAAGTGGGGTTTCAGATTTGAGGTACTGGCCACCGATCTAGCGCTGCGATTACGCAGCTCCCTTTTGTAAGCAGGACAACTTTTATTGTTAACCATGTGTTCTTGCTTGCAATTGGCTCAAGTCGGTGGTTGACTTCTTGGCCGGTGACAAAGCCGGCCGAGTCGAATTCAGGCCAGCGAAATCATGTATAAACGCGAAGATGCATTATCTCTACACAGCTGGCCTACAGGCCTACTGGCCTACAGGCCAGCTGTGTAGAGCTACAGCTCGTGAGCACAGGCCTCCATTTATTTCTGAAAGTAGAGATGAGCACAGGCCTCTTCTCATTTCTGAGAGGAAGCATGTGTTCAGGTGTGTGTGAGTTTTTGCAGACGGCTAAGGTCCGCCACGCGTATCCGTGAAAGTGGGTTGGCGAGCTTCACATGTTCTCGAAATATTTTTATTCCCCGGACATGCAGATGTCTTACTCTCTTTTTTAGGAGGATGCATGTGATCAGGGAGAGAGTTCTGGAGCCGGCAAAAGTCTGCCAAAAAGTGAAATACTATATATAATGGGACCAGGGGCTAGGCGCTCGCTTTAAATTTCATATTACGCGAGTGACCTGGCTTCGATTCCTGGTGCCGGCACCACTAAAATTGTTAATTGCAATTTTAAGTGCTGATTTACCACTTGCTCGGCGGTGAAGGAAAACATCGTGAGGAAACCTGCATGTCTGAGAAATAAAAAGTATTTCTAAGACATGTGAAGTCCGCCAAACCGCATTGGAGCAGCGTGGCGGATTCTTCCTAGCTCTAAAATCCTCTCAGAAATGCCTATGCTCAACAGTGGGACATTTATAGGCTGAAACTTAACTTTTTTACTTTTACAGCGAACGCATAATCCCTAAATAAAATTATTAAGAGCCCTTTTTTTACGTTACTTATTTATGTAATAAAGTTTATTTTATATTTCGATAACAGATGCCGCCGTAACGCAAAAACGTTCGGTTTATAAATTAATTAGTGAAACCAGTGCAAACGTTATTATTGTAATTAATTATAATTAAGCGCTTACAAGAAACTTTCAAAATGTTAAGCATGTTACATTCTCGAGTGTAAAATTCCGATGTATAAATATCCTCGAGCCGCTAACAACTTATTCGCTACCGAAGGCTAAAGTACCATAACGAGCTGGCCCTCGGCTCCCCGTGGTCTGCGAAGATTGGCTCCCGACCCTCGCCACTAACTTATATGCATGCACTCATACGATTTTCATCCTTATGCATTAATAAGTAAATTAAATATTTAAAAGAAAACTGTATATCTAAATTTGTCTGGTTGCAGGCACGTCAGAATTGTACACGTTTTATTAGATATTAGGTATTCTTAAATTAGTCTCTATTCATTTGCGATAAGAGTGCACGGCTCAGTTTCAAGATACAAATGTTATTGCATTAAATGTATGACACCGTCGACGACGCCACGGGGAATTGTAAATGTGTGAATTAATACAAAGCGACTGCTTAGTGTGACCATACATTGACCGTTTATCTCGTCTTTATTGAAGAGGATACATAAAGAAGCATAAAGTAGCGTTTGATTAAATAGTTTTTAATTAACTATGTTAAGTTTGGGAAAGAGCGTGTTATGGTAAAGTTGGGCGTTTTAAAATGTAATTAATTGGTCGCTCCGGGTTTATGACGGGACGTAACTTAAGTGTTTAAGGTCTCGCTTAAGCGTAAAAGTAAGTATGAATACTAATATAAGACATTAGGGTTATTTCCTTTGAGGTTTATTAAAAATATATGCCATATTAAATTTCGAAGGCTATATTGAAAACGAAATAACTCAACAACTTAACCGTCGAAACCGTATAAATATAAATACTCCCTTCGAAGGATTCGTTCTTACGTAACACTTTTGATCGGGAAAACTGATAACGTAACATATATAATCTCGTACCTGAATGTCTCATAACGTGACCGAGACGTGATCCTTTGCCGCATTAGGAATCTCATAGTCGAGTCGAGTTTCTCTGCGAGATAAAATCCGTAACAATGATATCCGCAGCTGAACTAGAGTAGTACTAGAGAGTCACTGGTGGTAGGATTCCTGTGCAGGAATCCTTTTAGGTAGGTACCACCCCAGGGCCAGTTATTCTGCCGTGAAGCAGTAGTGTGCAAGCATTACTGTGTTTCGGTTTGAAGGGCACTGTGAGCTAGCGTAATCACTGGGCATTTGAGTCTTAAGAACTGATGTCTCAGGGTGACGGGCGCAGTGTGGTGTCACACAGAAATATTCTGGGTGACACAGCATTTGTTGTGGGCGGACGTTGCACTTACCATCAGGTGAAGGTTTTGCTCGTTTCGTCACTTTATCCAATATAAAAAAGAAGCCATTTTTTTTTGAAGAGGGGACAAACGAGCAGGTGGCTCACCTGATGGTAAGTGAGCACCGCCGCCCATGTACATAATTAAATGTGCATTATTTCAGCCCATCACTAGTCCACTGCTGAACAAAGGCCTCTCCCATAGATTGTCACAAAATGTTCTAGCTCCTATTTTGGGGAGTTTTTGCCACAGTTGCCACGCCTGGCAGGCGGGTGGGCAACCTCAGTTTATTTATTCAGATGTTTCAAGAAGATGCTGCTGCCCATCTCCTGTCGACAGAGGGAAAATATAAAAAAATGACCTCTTTTACGACACCCACGTGATGAGATTGGGTGGTAGATTTTCTTAAGCCGCCGCCACGCGGCACACCGGAGCCAACATGATCGCAATAACATAAATTGTGAGTTTTCGGATCTAGTTGTGTTGTGATTGTCACCGTGTCTCTGACACTGCATCCAAGTCTACCTCCTATCCTATCGCATTAGACAGTTGCTGTGTCACCCAGAAAATTTCTGTGTGAAACACAGTAATGTTTGCACACTACTGCTTCACGACAGAATAACTGGCCCTGGGGTGGTACCTAGACGGATTCCTGCCTACCACCAGTGTACCGGTTGGGATTCTGTCATATTCAGTTGGGCATAGCAGTGAGGTTTTCTGATCACAAAGCCACGCGGTCGTCAAAAAAATATATATCCACATCCGTTTAAGACATGATTACATGACATTATCAAAAAGTTTGTTTTTCCGTATGAGATTAGATAAATTTCAAAGAAATAAATATTTTGTGGCCGTCAGTGTATTCGTACCTCGAGCCGGCACACTTGTGAGGTAAGGTGTGGATGAAAATAATTGTATGCATTGGAAATGTCAACGGTCGAAGCGATACTATCACGACAAGCGATATATGGTACGAGTATTTACACCTTCGTGAGCAAACGCGGTTCATACATACACCACTTTGCTTTATATTTATTCGAGACTAGCAATGAATCTGTTCATAACAAATGTTTAGTTTACTGGTGGTGGGATTCCTATGCAGGTATCCGTCTAGGTAGGTACCCCAGGGCCAGTTATTCTGCCGTGAGGCAGTAGCATTACTGTGTTTCAGTCTGAAGGGCACTGAGAGGTTGTGTAATCACTGGTCATAGACTTAAGAACTGATGTCTCTAGATGATGGGCAGACGTAACACTTGCCATCAGGTGAACGTTTTGCTCGTGTCGATCCTTTATCGAATAAAAATAAATGCTGTGTAACATTGAACATTTCTTTGCACATCACGCTGTGCTCGTCAACGTGAAACATCAGCTCTTAAGTTTCATCTCACTAGTATTTACATTAGCTATCAGTACCATTTAGATCGAAACACAGTAATGTTGGCACACTACTGCTTAACCTTAGACTAACTGGCATTACGGTGGTACCTACCTAGTCTGATTCCTGCATAGGAATCCTACCACCAGTAAGAGTGTGCCCCTTAATTTTTTTCCAGCCCTCTATTAATGAGGGAGAGAGAACCGTTCACAATCTCTCTTTATATAAGCTGTGCCCCACTTCATAGATTAGCTAGCGTAATCACTGGGCATTCTACCATTATACTACCACTAGTATTCGCGACTGACGAACCGCTTGGCTTCCTGGTCCTGTGTTTAGTTGTGCCAATATTTAGACAAGAACGTTAATTGTTACGATGTTAATAAATAAACTGTGAATGAAACAACCCGTTTACCAAGCGTGGCAACTATGGCAAAACTCCTTTACTGTTTAGTCTACACTACTCTGAAACTCCCTGCCCGAAGATATTAGAAAAGTGTCAAATAAAAATACTTTCAAAAGGTTGGTGCGGGAATACTTTCTAAAGACATCGTTATAAAGCTAATTTGTATACGTCTTCCTCGATCATTGCAGTTTTATGTATATGTAATGTATATAGAAGTATGTAAGGACATGTATATATGTTTATGTATATTATATTATTATAATTTTTAATTGGGTTTATGTTTTTGTTATTATTAGCTTCGGGTTGTTATTTAAGGTAATATTTTTATTTTTTATTTTGCACCCTTCACATTTTTCTCCACGCCCTCGGGTTGGCTGGGAGAAAATGGCAATAGGCATTATGTCCGCCCTTTGTTACCCCTTCAATTGAGGTGTTTATAGTAAAGTTTTAATAAAAATAAATAATGAAGGAAAATAAGTTGATTTGCTAAGATCCGCATGCAAAATATGAAAATGGTGTTACTTTATTACCTAGTTTTTTTGAAGACCACCGCCAGCCCTCCCTCAGGAACCGCCACCAGGTACCCTCCACTAACCACTACAATACTACCACTAGGTAATATACACCACTGAAGTCGAGAACACGACACGTGTTTCGCCCCAAAACGAGGCATTATCAAGCGTCATAGACTCTACGACAGACGGCCGTCGGCCTTCGGCCGCTGTCTAAGGGAGGGCGGGCGGTGCTCTTCAAAAAAAACTGGGTAATACACACAATTTTACATTTTGGCTGCGGATCATAGCAAATTAACTTACTTTCCTTCATTATAATGGATTTCCGCAAAGTGTTGCCTGATTCTATTAACTATAAAAATAAATAAATAAAACGAGTGCTACAGACTTTTATAGCGATCTATGGGAGGAGCCTATGTTCAGCAGTGGACAAGTGATAGGCTGAAATTATGATGATGGTTTTCGGGTTTAATTTGTGACACTGCTAGCCTTGAGCAGGCCTGCGAACAGTAGTGGGACGTGAACTCCTAATTGATGGGCTTACGATATCTTGTTTCCGTTTCAGTAGTTAAATCTACTCGGTTACAACACAAATACGTTTTAAAAAGTTTTAAGCTGCCGATAACGAAAACGTTCCGATCCATATTTATCTAATTAAACGACGAATAGAAATAAGATCAACGATGAAAGGAATACGTGTTATTCAAATTTAATTAATGTACATTAATAAAAAACGTCAGCCAACAAGGAATGACGGGTTTTTATTAATCTGCGTTAAGAATTGAGGGAACTTGTATCTCTACATCTTTTTATTGATAATAGCTCGTCTGCTCACGATCTGTGTCAGTCTCCGAGCACGTTCACATGTATCGCGACCCGGGTAACTTCGCCTATCGGACAGATCAAAACCAACTAACGCATTTTTTTCCGATCCGAAGCGGTTTTCGAAGCGGTGCTCCTGGAGTTTACTTCTTATATCGCGTAGTTAAAGTCTACTAATTTGTTGTAAATGTTTTGGTGAGTGTACTTTGTTAACCGCTGCAGTTGGTGATACAGTATTGGACGGATGGTTGCGGGAGACGCTTGATGGTCGCACTCGATTACGGACGGTACATTTAACGTCCGACTAGTCATATTGTGAATATTTTGGATGATACATTTTTTTTGATCGTCTCGCCAGTCAGCGGTCGTGTGCTTGCTTGCTGGGGGCTGGTCTTGAGTCTTAATGTCAGCCCAAGTAAAACCATTCCCCTCTTCCGAACTATTTGCATCAGCTTTATAATAGATATGAGAGCTTGGCGGTCACGATAATTAAAGACATAGAGGTTGTTATTCTGCCATCAATGTAAGGCCATGAGATTTCCTGGCAATACCGTCTATTTTTTGTAAAAGGTTTCTTGTATAGTTCATGATTAGACTGAACAATTCTTTGCATACCAAAAGGACTTTTAATTTTTTTATTGGAGTTTTTTTGTTAAGACGAGCAAAACGTTCACCTGATGGTAAGTGCAACGTCCACCCATAGCAAATGCTGTGTCACCCAGAACATTTCTGTGTGGCACCATACTGCGCTCGTCCTCCTGAGACGTCAGTTCTTAAGTCTCATATTCCCAGTGATTACGCTAGCTATCAGTGCCCTTCACAACGAAACAGCAATGTTTGTACACTACAGCTTCACGGCATAATAACTGGCTCTGCTTAGGTACCACCTACCTAGGCGTCCCCGCATAGGAATCCTACCACCAGCATCAGACCAGATCGGACTACTGTGCCAAAGGTTTTGAGTACGAATTCCAGCCGAAGCCAACATATGTGGAAAAAACACTAATTGTTGGTTTTGGGGTCTGCTTGTGTTGAGATTGTCCCCGTGTCTCTAACACTGCATTCTAGCCTACCTCTAATCTTATCGCATGAGCATTACATCGGGAGTCGCCAGTGGAACGTCTATCTATGTTAGCCCGTATACTAGTGGCACTATAATATCTCCTGCCCAGTCGATAGCTTTCGATGGTATTCGAAAGTTGTCGCTGTAATTGAAAACCTACCTGGAGAGTTAATCATCGTCATTATCATCATTTCAGCCTATACCTAGTCCACTGCAGAACATAAGCCTCCCCCATAGAGTGCCACAACAGTTTGTAGCTCTAATTTGGGTGGGATTTTGCTATAGTTGCAAGGCTTGGCAGGCGGATTGGCAACCGCAGTTTATTTATTCAGACTCTGCTATCCATCTCCTGGTTTTTATTTTTATTAAAAGTCGACAGAGGGACTTTTACGACACCCACGGGATGCGATGGGGTGGTAGAGTGAATAGGACACATTATATAATGTGTTAATTAATTCTCTTCTTGCTCATCGTCTTTACTCAATAACATACATACATAAGATCACGACTGTATCCCATAAGAGGTAGTCAGAGACTGGGCACTCACTGCAAAAACAGATGACTGCCTCAATCCACGTTTCACCAAAACAATATAATGCACTTGATGTGATAGGTGGTGAGCCCATCGCCACCATGCGCTGTTGGGTGCACAGTGCAGTTTAACTCCTTACTCGCCTTTTACGAGATCCATTGGATGAGATGGAGTGGTAGTATTCTTTTAACGAGCCGCCACCACACGGCTCAATAAAGTTTAACCAAAAATATATATACTAATAGTCTCGTAGTAGCTCTTTAATTTTTGAGCATAACAGAAGTCGGAGATCGCCACAGAGCCCGAATAGGCATTTCTAAGATTAGTTGGTCATGGATTATTTTCAAGGTCCGATTTCATTATTTTGCGTATATACATACTAGGTATCACTGCGTAAATAATTAAACGTTGATATATACATACAGTCACGCCTCTTTTCTGTTGGGGTAGGTTGACACCACATCGTTTTAATTGCTACGTTCTTGAGACACATCTGTCGCTTCTTCAACTTTCAGGAGCCGATAGGTGTCCGGTAGAGTAGAAATACACCTGCTGACCTAAGAGGCGACTAAGGAATTCTACGGACAGGTTTCATTCGTGCTGAATAACACCATAATATGCAATGCTGTCAAGATACTGCTCGTACCACGCAATGGAGACTAAGTTTTTTTTGACTGACCAAAATGGCGGCGTCGTGGTTCGCCATCCGGCACGTATCGTTTCCCACGGGTGCGAAAAGTGGGCTACATGTGTTGCCTCTGCCTACCCCCTATTTGGGAAAAAAGGCGTGACTGTATGTACTTTCATGAGCGTTTCGAAAATTGTATAAACCTAAGTTTTACGGATTTTAATTCGTTTATTTTCACTGTTTATTTATTTCCCTACGTTTCGAGCGCTTTACAGCACCCGTGGTCAGGGGGGACTGACGTATTCGTCGTCCTGACAGCTGAAGGTGGCCCGGGTTAACTAATGAATTGCAATTGATAATTGTAGTGTTGCTGACACCGATCTATCTTACTAAACAGTGAACACTGCCTTTAATGATACGAATCTTAACGTTTTTAAATCCATAAAAATCGTTTCATTAATGCCTCGCGTCCTTACCGCGCTCAACGCTCTCCTGGACACAAGACCTGAGTGTGACCTGTTTGCGGATGAATGACCGGTAATATTGTTAGAATGTATAAAGTTCTGTGAGCGAGAAGAATGAACTATAATTGGTTCCAAACGTTTTAATGAAAGTAAAATAAATAAATGAAAAAAAAAAAAAAAAAAAAAAAAAAAAAAAAAAAAAAAAAAAAAAAAACGTGTAATATTCGCGTAAATATAAGAAATCATTAAAACTACATTTAGTCAAATAAATCCCCCCTCCCCCGAGACCATGGCCATGGTGTAAAACAGTCAAAGCGTCGGGTTAAAGACAGTCAAAAACAAAACGCGATAAAATCCGTAAAATTAGTCTAATAACATTCGTAATGTTCGAGTAAATATAAGAAATCATTACGTTTACTTTACTCGCGGGCCATCTGCTCGCGAGTCGTACCCGATGACGCCGTAAAAGCCATAAGGCTAACAGCATATTACACACAAAAATAAGTATATTTAGTAAACGCAAAACTATAATAAACATAACTGAACCACATACCATACTTTGAATATATGTGTAGGTATATTGTGTGTTTAATGTATGTGTTTATTGATTTTATGTATGTATTGATGTGCACGATGTGACACGATGGGAAGACGATATGAGAAGAACAGCCGGCCCACACTGGGACCGAATAGCACAAGACAACAAATGGACATCTTTGGAGGAAGCCTTCACCCAATTTGGGGTTTTTGCATAAATAAAAAAAAATACTAACTAACCACGATACTAATTGGATAACTAACCAAACTAAAAATTAATTTAAGTAAATTAACAAATAACATAGTGACTAAAAATAACATTATCCTGTAATGAAAAATGCAAGGAATAAATGGCTTTTATAAATGATGTGCATGTGGACAATGTTTTTAAATCTTCTTTTATTAAGTGTAATCTGTTTGTATATCTTTGTCATCTTTTTGTACCGCCATGTTTTTCTGCTATCCCAAAAGTAGGCTAGTAAAGAATACATATAGTACTCGTACATATTAGGCCGCCTATTGTACCTTCAAACCGAAACACAGTAATGCTTGCATACTACTGCTTCACGGCAGAATAACTGGCACTGGGGTGGTACCTACCTAGACGGATTTCTGCATAGGAATCCTACCACCAGTAAACCTTTGCTCTTATCGTCACTAAATATTAAATAAATAAATACGATATATACCATTATTGGTAGACTCCTGTGCAGTAATCCGCATTGTTAGTTACCACCTCAGGATTCCTATGCGGGGACGCCTAGGTAGGTGGTACCTAAGCAGGGCCAGTTATTATGCCGTGAAGCAATAGTGTACAAAAATTACTGTGTTTCGGTCTGAGGGCACTGAGAGCTTGTGTAATGACTGGGCATACGAGATTTAAGAACTGATATCTCGGGATAGCGGGAGCCACACAAATGTTCTGGATGACACAGCATTTGTGGGGCATACGTTGCACTTACCATCAGGTGAACGTTTTGTTCCCCTCGTGACTTTATCCAAGAAAAAAACAAACCATTGCCTTCGGATCACGTACAATCACAAAACAAAGTTTCCGAATCAGTTATAAACAAACAGGTATTGTAAATCGTTTAAGTGAAACGGCCGGCGGTTCGACATCCTGAATAATTGAGGGCGATCGCTGACGTTGGTCAGTGGTCGCCAACAAACCGTGGGAGCGGCCACGTGCCACCGCAGCAATTTCACCTTCCTCGCGTTTAAATGGCCCATTAGCGGGTAATATTTATAAGTCCGAGGGAAACAGGCGCGTAAGGGAACTAAACAAGCTGCCTTTAAAGCTAATACCTACGCTCTACTTAATCACATGCACATTTTGGCGTATCACTGGCCGCCTAAGACAATCTACCACCCCGTCTCATCCTGTGGGTGTCGTAAAATTCGACAGAGGGAAAATAAAAATCAAGAGATGGACAGCGGCATCTTCCTGGAACATCTGAATAAATAAACTGCAGCTTGCCAACTCGCCCGCCAAGCGTGACTACTATGGCAAAATCCCTCCAAAATGAGAGCTACAAACTTTAGTTGCCATCTATGGGAGAGGCCTACGTTCGGCAGTGGACTTGTGATAGGCTGAAACGAACGAACGGACATTTTTTATGGTGTAAAGTGCCGAGGCTCGCCAATCTGATGGTACGCGCAAAGTACCATAATGCGCCTGTCACTCTGAGAAACCAGTTCTTACGTCTCATATGCCCGGTTAATACACACACCCCAGTGCCTGGGCAAATGAGACTTAATTACTTATGGGCACAGTGTGGCGTCACACAGAAATTTTCTGGGTGACACAGCATTTGTTATGGGCAGACGTTGCACTTACCATCAGGTGAGCGTTTTGCTCCTTTCATCACCTTACCCAATAAAAACTACTGCTAGACGGCAGAAAAAGTGGTACTGCGGCGGTGATACCTAAAAAAAAGTACAATTACAACATTTTCGCAATTTACACAAACTTCATTGGCACCACTTGGTTGCTTTGCCAGTTTTTTTCTGCCACGCACAACCACTTTGTGGAACCTGCTACCGCCAGCAGTTTTTCCGGACCGATCCGACTTAGGGACCTTCGAGAAAAGAGCCTACTCCATTTTTAAAGGCCGGCAACGCACCCGGAATTCCTCTGGTATTGCGGGTACCGGGGAACATATCAATATATATATATATATTGATATGTTCATGGACAGCGGTGATCACTTACCATTAGACCATTAGATGAGCCGCTTGCTGGTTTGCCCACTCCAATGAAAAAAATTAAATGTCCTACTAGCGCAGGTCTTCTCTCATTTCCGAGACTGTATTGGAGCCGGGAGGAGTCCGCGGCGCTGCTCCAATGCTGCTTGGCGGACTTCACATATCTTCGAAATATTTTTATTCTTTACACATGCAGGTGATATACCTACCTAGACGGATTCCTGAAATCCTACCACTAGTAACACAACTAGCAATCCATAGTAATATAATAAATGCAAAAGTCCCTCTGTCTGTTTGTTACCAAAAGGCAACCGCTAAACTGATCTTGGCGAAATTCGGCGCAGAGATACCTTGCGTTCTGGAGACGGATAGAGATACCTTGCATATATCGATACCTTGCGTTTTTTATCCCGGAAAATAGTTCACACGAGATATTTATAAGACCTATATCCTCTCGGACGAAGTCGCGGGCATCAGCTAGTAAGTAATATAATTGCATACATACATACATAAGATCACGACTGTATCCCATAAGGGGTAGTCAGAGACTGGTCACTCACTGCAAAAACAGATGACTGTCACAATCCACGTTTCACCAAAACAATATAATGCACTTGGTGTGGTAGGTGGTGAGTCCATCGCCACCATGCGCTGTTGGGTACACAGTGCAGTTTAATTCCTTACTCGCCTTTTACGAGATCTATTGGATGAGATGGAGTGGTAGTATTCTTTTAACGAGCCGCCAATCGCGATTAAAACAAACACGGCACCAAAATGCAAACAAGAAAATGAAATTAAAAAAGAAACTATTAAAAACTACTTAAAATGAAATAACATTTTGGGAACAGATTATCTCCGCCGCAGTAAATAATTGCGAAATAAACCGAACCGAGTATATGCCGTAATGGTTACAACACTGCAGTTGTTTTCAGTCCGGCGCGCACCTGGGGGCAACTCGGACGACTATATTATAATTACGGTGATGTAATTGCTGTTAGCCTTTTTTGACGTTTACAGCTTCATCGGATACTGTGCTCACGGGACAGAGGCCCGCGTGCCAGGTTTGGTTTGACCCAAACATAAATACATAAATAATACTCCTACAAAAACCTCGAAATTCGGACTGTCGCGTTCGCTGCGTGCTTGCGCGATTTAGAATCTCAAAATGATTTTAAGTCGTCTAATGACCGTCCGAGGGAGGCTGCGGGCCTCCATTCGGACTGTCGACTTGTGTGTCGGTAACCGCTTTGGAACACGGGTGTATCGTGTGTACGCGGTGTGATTGTCGGACGACTGTCTTTTTTTAATTTCATAAAAGTGACGGAACGAGCAATACGTTCACCTGATCGTAAGTGCAACGTCTGCCCATAACAAATCCTGTATCACCCAGAAAATTTCTGTGTGACACCACACTGTGCCCATCACCCTGAGACATAAGTTCTTAAGTCTCATATGCCCAGTGATTAGTTACGCTGGCTCTCAGTGCCCTTCAAACCGAAACACAGTAATGTTTGCACACTACTGTTTCACGGCAGAATAACTGGCCCTGGGGTGGTACCTACCGAGACGGATTCCTGAATAGGAATCCTACCACCAGTAATGTCTACTCATGAATGTCTGAGCACTCTTTACCTGTCTGATAATTAATAATAATTGATAATACTTACTGACTTTACGTTATTGCGTAATATATTGTACAGGCTGATGTCCGCGACGTCCGCGTGGATATAGGTTTATTAAATATCAGGTATGAACTATTCGGTTTTTCGGAATAAAGAGTATCCTATGACCGTCTCCAGGATACAAGCTATCTGTGTGCCGAATTTCGTCAAGATCGGTCTAACGGTTGAGCCTAGAAAAGGTAACAAACAGACAGAGGGACAGAGAAAGTTACTTTCGCACTTATAATATTAGTACCTATTTTTTTTTTATTGTACGAAGTGACGAAACGAGCAAAACGTTCAACTGATGGTAAGTGCAACGTCCGCCCACAATAAATGCTGTGTCTCCCAGAATATTTCTGTGTGACACCGTACTGCGCCCGTCACTCTGAGACATCAGTTCTTAAGTCTCAAATGCCCAGTGATTACGCTAGCTCACAGTGCCCTTCAAACCGAAACACAGTAGTGTTTGCACACTACTGCTTCACGGCAGAATAACTGGCCCTGCGGTGGTACCTACCTAGACGGATTCCTGCATAGGAATCTTACCACCAGTAAAACCTATGCTACTTCTTGCGCAGTGTCCTAGATTATTGTTCGCCGATATGGTCACCAACTTATTCTACTTACGTGGACAGAATCGAGTTATTTCAGCGTCGCTTTATTATAATTCTGTGTTACTTGCAGGGAATCAGACTGAATTCACCTCATTCCACGGACAGACTTAGTTATTTAAATTTTATAAGACTTAACGATAGTAGAACAGTGACTGATCTATATAATCTTAAAAAGTCGCTAACAGAAGTCTGGACAGTAATTTTATAACGTACATACAATCTCGCGTTTACCCCATGTATGGGGTAGGCAGAGACCAAACACGTATTCCATTTTTCGCCGCCGCGGAATACGTAACGGGTGGCGAACCACGTCGTCGCCGTTTTGGTACGAATCAAAAATAATTCTTACTCCCCATTGCCATCCCACTAGCAGTATAGTCACAGCATTGCTTTTTTGATATTAATCTGCAGGAATAAAGGCTGTCCGTACAATACCTTAGTCGCCTCTTACGACACCTCGGTAGGAAAGAGGTAGGTGCTATTCTACTCTGCCGGACACCTATCTGCTGTTTCATTAGATACACTTCAAAATCGATTCTTGCGAACTGCCACCGGAGCCGGTTGGTATCAACGCAACGTAGACCTTCACAGCGACTGTGAAATGCCCTTAATCTCTGAACATTTCAGAGAATTATCACGGCGGTTTTTCGAAAAAGCCGCGGTTCATTCAAACCCGCTGGTGGTTAAAGCAGCAAATTACGGACCAAACAGAAACGCGACCGAACGCAAACGTCGCCCGCGAAACGTGCTAGACGACACGGACGTCTCAGCTCTTCCTGACCACGATACTGTCAGTCACGATCCAGGCCACACTGTACACACAGTCAATAGCTTTAATATAACACGTACCACGACGCGCGACCGCCGTAGAGAGCGGCGCGCAATAGTCAATAATCACACCGATTACACACGATTCACCCGTGTTCCAGGGCGGTTATCACCGCCCAGAGTTACCGACACACAAGTCGACAGTCCGAATGGACGCGCGCAGCCTCCCTCGGACGGTCATTAGACGACTTAAAATATTTAAGATTTTCGAAATCGCGAAAGCACGCAGCGAACGCGACACAGTCCGAACTTCGAGGTTTTTGTAGGAGTTTTTATTTATTTATTTGTGTTTGGGTCAAACCAAACCTGGCACGCGGGCCCATGGCCCGCGAGCACAGTATCCAATGAAGCTGTAAAAACCGAGAAGGCTTACAGCAATTACATCACCGAAAATATCATTAGATACACTAGATTTTTATATATCTATCATCTCCAGCTGTTCACTATATCCACTACCACTAGTCTAGTAAATTTATAAACATAGTGACAATCTTGATTTCTTTTACAAAACCTTTTCTATGTATAAGAATGGCGTTTATTCTGTGGCTGCAAGAATGGAGGAATTTGGAGATTAAAATTTATAATTATTAATTTTAATATTTAATTTTATTTGTCCTTACTTATTCTGTTCAATTTTTTATGTTAAAATTCACAATCACCTGTCGTATGGTAAGATCAATACAAATATATTTTGACTGTTGTGTATTTTAAAATTATAATAATATCGTGTACGGTTATAAATATGATGGCCGTGTGGTGGCGGCTCGTTAAAAGAATACATCCAGGGCGGTTCTCACCGCCCAGAGTTACCTACACACAAGTCGACAGTCCGTATGGAGGCCCGCAGCCTCCCTCGGACGGTCATTAGACGACTTAAAATCGTATTGAGATATTCTAAATCGCGCAAGCACGTAGCGAACGCGATACAGTCCGAATTTCGAGGTTTTGGTAGGAGTTTATTTATTTATTTATGTTTGGGTCAAACCAAACTTGGCACGCGGGCCCCTGTTCCGTGAGAACAGTATTCGATGAAGCCAAAAAAGGCTAACAGCAATTACATCACCGAAATTATATATAAAAGAATACTACCACTCCATCTCATCCAATGGATCTCGTAAAAGGCGAGTAAGGAATTAAACTGCACTGTGCACCCAATAGCGCATGGTGGCGATGGGCTCACCACCTATCACACCAAGTGCATTATATTGTTTTGGTGAAACGTGGATTGTGGCAGTCATCTGTTTTTGCAGTGAGTGCCCAGTCTCTGACTACCCCTTATGGGATACAGTCGTGATCTTATGTATGTATGTATAAATATGATGATAATGATTATGATATTCTTCTGGCCGATTTCGACCACGGCGACAACTTTATATATTGTCGATAGCTATCAATTGCGCAGGAGATATTATAGTGCCACAAGTGTACGCGCAAACACAGAGGCACTCACTTGTCCCAACCTACACGCGCCCGTTGTAACGCTGATGCGATAAGATCGGAGGTAGGAGTGTCAGAAACACGGGGACAAACACAACACAACCAGACCCGAAAACCAACAATTTGTGTTTGAGCACAAATGTTGGCTCCGGCTGGGATTCGAACCCAGGACCCGCGGCTTAGAAGTCAGGTACTCTGACCACTGGGCCACGCGGTCGTCAGTCTGTCGTCAGTCTGTTAGGATGAATAAAAGATTACTAGGTATAGGCATAACTCGTAATGTTTGTCGTCTATAATCTGTTACTGTACCTATTTAAATAAATAAATAAATAAATACAGAATCTTGCCGCAATATGGCTCTAATCACGTTGTGAATATTCCTAAAACTTTCCAAAGTCAAATATCAGTGTATTAGTGCGTATAGCAACTGTTTGTGGTACCATGTGGTGTCAGAATATCAACCCCATCGTCTCATCTCGTGGGTGTCGTTAGAGTTCAAGGGAAATCTCGTCACTTCATCCTATGAAAAAAAAGGTAGACAATAGAACAATAGTCAAACATACACATGATTTTAATAATCCATAGAAGAAATGTGGATAGGTGACGGGCAGTAGTGTGCTACCATCGCCAATCTATGTCCCGCAGTGGACTGTTAATAGGCTCATGATGAATTAAATGGATATCTCAAAAAATATCAATAACTTGGTACAGTATAAATAATCATCATCATCATAATTTCAGCCTATAACTAGTCCACTGCTGAACGTAGGCTTATATTGACACAAATCATAGATTGCCACAAAAGTTTGTAGCTCTCATTTTGTGGGAATTATGACATAGTTGCCAAGCTTGGCAAGCGCAGTTTATGTATACAAATGTTCCAGGAAGATGCTGCAGTTCATCTCCCGGTTTTAATTTTCCCTCTGTCGACTTTTACGACACCCACGGGATGAGATGGGATGGTAGATTCTCTTAAGCCGCCACTACACGGCGCACTGATGGCGCACGCATGAGTTACCTGCCCATATAGACATCTCTGTGGTAATTAATTTCAATATACTACCAACAGAAGGCGAAGGGAAGATTTTTTATTCAATCTTAGTTGAACATTTTATCGGGCTTCAGAGTAAAAGATAGAAAGTTAATTTGCTAAGATCCGCATGCAAAATGTAAAATTGTGTGTATTACCTAGTTTTGAAGAGCACCGCCCGCCCTTCCTCAACAGCGTGCACAAGAAAACCAATACCGCCACCGGGACCCCCACCACTACAACACTACCACTAGGCAATACACACCACTGAAGTCGAGAACACGACACGTTTTTTTACATTTTGCATGCGGATCTTAGGAAATTAACTTTCTCTCCTTTACTATAATGGATTTCGGCAAAGTAATCCCTGATTCTATTAACGGGATTCAGAGTGTAACAAAATAAAAAAAAATGTAGCAATTTTTGTGACAATCTCTAAGTTCCACTTGTGAGTTCAATAGGGCGCTCAATACCCGGGGAGTAGCTTTGATATAATCCAAAAATATTTCCCAGCGGTGCTCGAAGTCCATCGAATACACAACCAAGAGGTTCACAGGGTTGTCATATGCAACGCAGTGGAATGAGAATATTATGAGAAATAATTTTAGTGCGTAATTCGTAAGTAAAGACTTTTTTAAATGCGAAGTTTTTCAATGACCCTTGTGTCTACTGATTGGAGAAAGGAAACGAAATAGATTCAAGTGTTAACAGTGAGAGGTTCTTGTAAGATAACAAAAACTTGTAGGTACTTTATGTAATTTTTTTTATTTGACAAAGTGACGAAACGAGCAAAATATTAACCTGATGGTAAGTGCAACGTCCACAACAGATGCTGTGTCATCCAGAACATTTCTGTGTGACACCACACTGCGCCCGTCGCCCTGAGACATCAGTTCTTAAGTCTCATATGCCCATATGATTACGCTAGCTCTCAGTGCCCTTCAAACCGAAATATAGTAATGTTTGTATATTACTGCTTCACGGCAGAATAACTGGCCTTGGGTGGTACCTACCTAGACGGATTCCTGCATAGGAATCCTAACATCAGCAAAAAAATAAAAGTAGAATATCTTCTAGAAAGACAGATATAAAATAAAAGAAATGTAGATAGATACTGAAGGAAGAAGCAAGACTTATACCACAATAAAACTGTTGTAGCACACACTGGGTTTGTCACCAAGAGACATCGGATCTTACGTCTCGTATGCCTTATATATTATAATTAATCTACCTTCAGTACCCTCCAAACCGAAACACAGTGGTGTTTGTACACCAACCACTTGTTGACGAAAGAGCAACTGGCACTGCGGTTACCTAGGATTCCTTCAACCTCAGCCGATTCATTTATGTGCTAATACCTACTGCGCGGCTACATCTACAAAACTAACTTTGAATTACATAAATATTTTTGTGTAATCTTAATCTGTTACCGGTTCTATGGCCGTTATTATTATAATTATCGTAACTATTCCTTTCATTTTACGAATAGGCCATTCAAAACATCGAAACGCGACACCGCCGGACATTTTGTAAGCCCGGTAGCGACGCACAGATAGATAAACATCTACAAACATATTATTTTTCACTCAACTAAACACTGCCGTTTTGTTGGCGATGGCGCTTCAAATCACGTTTCTAACAAGTAACTGTAATGAGACGAACTCGTTTATTGTTCGGGTATTAAATAAAAGTTCATATCACTCTTTTAATAATTACTTGTTATGATAAATATTATTAATTTTATACCGAACGACTAGATTTAGAACATTTTTGTCAACTCTGAAATGCATTCAGTCACGACGGACATATTTACTGTTTTTTGACATAGTTTATAGTTTAATTAATTTAGGATCAGTGTTATTTTCTACATCTATACTTATATAATAAATGAGAAAGTAACTCTCTCTGTCCCTCTGTCTGTTTGTTACCTTTTCACGGTTCAACCGCTGAACCGATCTTGACGAAATTTGGCACAGTGATAGCTTGCATCCTGGAGACGGACATCGGATATATTTTTACGCCGGGAAATCATATTCCCACGGGATTTAAAAAAAAACAATTGTCCACTTCTACGATGTCGCGGGCATCAGCTGGTTATTTTATAAAGTAACTCTGTAAGCCCTGTGGAGCCGTGTGGAGGCGGCTCGTTAAAAGAATACTACCACTCCATCTCATCCAATGGATCTCGTAAAAGGAGAGTAAGGAATTAAACTGCACTGTGCACCCATCAGCGCATGGTGGCGATGGGCTCACCACCTGTCACACCAAGTGCATTATATTGTTTTGGTGAAACGTGGATTGTGGTAGTCATCTGTTTTTGCAGTGAGTGCCCAGTCTCTGACTACCCCTTATGGGATACAGTCGTGATCTTATGTATGTTATGTATGTAAGCCCTTTGTGTGGTAAATATATTTATATATCAGTGTATTAGTGCCTATAGCAACTGTTTGTGTTACCATGTGGTGTCAGAATAAAAATATCATCCCCCTCCCCTCCCCCCTGTCTCATCAAGTGGGTGTCGTTAGAATTCAAAGGGAAACCCAACACAGAAATGTTCTCATTGCTACAGTATTTGTTATAAGCAGACTATGCAGTTACTATCAGATGAAAGTTTTAATCGGCTCGTCTACTGGTGGTAGGATTGCTATGCAGGAATCCGTCTGGGTAGGTACCACCCCAGGGCCAGTTATTCTGCCGTGAAGCAGTAGTGTCCAAACATTACTGTGTTTCGGTTTGAAGGGCACTGAGGTAGCGTAATCACTGGTCATATGAGACTTAAGAACTGATGTCTCGGGGTGACGGGCGCAGTCTGGTGTCTCACAGAAATATTCTGGGTGACATGCCATTTGTTGTTGGCAAACGTTGCAGTTACCATCAGGTGAACGTTTTGCTCGTTTCGTCACTCTATACAGTCAAAAAAAAAGTACTTAATTCATCCCATGAAAAAAAGGTAGACGCTAGAACAGTGGTCAAAAATATATATGACATTAATTTTTCACAGTAGAAAGGTGACGGGCAGTACTATACTACCATCGCCAATCTATGTACAGCAGTGGACTAATAATAGGCTGATGATGAAGTTTTTTAGTGACGCCAAATTTAATTTATATCTCAAAAATTATCAATAACCTGGTACAGTATAAATAAATATCATCATCCTCATTTCATCCTATCACTAGTCCCACCCCCATAAACTGCCACAAAAGTTTGTAGCTCTCGTTTTGGGGTGATTTGCCATAGACGCCACACGCAGATGGGTTGGCGACCGCAGTTTATTTATTCAGATGTTCCAAGAAGATGTTGCTGCTCCTCTCCTGGTTTTAATTTTCCCTCTGTCGACTTTTACGACACCCACAGGATGAGATTGGGTGATATTTTCTTAAGCCGCTACCATTCGGTATAAATAATAAATATATTATTTTCTTTGTCAGTAACTATTAGGTCTAAATGTCTTCAAACACCAAATTAATAAAAAAAATAAACTGAATTGCCTTTTTTAAATAATAAGTAGGAGTGTAAAAAAGGTTGAGTTTAATTTAAAATAAATGGCGATAAACATATTGCAGCAAAACCATAGAAATAGATCTTTTGAAAAATGACACCAATACACCTAATTGTATCGGCTGGGAACAAAACGCATGCGAAACGGACATAACCGCAGCCAGGAAGGAATACAACGCGTCATTCGAGAATTCAAATTTATCGAAAAAAAAAATGTGTCATTATTTCCCAAACGTTCAATGGGATCGCCTATTATTTGGTCACCCTATAAAGATATAATCTGTATTCATGGCGCGAAATTCGATAGGTTTATTATAACGATATTTGCTAGTTTTCTTCATTCGGCCTTTGTTGGCGCAAACAGTAGATTGGGAGCGATAAGTCAGGTCTTTTGTGCTGCGCCTAATGTGCCACTAAGTATTATATTTCGGCCTACAAAGGTGGTTTGTTTTTGATTACGGCGATAGGCATATAACTGACGGTTTTCTTGATTGCATCAAAGTTGTCGGGTAATAATATTATTTTTGTGTTTCTTTGCTTCTGTTTTCAAGCCTTATCTCGAATTCAAACCATGACGTTTGAATAGCTAAAGCTATTTGTACTTGTGTGCGATATTTAGATTTATTTACTGGTAATTTTGTGTAAGCCCGCCTGCCAAGCGCGGCAACTATGGCTAAATCCCTCCAAATTAGAGCTACAAACTTTTGTGGCAATCTATAGGGTAGGCCTATGTTCAGCAAGGGACTAAAGATAGGCTTCAATGATGATGATGATGATGTGTAGGTCTTCGGCAGAGTAGAATAGCACCTCCCTATTTTCTACCGTGGTGTCGTAAGAAGCGACTAAGGTATTGTACGGACAGCCTTTATTGGCGCAGACGGAACGTGGGAACGTAATGGGCAGTAAGATTTTTTTTTCGACTCGTACCAAAATGCAGCGACGCGGTTCGCCACCTGTCACGTCTTGTTTCCTGGGGGGCGAAAAGTGGACTACGTGGTCTTTTCCTACCCCTTATGTGGGAAAAAGGCGTGACTGTATGTATATTACGATGATGTCTTAATTTCTGGATTAATTTTTATTCGTCTTTTAGTGATAACGAAGCTCCTAAACATATATATGTTCCTCCCATAGATTGTCAGGAAACACAGTTTTGTGACAATCGACGAGCCACACACCACATGTAGATATTTATGTAGAAAACTTCCATCGGTGATTTTATTACCCACACATTTCATCTGTGGTAGGATTCCCATGCAGGAATCCGTCTAGGTACCATCCAGGGCATGCAAATATTACTGCGAACGGCACTAAGAGCTAGTGTAATTTTTGTTTGTGTTCTTAATTGGGCATATAAGACATAAGAACTGATGTCTCAGGGCAACGTGCGTAGTGTAGTGCAACTGAGATTTTTTTTGGGTGACAGCATTTGTTATATGCTCGTCTAGTCACATTATCCTATAAAAATAGATACGTCATCGCTTCATGTGGAGTTTTTTTTATTTGATAAAGTGATTAGGCGAGCTAAACGTTCACCAACATCTGACCATAACAGGTGCTGAGTTACTCAGAATATTTCTGTGTAGCATCACACGCGCCGGTCATCTAGAGACATAAGTTCTTAAGTCTCATATGCCCAGTGATTACGCTAGCTCTCAGTGCCCTTCAGACCGAAACACAGTGATGTTTGCACACTACTGCTTCACGGCAAAATAACTGGCCCTGGCCACCCCCACTACCTAGACGAATTCCTGCATAGGAATCCTACCACCAGTAAGAGTATGCCCCTTGATTTCTTTCCAGCCCTCTATACCGCTTCCTCTCAGCAAATCTCTCTTTATATAAGCTGTGTCCCACTTCATAGATTAGCTAGCGTAAATTACTGGGCATTTGAGACTTAAGAACTGATGTCAGGGTGGCGGGCGCAGTGTGGTGTCAAACACAAATACTCTGGGTGACACCACATTTGTAGCGGGCGGACGTTGCACTTACCATCAGGTGAACGTTTTGCTCGTTTCGTCACTTTATACAATAAAACAAAAAAAAAAGATTTGAACGGTAGAAAATTAACGAGATTCTTAAGAAATATTTATCTCTTAAGAATCTCGCTCGATATATAAGTGACGCAGCCAAAATCAAAGTGAATAATTTCAAAATAAAACGTGGTTATCTAGTCACATTACGACAATCAAACAAACAGCAGGCACTGTTCCGTGCGACGTCGGGCCGTGTCGGCCGTGCACCGATGCCTCTATTATCATATCTGATTTAAAAAAAATAGTGCTAGCGTTTTGACACTTGACCTATGGTAGCCATAAAGGCAGGAATTTGGAAACTTTGCCGCTTTGTTTTGATTAGTTTTTAGTAACTATATTAAATAGTTAATAGAATCAGGCGCTACTTTGCGGAAATCCATTATAATAAAGGAAATAAAGTTAATTTGCTAAGATCCGCATGCAAAATGTAAAATGGTATTACCTAGTTTTGTAGAGCACCGGCCGCGCTCCCTCAACAGCGTGCACAAGCAAACCAATACCGCCACCAGGAGCCGCCACCAGATACCCCCCACCACTACAACACTACCTCTAGACAATACACACCACGAACACGACAAAATCGAGAACGAAGACGATGACGTCGACGAAGTCGAGAACACGACACGTTTTACCTCAAAAAGAGGCATTATCAAGTGATTTTGACTCTAAGATAGCCGAGACGTTTCGAGCGCTTTACAGCACCAATGGTCAAGACACAGTTAGCTCTTTCTGTGTAGATCGGACCAGAAATAATAATTAAAAGTTGAAGGTATCCCGGTTTAACTATAAGATCAGGACATCTGTCGCCTCAGTTCTCCCGTGACAATGGGTGCTGTAAACCAATCGAAACGTTGAGTTAGAAATAGTTCAAAATTAAACGGGATATAATACGTAAAAATTTGATTTTTAATGCGTAGAATTCGCGTAAATATAAGCAATTAAATTTGGTAAGAAATGACATACATTTTCTTTAAAAATTATTTTGTTTAAAATTTAATTCACAGACCTTGCCTATTCGTAGATCGTAAACGCGTCTATTATTAAATACGTGTCTAACATTTAGTCTTGAATTTTCTTCCAAACTTTTGGAACCCTTGCGACCCCCTACCGCTCCACCGGTGTCGAGCAAAGAGGTTCACGTTTGACCGCAAATAAACATACGAACATGCAAACGCGCAGCACGTCACACAAAACGCGCCCATATTACCATACAACAAAGAACATTTTATCTTCCAGCTGATCTGTATGAACTAAGACCGCCGTATCATTTTGACAGTTCACGCGCTCGGCTACCGGCAGACAACACCTATCTGCCAATCACAGTCATACTGTTACTGGATGCTGATGTACGGCGCGAGTAATTTGATACGCCGATGCCTTCGTTGTAACAGGCATTTCAAATTTCATCCTAGTTCTTCATGTCCGGGTGTCAGTTTGCTGTTACTTCAACAATACCAAAAACGTAATCCTAATCCGAATGGTGATGAAGGAGCACACAATCTTGCTGACGTTAAATCGCTGTGGTTCTTAGAAACCGACCACCTTCAATGAGGAATCACGTTGTAGCTGCTTGAAGATCATGGCGAAAAAGCCTCATGGGTAGGGAAAGAGAGTAAATTTGCTAAGACCCGCATGCAAAATATAAAATGGTGGAATTTTTAATTGCTTCGATAAGGGAAGTACGAGTATCTTTTCATTGAAATCACACGGAGTCTATAATATATTTTTCGACAGTCGCCATGACTTGTCGGAACGTTCTTTGATAAGAATTTAAGCATGTTATCAGTGACGTGACTACGGATGGCTTGAGAATGCATTTTTACTGTTCTGTTCTGTTTTTAACTGTTCACAAACAAATTGAAAATTTCATTCAGAGTTCAGTGTATGTACCGGAGGATTATTTTTTCAAATGAAAGTAAATTCTGAGACGAGTAAGTCACCCGACAGTAAGTGCAACGCCTGCCCATAAACAATTTCTGTGTAGCACGCTCATCACCATGACACGTTAGTTGTTAATACCCATGTGCCCCGTAGTTGCATATAAAAAAAAGAATATGAGCAATGCTGTTAATATCACTAATACTCCTTTTAACCATTTCAACTAACCTTAAAAGCTTGTCCAAGGACTTGTTCACGACAATAGTCGAAAGACGGACTCGACCCGTAATCGCCTATCTTCGTGTCATTGTTTTTTTTATGGAAAAACTTAACGATATTGTATTGTATTTTTTAATTTTATAAGTGTTTTGTAAAACCATATATATGCAAATAAATAAATTATAAAAATAAATGAATTATGAACGACGACGAGTAATTCGTTCACATGATGGTTTCGGTTTGAAGGGCACTGTGAGCTAGCGCAATCACTGGGCATATGAGACTTAAGAACCTATGTCTCAGGGTGATAGGGACAGTGTGGTGTCACACATTTTCTGGGTGACACAGCATTTGTTATGGTCAGACGTTGCACTTACCATCAGGTGAAAGTTTTGCTCGTTTTTCACTTAATGCAATAAAAAAAAAGAAAAGTGCAACGTCTGGCCAGGACATTTCCGTGTGACACCACACTGCGCTCGTCACCCTGCGACATCAGTTCTTAAGTATTATATGGCCAGTTATGACACTAGCTCTCAGTGCCCTTCAGTGATAAATATCGCAGCGATGTCTTTCGCGCAGCGATATCTTTCTCGCAGCGATGTCTTTCTCGCAGCGATGTCTTTCCCGCAGCGATGTCTTTCACGCAGCGATGTCTTTCTCGCAGCGATATCTTTCCCGCAGCGATGTCTTTCACGCAGCGATGTCTTTCACGCAGCGATGTCTTTCGCTGCACACATTAAAAACATACGCAATAGAGCGGCTTTTATCTCAAGCCGTCTATACCCATTAACTTGCTCCTCAAGCAAAATGTGCTTAAGACTCAAACTTCGCCTCTATAAGACTTGCATAAGACCCGCTTTCGCTCACGCGACGGGCAATCAATTAAAGAAGTTACAGAGCGTTCAAAATCGATTCTTGCGAACTGCCACCGGAGCCGGTTGGTATCAACGCAATGTAGATCTTCACAGCGACTGTGAAATGCCCTTAATCTCTGAACACTTCGAGAATTATCACGGCGGTTTTTCGAAAAAGCCGCGGTTCATTCAAACCCGCTGGTGGTTAAAGCAGAAAATTAACGTGCTAGACGACACGGACGTCTCAGCTCTTCCTGACCACGATACTGTCAGTCACGATCCAGGCCACATTGTACACACAGTCTATAGCTTTAATACACTCGGCGTCAAAAAAATCGCACATCTGAAAAAAATAATTTAAATACTATTTTAACACAACAGGCCAATGGCAATGTTGTGGTTTGAGGGTATCATTCGAAAGATAATTTCATTAGCTGTCAGGAATTTTAATTGAATTTTACTTTCTCACCGCCCAGAGTTATCGACACACAAGTCGACAGTCCGAATGGACGCGCGCAGCCTCCCTCGGACGGTCATTAGACGACTTAAAATATTTAAGATTTTCGAAATCGCGAACGCACGCAGCGAACGCGACACAGTCCGAACTTCGAGGTTTTTGTAGGAGTTTTTATTTATTTATTTATGTTTGGGTCAAACCAAACCTGGCACGTGAGCACAGTATCAGATGAAGCTGTAAAAGCCGAGAAGGCTAACAGCAATTACATCACCGAAAATATATATAGTGAAAAATACCGCAATGTTTGCAAACTACTGCTTGAGGGGAGAATAACTGGCATTGCGGTGGTACCTACATTGACGGATTCCTGCATAGGGATCCTATCGCCACTAAAACTATTTATATAAATTAATTGTGTCCAAAACTTTATGACGCTTCACGATTAGACCATTTTTGCGGCTTATTTCTGGGGTTACCCTGTTATAAAAGAAACATTACATCAGAGATAGCTAAATCATATTGTGCAAGTCCCTAATATATTTTCTGTAGACTGTACGATCGGTCCACGGGATCCCGGTGCAGTGAAGATTCTATTGGAATAAAGTGACGAGAAGAGCAAAACATAACAGAGCCCATAACAGATACTGTGTCACCCAGAATATTTCTCAGGGTGACGGGCGCACCACAAACAAACCTTCACGGTATCTTCTTCATAAAGTTGACAAACAAAAGTATTCATCTACGCACGATTTATAAAACTGACACTCGAAAGTATCATCCCAAACACAAAGGCACTGCCTCGTCGTCACCTTACCGTACCCCATGTAGCGTGTTTCCAACTGGCATGCATACCGGGCCGATCCGCGCTCGTGTCATTATAGTATGAATATTTGAGGCAGCTCGCGGCGCAACAAACCAGCATGTTACATATTAAACCACAATATTTCCATACGGGAACGGTGTATAGTAGGGTTGAAATCTATAAATTTCAAAATTACTGGTGGTAGGATTCCCATGCAGGAATCCGTCTAGGTAGGTACCACCGCAAGCCAGTTATTCTGCCGTGAAGCAGTAGTGTGCAAACATTACTGTGTTTCGGTTCGAAGGGCAATGAGCTAGCGTACTAATGGGGCATAATATGAGACTTAAAAACCCATGTCTCAGGGTCGACACAGCACTGGTTGACACAGCATTTGTTATGGGCAGACGTTGCACTTACCATTAGTTGAACGTTTTGCTCGTTTCGTCACTTTACCAAATAAAAAAAACAATAATAATAACAGTAATAAAACACATCATCCGTTCGCTGGCAGTGTGCTAGAGACGTTGTAGTAGGGGCCGGGCGTTCGCTTTAAATTTAATAATACTCGATTTACTTGAATTTGGAGATACGACCATTGAAAATTGATTTTCACGTTTGAAGGTTTTAATTTATATGTCGGGGTAAAACGATATCGTTAAATAATAAGTTGCTAATTTGATTATTGTAGTACTGAGGAGGTGGTAAACACCACAGTGTTTACCACCTCCTCAGTGACGTCACAACGTCACTTGTTATTGTATTTAAGAGTTCGGATAGTGCAGGGGTAGTTGAATTCGAGACACCGACTTTGTCAATTCTTCGAAACGAAACTGTTAGTTCACATAGTTAATTGGTGGTTAAGCGTAGTAACGTGAAATTATTACACAAGGTGCATTTGAAATTGTTATTCTGCGCTATCTACACAAGGAACCCTGTACCGCCTAATCAAGAGGTAAGCTGCGCTATCGCTCAGCCATCGCTGACTCCGACATGCATTTTATTTTGTTCTATAACATATGCCATAAACACATGCCGTCAACAATGTTGAATATGTAAGGACAGTAGGCGCTGGGCGTTTTGTTCGCAGCAGAGCGCCGGCCGAGTTAAATATTACAGAGTAAAGATCGCTGCGGAGGCGGGCCCGGCGATCGCCGCTCGCCTCAGCCTTGTTATTAGCGTGCTGCTATTACGTGCCGGTGATAATAAGCGGGTTCCGTCTATTACGATCCATGTACCTTTAAATATGCAAGAGTTATATCAACGTAACGTATCGGTTTTCAAAGCATCGCTTGAAGCTTCTGAATTATTTCAATCTTTATTATTACAAGTGGAATTTTCCAGTCACGATGCAACTGTGCGGCCTGAGTAGACTTTGTGTGAATGTATTATGGAATCGTTACGATCTATAAACGATTTGGGCATTAAAGCATATAATAATATAAATGATTATTACAATGATAAAGAAGGTTGGAAAGTGATGATGTTCTCCTAGCCGATTTCGTACACGGCGACAACTTCCGGATACTGTCGAGAGCCATCAACTGCGCAGGAGATATTATAGTGCCACAAGTGTACGCGCAAACACATAGGCACTTACTCGTCCCAACCTACCCGCGCCCGATGTAACGCTGATGCGATAAGATCGGAGGTAGGCTAGGATGCAGTGTCAGAAACACGGGGACAATCACAACACAACCAGACCCGAAAACCAACAATTTGTGTTTTGAAGGAAGGTAAGTTACTTTGCTAAGATCCGCATGCAAAATATAAAAATGGTGTATATTACCTAGTTTTCTGAAGAGCACCGCCCGCCCTCCCTCAGTAGCGTGCACAAGCTAACTAACACCGCTACCAGGTACCCTCCACCAACCACTACAATAATGATGAGTGATCACTCATCGAGTGTTCACTCGGCGGCCGTCTGTCGTAGAGTCTATGACGCTTGATAATGCCTCGTTTTGGGGCGAAACACGTGTCGTGTTCTCGACTTCAGTGGTGTATATTATCTAGTGGTGGTATTGTAGTTGTTGGTGGAGGGTACCTGGTGGCGGTTCCTGGTGGCGGTGTTAGTTTGCTTGTGCACGCTACTGAGGGAGGGCGGGCGGTGCTCTTCAAAAAACTAGGTAATATACACCATTTTTATATTTTGCATGCGGATCTTAGCAAAGTAACTTACCTTCCTTCATTATAATGGATTTCCGCAAAGTAACGCCTGATTCTATTAACTATAATTTGTGTTTTAGCACAAACGTTGGCTCCGGCTGGGATTCGAACCCAGGACCCCCGGCGTAGAAGTCAGGTACTCTTACCACTAGGCCACGCAGTTGTAGGTTGGAAAGTATCCATTCAGGGAAACATCAAGTAATTTACCACACGATGTGACTGTTATGTGATGACGATGTAATGTGTTTGTGTTTATAATGTAACATTTTACAAACAAACAATTGTAAATGGTTTCATGGAAGATTATAGGCGTGCTCAGTAGAATTAATTCTTTTAGTTCCGAACAGTAGACTTGAGTATGTCATGCTCGCGTAAATGCTTCTGCTTGCGGCGGCGTCGTGTGCCGGGTCGTCCACTTCCCTTGAATATGGCCGAGGAGGGCGACGGCTGCCACATGCGTCATACTTGTGAACAGGTGCTGTTGGTGGAGGATGGTCTGCTCGTGTTTGCATTTATAGATTTGTTATTAAATCTTGTATAACATTTTGTCATGGAGCGTGCTTTAGTTTTCTATGAGACTGTTCTTTGTAAATTTATTTATAACGTACTTTTGAAAATGATAAAAAATAACAACATTCGCCTGTTTCTTCTCCGTCGGAGGAAGGTCTCATTACGAAGCGGTGATAGATTGTAAAAAAATGACGCTTGGCAAACGAAATTTATATTATTTACGTTGAAGAATAAATAATTTTCATTTCGTTTTCATTTTCATTTCATTTCATTTCATATAGTATGCAAGCTCATAGCTTTGACGTGACTAAAACGGAAGTATTGTCTCTAATGCTAAACATGCTAATGTTTCCATCATAAGTGGTTTTAAATCTATAATATCTGTTGAAACAGTCAGAGAAATAAGTAGTATAGTGACATTTATTAATATTAAATGTGTATAGTTTTTAGTGAACTAAAGTTTCACGGAACCTATTGACCGTATTTCACATTACATTATTAAGAGAATCTACCACCCCGTCTCATCCCGTGGGAGTCGGAAAAGTCGACAGAGGGAAAACTAAAACCAGGCAATGGGCAGCAGATCTTACTGGAACATCTGAATTAATAAACTGCGGTTGCCAACACGCCTACCATTTATGGCAATATACCCTCCAAAATGAGAGCTCCAAATATGTGGCAATCTAAGGGGTAGACCTATGTTCAGCAGTGGACTAGTGATAGGCTGAAAATGAACGTTTAACCCTATCGCATTACCTAAATAATTTATTTTCAGGTTGACAGATAAAAAAAAATTAATAATTCTTCACAGATTATTTTTTTAATAAATTAATTTTTCTTAACCGCGTAGTCCAGTGGTCATGGTACATGGCTGTGCACAATATTTTTCTTCAATTTTTTTTTTATTGGAGAAAGTGATGAAACGAGCAAAACGTTCACCTGATGGTACGTGCAACGTCTGCCCATAACAAATGCTGTGTCACCCAGGAAATTTCTGAGTGTCACCACACTGCGCCCGTCACCCTGAGACATAAGTTCTTAAGTCTCATATGCCCAGTGATTCTCATAGTGCCCTTCAAGCCGAAACACAGTAATGTTTGCACACTACTGCTTCACGGCAGAATAACTGGCCCTGGGGTGTTACCTACCTCGATTCCTGCATGGGTATTGTGGGTGTCCCGTGCTATTGACACTGCATCCGAACTTTTCTCCGATGTTATCCAATAGTATAGCATCGGATTACGGCACTGTAACACTCCTCTGCATTTGAAATCGCTTAGTAGAACATAAGTGTTAATGAAATATTGGATTTAGGACAGATAAATGAAGCCCCTATTCTTTCATGCTTAGGGAAGATGTATTTTCTTTGCGACCCAAAGTTTTGTTTCTTTAATATCCAGGTAATCTTAGCAAATGAAAAAAAAAGGGAGACCTAAAAAGTATAATTTAATAGACAATATGCGATAGGAAATGGAGGAAATTATCCCCAATTACAAGTCGCCAGTACTAGGCGTGCATAACTGATGAGGGTAATGAAGTGAACCGCGCGACCACAACATTAAAACATTTCTTTTTTCCATTTGATCGGCGGGCGAGTGGCAGCTGACGATTTTCTCATGACTGCTGAACGCTTGATGCTTTACTGAAAATGGACCCTTCTATTTGTTTGATGTTCATTGATTAGATTTTGCTTATCCGTGATATGTCACCAAAATTTGATGTATCAGAATTTCTGTCATATATTTACATGTATAGTGGTTTAAAATGAAGTGTCCCTTTCTTGACTTAAAATACGTATTGAGTTATTTAATTCTCTGGCTGACATATAGACACTTTTCTTTAATAGGAGAAAGTGACGGGACGGGAAAAACCTTCACCTGATGGTAAGTGCAACCTTTGTCCATAACTGATGCTGTGTCGCCCAGAACCACTCTGAGTGGCACCACCACAATGCGCACATTACACTGAAACATCAGTTGTTAAGTCTCACATTCCCAGTAATTACACTAGCTCTCAGTGCCCTTCGGACCGAAACACAGCAATTTTCACATACTACTTGCACCACACGGCAGAAAAACAGGGCCTTCCTGAAACATATATACAGCATACAGGAAGATTTGTATATATATATATATATATATATATATATATATAATATATCAGAGTAGTAATTGGAAAACAATTCTATTGTATATGCTAAACTAGACTAGAAAACTAAAACAAAAAAAACTTTACGATCGTATGTTAGATTCGTAGATCGTATTATTAGTAATGGTAACTGAGGCGGCAATGTACGAGTACGTTATACGAAAACGTAATTTTTCCGAGCGTCTCGATACCTCGGTGTATCACCATTAAATATGTAAGCGATTAAACGTTGCAACAAGCGTTCATTACGAGCGGGTACCGAGCGTTCCGTAATTTCACGGGGGCGATACAAAACTGTTATTTGGACTTGTTGGGAGCTTACTTATTATTTATTTACCGCTACCGTTATACGATTTATATATGTAAATCGTAGTTTTAACAAATTTTCGACTAAAATTTTCTGGTGGTAGGATTTCTATGCAAGAATCCGTCTACGTTGGTATTACCCCAGGACCGTCATTCGTGAAGCAGTAGTGTGCAAATGTTACTGTGTTTCGGTCTGAAGGGCAATGAGAGGTAGTGCAATCACTCATCTCTCAGGATGACGGGCGCAGTGCTGTGCCATACGAAAAATAGGTAGGTTACACCGCAGGGTCAATTATGCCACCAAAGAAGGAGTAGTGTGCAAACATTACTGTGTTTCGATCTGAAGGGGACTGAGAGCTAGTGTTATTACTGGGCATATGAGACTTAAGAAGTGATGTTTCAGCATAATTATGTTATTTGCAGACGTTACACTTACCATTAGGTAAACGTTTTGCTCGTCTCGTCACTTTATCCTATTTAAAAAAGTAAGATGTACATTTAGTTGTTAGATCAACATGCCATTGGGACTTAGAAATACACCAGATTCTTACTTATTCATTGAGAGAGATGCAGGACTTATCTTAAGTCCTTTTTAAAATATAATTGAATTGTCGAAACATAATATATATAAGCCGTGTGGTAGCGGCCTAAGAAAATCTACCGCCCCATGTCATCCCGTGGGTGTCGTAAAAGTCGACAGCGGGAAATTAAAACCAGGTGATGGGCAGCAGCATCTTCCTGGAACATCTAAATAAATAAACTGCGGTTTACAACCCGCCTGCTAAGCGTGGCAACTATGGCAAAATCCCTCCAATATGGAAGCTACAAACTTTTGTGGTTTTCTATGGGGGAGGCCTATGTTCAGCAGTGGACTTGTGATAGGCTGTCGACGACGACGACGACGAATATATATAAATATTTTGATGCATGTCTGACATAGACTCCGCCGATAAATGAGACTAGTAGGAAAATATTCTCTGCTCTATGCTCACTACGACGACAAGGTAATTTCTTCCCCACTGCCACTAAAGTTGCGTTCACTCATTCATTACTTCTGCCCATCCTTGACTATGCTGATATTTGCTATCTTGACATTACCGAAGTGCAACTTAGTAAACTTGACCGTATTCAAAATTTGGGCCTACGATTCATATTGGGGCTTCGCAAATATTATCATGTTTCCGATTTTCGTAAACAGCTCAAGTGACTCCCAATCCGACTTCGCAGGAATATTCTTTCTGCTTTGTACTGCGTGCTGTTCAATCCCTGCACTCCTAAATATTATTATTTACCACCCCAGGGCCAGTGATTCTGCAAAAGTGGTAGGATTCCTATGCAGGAATCCGTCTGGGTAGGTACCACCCCAGGGCCAGTTATTTCGACGTGAAGCAGTAGTGTGTAAACATTACTGTGTTTCGGTCTGAAGAGCACTGAGAGCTAGCGTGACTTAAGAACTAATGTCTCAAGGTGACGTGCCATTGTGGTGTTAGACAGAAATACATCTGTTATGGGCGGACTTGCACTTACCATCATACTTTATCAAATAAAAAAAATACTCGAAAGACCGCTTTCAATATATTCCCTCTCCCATGAACGGTTCCTTCGTTCTTCTGTCAATCTCTCCCTCCAAACTCTTATGCATTCCTCCTCTTTCTTCAAGAAATCTTTTACGGTCACAGCTGTGAGATTGTGGAATTCTTTACACCTACACATTCGACAAGTCCCTTTGTTCCTTTAAAAAACTTGTAAAAGCTAATTTCTTGGAACTATGATTTTATGCTTCCCTTTTTTCTTTTTCCTAATTTCTTTTCCTGAAATTTAGTCTATTGCTTTTATCTAAGAATGCCTTCATCTTGTGCTTTATATTAATTTATGTACACCCCCCTCTGCTCCCTTCTTTACGTATTAATCACAAGAATTCCGTTTACAATGGTTGTCTGGAAGAAATCGCTTTCTGAGCTATAAAACCGCCTATTGTACATATTTTTACACTTTTTTTGTTTATTTTTATCCTGTATTTGGTGTACAATAAAGAATATATTGATTGATTGAGTTGTTCAGCCACATTCACATTGAAGAGGGATAGAAAAGAGAATATTTTTGGTAGAGGCTTTTGTTCATCTTTGGACTTTAACGACTTCAAATGATGATCGTGATTGGTCATTAATGTATCGCGTTACAATTTAAATCAGAAACCTGCATAATTATAGAAACATAATAACATATTAAGTTTTTAATGTTTTTCTTTTACTCTTTGAACATAAAATAAATATTATTCTTTATAACACAATTTCGATCCCCAACTTAATTTAATTATTAATAACATATGTGTTTATTAAGTGCATTAACAACGTCTCCACTCGCAACTGCAGACATATTTAGAACAATTTAATGATTTTGATTTGAAGATAGATAACTTAGATTTAGCATATTAACAAAATCATGTTACTAAAATATGAATACTGTAAGAACTTGATTGGATTAAAACCAGTGAAGCAATTCCGCTCCCCCCTTAAAATAATTTACGTGATTAACAAAAAACGGCGCGTAATGCCGTGGCGGTGGCTTTGACGGTATGCAAATACCTGCTATTGTTAATAATCACAGTGATATGCCTTTCATAGCTTTCTTTCACGCTTTGTCCGCCGCAATTATCTTAATTATGTTTGTTCTTTGGGCCCCTGGCGGTGGGGAAACAGTGGGCGAAATGACTTGACTCTTCGTGTTTTTTTCCACTTTCAAAACATCGGAACACTGTGCACACAGATTAGGGAATTAAATCAAGCTTTTTACTCGGAGTTCTCGAGTCATTTTTGATGATATATTAATGGTATTTCTGATGTTACAGTTATAATTTTGATTTGTAAGAATTATGTTAGTTATAGATTTTATCTTATAGTTTGGTTAGACCGTATTAATATTATATGCTCGTTTATGAGCCGTATATACATTGACATAAGCACTTAAATAAGAAATTATTAAAAAATATTTTTCCATAGTATAGATACAAGATCCATATAATTTTTTATGGAAGAAAGAGACGAGACAAGCAAATCGTTCACCTTATGGTAAGTGCAATCAACAATAAGCGTCTGCCCACAGCAAATGAACCCAGAACATACCTGTATATATTTGATGATGTAATTGCTGTTAACCTTTTATGGCTTTTACAGCTTCATCGGGTACTGTGCTCACGAGCCAGGGGCCCGCGTGCCAGGTTTGGTTTGACCTTAACATAAATACATACATAAACTCCTACAATAACCTCGAAATTCGGACTGTCGCGATTGCTGCGTGCTTGCGCGATTTAGAATATCTTAAAATGATTTGAAGTCGTCTGATGACCGTCCGAGGGAGGCTGCGGGCCTCCATTCGGACTGTCGAGTTGTGTGTCGGTAACTCTGGACGGTGGGAACCGCCCTGGAACACGGGTGTATCGTGTGTAAGCAGTCGACAATGAGCGCACCGCTCTCTACGGCGGGCGCGCGCCGTGGTAGGTGTTACATTAAAGCTATTAACTGTGTGTACAGTGTAGCCTGGATCGTGACTGACCGTATCGTGGTCAGGGAGTGCTGAGACGTCCGTGTCGACGAGCATGTTTCGCGGTCGACGTTTGCGTTCGGTCGCGTTTCCATTTGGTCGGTAATTTCCTACTTTAACCACCAGCGGGTTTGGATGAACCTTTGCTAAGGCTTTTTCTAAAAACCGCCGTGATAATGCGTTCAAGTGTTCAGAGATTAAGGGCATTTCACAGTCGCTGTGAAGATCTAGTGGCAGTTCGCAAGATTTTTCGATTTTGAACGCTCTGTAACTTCTTTAATTGTTTGCCCGTCGCGTGAGCGAAAGCGACGCATGCATAGGCCATTACGGGTCTTATGCAAGTTTTATAGAGGCTCCACACTACGCTTGTCATCCTTAAATATGAGATTTACCTCTCATGTGTCATCAAATATAATCAAATCTTACATAATGGAAAGAAAGTTAATTTTCATATAGTTAATATCAAGTGCTATTGACTGTCCGACAGTCAGCCACTGTGAATGGGTGAGTGACTCAGCGGCTAAAAGTCGTAGAAACAATATCACTTGATAATTAAAGTGAAAAACGAGTCGTGTTCTCGACTTCAATTGTATGTATTGCCTAGTGGTGATGTTCTCCTAGGCAATTTCGACCACGGCGACAACTGCCGACTACTGTCGAGAGCCATCAACTGCGCAGGAGATATTACAGTGCCACAAGTGTACTCGCAAACACAGAGACACTCACTCGTCCCAACCTACCCGCGCCCGATGTAAAGCTGATGCGATAAGATCGGAGGTAGGCTAGGATGCAGTGTCAGAAACACGGGGACAATCACAACACAACCAGACCCGAAAACCAACAATTTATGTTTTAGCACAAATGTTGGCTCCGGCTGGGATTCGAACCCAGGACCCGCGGCTTAGAAGTCAGGTACTCTGACCACTAGGCCACGCGGTCGTAACGCCTAGTGGTAGTGTTGTACTGGTGAAGGGTATCTGGTGGCGGCTCCCGGTGGCGGTATTAGTTGCACGCTATTGAGAGCGGGCGGTACTCTTTAAGAACTACTAATACACGCCATTTTGAACTTTGCATGCGGATCTTAGGAAATTAACTTTCTTTCCTTTATTGTAATGGATTTCCATTTCCATTTCTAAAGTAACGCCTGATTCTGTTAACCAAATCTTATAGTTTGACTCTATTATTATTTAATCAAAAAACCGACTTCCACGTAGCAGCTCCAAACATGCTTATGCGAATTTAATAGTTTCATGATTTCCTCATGGATCCCATCATCAGAACTTGATCTAATGTATCCACGGGTTAAAAACCGAACAAGAGATAAAAAAAGAATCATCAAAATCGTTTTATAAACCAAGGCACAAAAATAACCTTCAGGGAAGAAAGGTTCAGGGGTATCAACCTCGTACCGGCAAGCGCGTGACTCCCAACGTCATCATCATCATCATCATTTCAGGCTATCACTAGTCCACTGCTGAACATAGGCCTTCCCCACAGATTGTCACAAAAGCACGTAGCTCTCGTTTTGGGGAGATTTTGCCATAGTTGCCATGCTCGGCAGGCGGGTTGGAAACCTCAGTTTATTTATTCTGATGTTCGAGAAAGATGCTGCTGCACATCTTATGGTTTTAATTTTCCCTCTGTCGACTTTTACGATAACCACAATTCACGACCCCCACGTGTTTTATGGCAATCTATGGGGGAGGCCTATGTTCAACAGTGGACTATGATAGGCTGAAATCATGATAAAGATGATACATTAAAAAAATTCGAGAACCTTCTCCTTGTTCGTCGGTTAAAAAATACTATTTCTTAGTGGAAGAATTTAGAGAATCGATTCGGAAATTTTCCAGTTTGGTAACATGTCCATATTTAATCTAAAACATTAAACAAACTAACTTTGTCCGCCTTTACAAAATTAAATATAATACGAATGTAAATTTAAATTACAAAATTAGTATGTATCTTCTTATCTTTCGTTTAATTAAAAAGATATCTTTTAAGGTTGATCTAATTTGGACCTAAAAAGTACAAAAGCAGTCAAATTACAATATTATTTTGTGACCTATACTTTGTGCCTTCTGGGCGTGAAGTTCCTTCGCCCAGTGTCGGTAGCAAATGACAGGAGCTTGATACAGTGCAACAAAAGGATCCGCCAGTCACGGCATCAGGTGTATCATTAGAACGTCTCAATTAGTGATACGGGACAGGTGTGGTATCGCTTGACACCCATAACGGCGTCTTTGTACCGACATATAATTGAAAAGAGGCGGGATCAGAAACGTGCCTCCAAATTTTGCAAACTTAATAACACGATCATGTAAATATTTAAATAATGGTACTGTCGTTAAGAGATCTTTTTATCGCAGAAGTAACGAAACGAGTAAATCGTTCACCTTATGGTAAGTACAACGTCTGCCCATAAGAAATGATATTATTGAACTTATATTAATTTTGAAAGTGTATTAATTGAATTTATATTAATTTGATAGGCCTCGCACATAGATTTTTGTTTATTTTCTCATTTTGGGGGATTTTACTATAGTTATAGTTATAGTTGCCACGTTTGACAGGCGGATTGGTAACCGCAGTTTGTTTATTTAGATGTTCCAGGAAGGTGCTGCTGTCCATATTCTGGTTTAAATTTTTCCTCTGTAGACTTTTACGACACCCACGTGATAAATGGGGTGGATTCTATTAAGCCGCCACCATACCCAATAAATCGTTCACCGGATGGTAAGTACGTTAAGTATGTCTGCCCATAAGAAATTATGCCTCACCTGGAACATTCTCTGTGGAACCACACTGCGCGCGCCACTTTGAGTTATCAGTTCTTAAGTCTCTTATGCCCAGTAATTGAACTGACTCTCAGTGGCCTTTCAGATCGAAACATAATAATATTTTTAATAGAATCAGGCGTTACTTTGCGGAAATCCATTATAATGAAGGAAAGTAAATTAATTTGCTAAGATCCTCATGCAAAATATAAAAATGGTGTATATTACCTAGTTTTTAAGAAGCACCGCCCGCCCTCCCTCAGTAGCGTGCAAGCAAACTTACGCTACCAGGAACCTTCTTAGTAAATTAACTTACTTTCCTTCACAATAATATTTGCACAATACTGCTTGATGGTAAAGTAATTTTCACTGCGGTGGTACCTACCTAGACAGATTCCTGCCACCAGTAAATACTTTAATAATACTAGCCCAACATTATATTTGTTATAGTCTCTGTGGAGATTTTAAGATATCATTAAAAACGTATAGTTGTATCTGTTAATAAAATCAGTAATAATGTTTTCTTTTTAGAAAAATATCAACGAAACGGTTGTTTGATGTGATTAGCAAGCGATAAGATACATAATGAAGTCAAATTTATTTCTCAATTTTAACATAGTTTTTTTTATAAATATGATACTCAGATAATGTCATCTAGATAAAATTACATATCGGGAAAAACTGCTCATAGTCCGGTATGTTAATATGGTAGACAAATTGATGTTTTCGGTTTAAATTATTTAAGACTATGTTCAAATATTGTGTAGCTCGTGCTTTTTATTGGTTATCCTTATCTGATGGAGACTGCAAAATAACGTTAACAAAAGGCTTCATTAGGCGAAAGGCGTATTACTAAAAAGAAACTGTAAAATATTCATACAATGACATAATTTACTGGTGGTAGGATTGCTATGCAGGAGTCCGTCTAGGTAGGTACCACCCCAGGGCCAGTTATTCTGCCGTGAAGCAGTAGTGTGCAAACATTACTGTGTTTCGGTTTGAAGGGCACTGTGAGCTAGCGTAATCACTGCGCATATGAGACTTAAGAACCTATGTCTCAGGGTGATGGGTACAGTGTAGTGTCACACAGAAGTTTTCTGGGTGGCACAGCATTTGTTATGGGCAGACGTTGCACTTAACATCAGGTGAACGTTTTGCTCGTTTCATCACTTTATGCAATAAAAAAATAATAATTAGGGATATTGAAAGAAAAAGTTTTTGAATGTAAATTTTTATCAATTATGTTATTAACATTGCTCTTACGGTCTTATTTATAAAAAATATGGAAGGTTTATAGCGTAGTTACAATAAGATTACTTAGTTTTAACAGAAGTTTGCAGCTAAATACTCGTATTTACAAATTCAAAGATGTTTCACCTATGTACATATGAAATCAGATTAGGACGACAACATAACCATGTTGAAGTTTCATAAAACGTTTAGTATTCAGTGTTATAAGTCTATCATAAGTATTTTTTATGAATAAGACCAAGTATTTACTGACATGAGACTTGTATTATTTTTGTCAAATTGGTGTTTAATGCTTTTTTGCAGTTGTAATCTCGCGTATTATTTCATGCAGTTTATCCCTTATTTTTGTACTGCTCTTTATAAATCTTTTCGCACTGTATTTATTTATTGGGTTGGTAAGAAAGTCTTGCTTCCTTTTTCAATTTAAATCTTTTTTTTCTAATAACAGTGTAGTTCGAGAACATTCGCGAGTAGTAAATGCGTGCATGGAAGGTTCTAGACCAGCTCTCTGGTCTAGAACCTTCCATGCAGCAGGGTATATAAGCGAGCCGGTTGTTCCGCGCAGATAGACTAAAGTGCACTTCGAGCGATCGCATATTACGAGTTCTTGCAAGGCCATTATGCAAGAGCCGCAGTCGATAATATGTGCAGTGTGTTCAACGCTAAAGTGGTTCATCATGGGACATAAGACATAAGGGACATAAGACATAAGGGACATAAGACATAAGGGACATAAGACATAAGGGACATAAGAAAGTGGCTTCGTCATGCATGGTCTCAGCGAAAAAAAACAAAGCGACACGCATGTTCCGTCTTTCACTCCCGCGTCGTCCGCACGGAAAGGACTCCAATCAAGAAATAGTAATTGGAGCTGAAAGCTGGTCGCTATGCTGACCGCATACTCAAGCGGCAGTGGCAGTGGTGACCGAAAGGAGAAAAACCAGAACCGACCCCGAAGCTGCCCCGTGAAATTAAGAGCATGCTCTATTACGAACTTCTACCATCCAACGCCACAATGAAAGCAGAGGCCTACTCATCATCATCATCATTTTAGCCTATCACTAGACCACTGCTGAATATGGGCCTCCCCCATTAGATTGCCATAAACTTTTATCTAATTTTGGGGGGATTTTGCCATAAATGCCACGCTTGGTTGCGGGTTGCCAACCGCAGTTTATTTATTCAGATATTCCAGGAAGATGCTGCTGCTCTGAAATATTTGTATTTCCGGCCCAACCATCTTCTCTATTGAAATTATGTGTTCTTAATATGAACACATAGCTGACGTGAAGCATCGTCGTTCTAGGAAGTCTGCAGTCTGTGACCATGTTCTGGATCATCCCAACCATTACATCAGATTTGATAAACCACAGATCTTTGCAAAAGAACACCGATTCCTACCAAGGATGATTCGCGAGGCTATTGAAATCAAAAAACATCCTAATTTCAATAGAGAAGATGGTTGGGTATTACCACCAGCTTGGGATCCAATAATAAATAAAATTAAAATTAAATCAAAAACCAAGCATACCACTGCAATACTTCAAGACACAGTTAGCTCTTTCTGCGTAGATCGGACCAAAAATAATAATTAAAAGTTGAAGGTACCCCAGGTTAACTATGACATCAGGATATCTGTCACCTCAGTCCTCCCGTGACCATGGGTGCTGTAAAGCACTCGAAACGTCGGGTTATAAATAATAAAAAAAATTAAACGCGATAAAATCTGTAAACTTTGTTTCATTTAAATGTGTAGTGTTCGCGTAAATATAAGAAATCATTATGTGAAAAAGTCCCTATGTCCGTCCTCGCGATACAAGCTATTATTGTGCCAAATTTCGTTAGATCGGTTCAGCGGTTATGCTGTGAAAAGGTAACAAACGGATAGAAGGACAGGAAGTTACTTTCGCATTTATAATATTGCTAGCTGATGCCCGCGACTTCGTCCGCGTGGATAAATGTTTTTTGAATATCACATTAGAACTACTTGATTTCCCGGGATAAAAAGTATCCTATGTCCGTTCCCTGGACGCAATCTATATCAAGAATGGTTTAGTGGTTAAGCCGTGAAAAGGAATCCAACGGACAGAGGGACAGAGAGAGTTACTTTCGCATTTATGCTGTTAATATGGATAGTATCATCATCATTTCCGCCTGTTTTAGTCTTTGTTATAGTATCGATTTGTATAATTGTAAGGTAACTGTAAGTGTTTTTGTGTATATCTTGTTTTAAGTAGTGTCTCATGTAAATAAATATATCAACATTATATTCCGAATTATCCGATGGTATCTGCTCACATTTTCGTCCTTATAGATTGTGCTATATCAGATGTTCGTCGCCGTTAATCAAAATTGTTTGTTTTTACTTCTTTCGTAATCATGTGCGATAAGATATTGGCAACATAATATTGCAACATTGCATCATTTCTTTTTACGATATCTTTGCAAAAGACAATTTATTTTGAAAAAATGATTTCTCGCGAGTGAGTTTTACAGACATAAATTTCACAGTTTCAACACAACCAGACCCGAAGACCAACAAAATATGTTTTTGCACAAATGTTGACTCCGACTGGCATTCGAACCAAGGCCCTGCGGCGTAGGATTCAAATAATCTGACCATACAAAAATTTATTACACATTTAAAGTCAAATAATCTAAAAGTAGAAGGCACAGTTAATGAGGAAATGGACGATAAAAATATAGGAGAACTGTTATCATGAAATCTAATGTTTCCTGTTTGTACGCAATACCGTAATATTTTTTTTAAAGCACACAATCTACCTGATGGTATGTGATCATCACCCCATATCAACAGACAACGCATCAGATTAAGATGTAGATGCGGTATCAATTCTGGTGCATGTAATCGCATGCTTCAAAAACAGTAAAAGTCTATAAAATCCCATCGCAGGCCATAAGACTACTCTCATGTCTTAGATTGTTTGGGAGCTGGGAAGAGTAAGAGCCATGGTAGCTCTGCGGCTAGGCACTCGCTTAAAATTTGATAGTACGCGAGTAGCCTGGGTTCGATTCCCGGTGCCGGCACAACTTAAATTGTTAATTGCAATTTTAAGTGCTGAATTACCACGTGCTCGGCGGTGAAGGAAAACATCATAAGGAAACCGGCATGTCTGAGAAATAAAAAAATATTTCGAAGACCCCGTCGTATATTATTTAGAAACCCGTATTGGAGCAGCGTGCTGGATTCTTCCTAGCTCCAAAACCCTCTCAGAAATGAGAGGAGGCCTGTGCTCAGCAGTGGGACATTTATAGGCTGAAACTTTACTTTTTCACTTTTTGGGAAGAGTTCGCTACGCTGTTCCTGAATTAGCGCACCACAGCGCGCATTACTCACACTGGTAGTAGGATTCGATTGCAGGAATACGTCTAGATAAATACTACTCCAATGCCTATTATGCTGTCGAGCAGTAGTCTGCAATCGTTACAGTGTATCAGTCTGAAGGACAATATTGCCTGGTGTAATTACTGGGCATGTGAGTCTAAAGAAGCGATTTCTCACGAATGTGGTGTTTAAGAGAAATTTTATGGGTGACACAGCGTTTGTTACGAGCAGATGTCACTTTCTTCCGTAAAAAACATATTCTGTATTAAAGACCTAATTAATTAGTCTTAGTAATGGCATTGAGGGCCGCACCCCTGTTAGCGACGACGATACGAACTTGGTTACTGTCGTACTATGCAATTTAAGGCGAGCTCCCGACGGCTAAGTTACCATTCTGATGCTCGCATGCCTGAACTGCAAGTAACTGAGTAAAGTAGAACAAACTTTTAAATAAAGTTGTCCATAGTATGAGTCACATTACGGTAAAGATAATAAATGTCTCTTAGACAACGAGCATGTTAAAGCAGATAATTGTATCAAAACAAGAAACGAGAAGCGGCGCGCGACTTGAAATATTCGTAATGAAGTGATCGGCCGAACGCATTAGCTACCAACTCTAGTGAGCTCATGAACATTGTTGAACACGTCACGTCTCCCATTTCTGGCTGCATTTACAATTAGTATTTTTAAAAGGTATTGTTATTATATTACTGCGGGAATAAACACTGGAGTAAGAAAGACAAGAAAAACTTGTAACTTTTTGTACTTGACGAAAAATCTAAGAAATGTTTGACCTCATTAGATATCAAAGAAATGTTTGGATCCATTCTTTACTTTCTTTAATGCCGATACCCTTATCGCTGAGGTTAGGTTAATTTAGAATGATAACAGATTTTTTTTAATAAGAAGTAGAAGGAGTAGTTCTGATGGTATGATTCCAATGCAGGAATCCGTCTGGTTAGGTACCACCCCAGGGCCAGTTATTCTGCCGTGAAGCAGTAGTGTGCAAACATTACTGTGTTTCGGTTTGAAGGGCACTGTGAGCTAGCGTAATCACTGGGCATGTGAGACTTGAGAACTTGTTATTAACAAAGTGTGGTGTCACACAGAAATTTTCTGGGTGATACAGCATTTGTTATGGGCAGACATTGCACTTACCATCAGATGAACGTTTTGCTCGTTTAAGCACTTTATCCCTTTTAAAAAATAGAATTGAAAGATATATCTTTAGCCTTAGTTATAATAGCCTACTAAATCAAAGCTGTGTAAACGAAATTAAAAAGGTGAGTTTTAGAAAGTTAAGAAAAGCTACAACGTGCAGACGTATTATATTTTAATAAATAATACTTCAGAAACTTTTTATTCTCTATAGTAGCTGCGTTTAGTGTGTGCTCTATTTAGGCGTTTCGAAAAAAAATCTATTCTATAGTTTAGTCTATTAATAATTTAAAGTCCATAAAAGTATTATAGGATTCAAGATATTAGATATAACGATATTTTTTACAGATATTAAAAACTGATATTATTTCAATATTATCATAACATACACAGACTTTGTACTCTTTATCACACAAACTCGATGTTTACGCGATTTGATAGCACCGGACCAACTTCAAAGACTCGGTTCGCGCAGTGACTAAACGTTTGGCTTTTGTGCTACGTGGCGTAGGATCCCCGCACGGAACAAATATTTGTGCATGATGGATAATGAATTATAGGTGCATAGGAATCTTACCACCAGTAAAACCAGTAAATATTGTATTCTATTCTTAAATATATCAAGTTAGACCGCCGGTGCAATGGATCCAGACGCCAGTTGGACCGGTGTCGGCTCCCGGCTGCACTATAATACGATTTAAATTCAAATTAGGTGCTTTTAAACGACACCGTATAGTGGCCACTTCCATACCGGCGCTCGCCGAGAGCGGGACAGATAGAAGCAAAACAAATCATTATGTTAACAGAAATCATTTCGTCATCATTAAATGTTTAAAAACGTAAACAGAAATGTCCGTGATGTATTCTTTTTACAGCTATTTTATTATTAACATTACCAGCTGTAACCCGCGACTTAGGCGAGATGGATTAAGGTATTTTAAATATACCATGGGAACTCTTAGATTTTTCGGCATCAAAAGTATCGTAGTATCTCCAGGGCGCACGCTACCTCTGTGCCGAATTCCGTCAAGATCGGTTCAACGGTAGAGCCATGAAAAGGTAACAAACAGATAGACGGCAGAGAGAGTCATGTCTCAGTGCATAGTGTTCCCTTTGCCGTGTTGTAGGACTTACGTATGACGATAAACAATTTTTTTTTTTTTTATTAAGTACTTTCAAATACTGTCGGAAGCTATCCACAGCACAAGTGCTTCCGCCAAGACAGAGGCACTCACTCGTCTTAACCTACCCTTGCCAGATGTATCTCATGCGATGGAATTGTAGATAGGACTGGTGGTAGGATTCCTATGCAGGAATTCACTAAGTGGGGCCACCCCAGAGTTATTCTGCCGTGAAGCAGTAGTGTGCAAACATTACCGTGTTTCGGTTTATCGGTGGTGTAATCGCTGGGCATATGAGACTTAACAGCTGATGTCACGAAAGGACTGAGGTAACAGATGTCCTGATGTCATAGTTAACCCGGGATACCTTCAGCTTTTAATTATTATTTTTGATACGATATATGTAGAATGAGCTTACTGTATCTTGAAGTAGAGTAGTGGCATGCTTGGTTTTTGATTTAATTTTGTTAATAAAATACCTAGGATACCTAGCTGTTTTTTTTTATTTGATTAAAGTGACGGAACCAGCAAAACATTCATCTGATGGTAAGTGCAACGTCTGCCCATAACAAATGCTGTGTCACCCAGAACAGTGTGACACCACAATGCTCCCGTCACCCTGAGACATCGGTTCTTAAGTCTCATATGCTCAGTGATTACACTAGCTCTCAGTGACCTTCAAACTGAAACACAGTAATGTTTGCACACTACTGCTTCACGGCAGAATAACTGGCCCTGGGGTGGTACCTACCTAGACGGATTCCTGCATAGGAATCCTACCACCAGTAGCGATAATACTAGTTACCAGTAACGTGCAACTTCAATCGAAAGTGAATGCGGTCTCGCTAGTCTGAATGTCGGACGTATTATAGCAATGAACTCATTCGTCCACCAGCGGTTTATCGGCAGCCATTGGGTTTCCTAACGGCAAAATATTTACGATACAGATTGTTAACGAACTGTTAATATGTGATTCATGCAAATCGATTCGTTTGTTTTCTAATAGAAACGCCGCGATATCGCCTCTGCTAGCGCCCCCAAGTGACGAGGTTCAAGAGGTAATTAATACTCATATAATAAATGCGGAAGTAACTCATTCTGTCTGCTAAACCGACATTGACGAAATTTGGTGCAGAGATAGCTTACGAAAGTATGACCATATTTCAAAATATCGATCTGAGCTAAATTGGCTTACTATCAGACAGAGGCGGCATTCTAGAATACTGCTTGTTCTTTTCTCTATTTTAAATGATCCATCTTCACCTTCTCACCTCAAGGATAAATTTGAGTATCTTTCTTCATCTCATGATAGGGAACTTCGATCGTCATCTAACAATAAGATTCGTATCCCAACGCACTTCTCCGGGTTCTATGGCAACTCCTTCACTCAGACCAGTTCAGGCCACACTCCCTTGGAACTCATTGCCCGAAAACATCAGAAACACCACCAATAAATGCGCCTTCAAAAGGTTGATTCGTGAGCATTTAGGGAATCCGGTTATTACTACCTGAATCATTTATTATCATTAGCAGTTATTAGTACGTGTGTATATATGTATATGTATATATATATATTTATTTATTTGTGCGTCTGTATATATATATAATATATATATGTATTGTATGTAAGTATTAATGTGTGTATGTATGTATGTATGTGTAAGCTTATGTTTAGTTTATGTATTTTATGCACCTATCATAAGATTTCACCACACCATGGGTTGGCTGGTAGAGAATGCCTATAGGCATTAAGTCCGCCCTTTGTTACCTTTTTTATTTAAGGTTTGCAATAAAGTTTAAATAAATAAATAAAAAAAAATAGCTCCTAATCCTGGAGTGTGGAGATAGGATACTTTCATCCCGAAAAATCTATTAGTTCTCACGAGATATTTGAGATCTAATCTGCGCTTCTCGTCAAGAAGACCTATATCCACGCGGACGAAATCGCGGGCATTAGCTAGGATAGTGAATCTGGAAGCAAGATTCAATTCAATACAGGTCAAGCTAAAAATGACTGAGTTCAAATCAAAATTCAAATCAAACTACAAAATAATTTGCTGGTATATCAGCTATGTTATTTTAAAATTTACTCTTATCGTGTATTTTTACTTTGTGTCTGTATGATTTTTTTAAATAGCTAGCGGATGCCCGCGACTTCGCTTGCGTTAGGTTTCTGAAATATGTCGTGACAATTAGTTCATTTTCCGGGATGTAAAGTACCTTATGTCCGATGCAAGCTATCTTTGTGCTAAACGATGCAGACAGAGGGACAAAGAGAGTTACTTTCGCTTTCATAATATGAGAATGGATTGTACTTTGTTTTTTGTTAACGTAAACGAGCGATCGACGAGATCTCAGGGATCACCAATTACGCTGGTATATTTGCAACTACATCCATCTTCGATGAACATTGAAGATGTAGTCATGATGCGTGTTTAACCCTTAGGTCTTTAGGACTGTGTTGGAATTTCCCGCTGCCACTAATTGAGTCCCGCTTCGTTGTCGAAACGCTGAAATTTTGTTTTGTGGTCTCTCTGCTGAAGCTAGTCTATTTATTCACTTAGTAAAATTTAATACACCAGTGCTTTGTTTCTCGCTTCCTCTCTTAACTCAAGCCACACGTAGTATTAAAGGCCGGCACTCGTCGAGGAGGCGTTATATCTGTAATTGTGTCGATTAAGAGTCCGGAGTAGATGATCCGATGTTACTCCATCAGCACTTTAAAGCTTTTAGATAGCTGCCTCAAAAGTCGTACGATAATGATTGTTACAGACCGGGCTACGATACGCCGTCATTTAGTTATATTTATTACTTAATAACTTTTTTTTTGGTCCAGTACAGAACTGCTCTTACATAAAGTTTACTGGGTAGTTAATTAAGACTTGAATATGGCAGTTACAAGATTACTAGCTGATGCCCGCGCCATCGTGCGCGTCGACGTGGGTTTATTTAATGTCCCGTAGAAACTATTTTATTTTTCGGAACAAAAGTTTCCTATG